>NC_051168.1:105844297-106174594 GCF_013339725.1 Rhipicephalus microplus | reverse complement strand
GACAACTGTGGCGGCGCAGAGACTTTCTCCCATCTTCTCTGCGAGTGTCCCCGCTTCAGCGTGCCAGGAAAAGAACTGTCAAAAGCTTTAGATAGAATAGACAACCGCCAATTGTCGGAAGAAAGGGCATTAGGACACTGGCCGAGACCGTCCTCTGCACGCAAGGCATTGAGAGCGTTGTTGCGCTTTCTGCGGGCAAGTTGTCTTAGAGACAGACTGTAAACAGCGTCGTGGATCGTCTGATGACCTTCGCTCTCTCTTTTTTTACAACGTCTCTTTTCTCTCATCCTTTATCCTCTTACCCCCTTCCCCAGTACAGGGTAGCCAGCCGGTCTGAGAACTGGCTAACCTCCCTGTTCTTCCTCATTTATTCCTCCTCCTCCTCCTTCTGTTTTCGCAAATGTGGCCGAATTATCCCAATGCAAACTTTTCTTTGTCGTTTTAACGTAGCAAAAAAGAATGGAATAGTAAAGGCCTCTAGTTCAGTAACGACCAATGATAAACATGTACCTTCTCATCGTGTTACAACAATGAGAATGAGTAATGCCATGATTACACAATTCGTTTGATTTATAGTTTTTTGCATAGTACGCTAGTACTACGCACTTATATATTGCACGGTATTTAAACATAAACGATACATACAGAGAGAGCAAGAGAACGTGATGAACATTGAAACATTGTGTTTTTGTGAATGAGCACCCACAGTTGTAACTAAACAAAAAAAATTGTGTGCACCATGAAGTGTTTACGTGTTTTGCATCCGTGGCAGTTTAAAAGTTGCCTCCGGCTCTTAAATTGCTTGGACAACCTTGAAAGTGGGTGGTCATAACGGTTGTAGGGCTGTGGAGAAGGACCGCGCGATTGGACCAGAGAAAATTGTCCGTGGCAAGGTTGCTTAACTTCGCGTGTTCCTGAACTTTAGAAGGGTATTTTTCACGGCACGTGTAGCTTCTCGTCGACTCGGCACGTGCGAGTGAAAGGGAGTGTCGGAAAACACGCCTTTGCTCCGAAGTGTAAAGGTCAGTCACCGAGATCTTACCGAGGTATATATGCCGCAGAATGCTGGGACACACACTGGAATTCCCTGCATGCCACTGGGAGCAGGAAAACGCACGGTGCTTAGAAAGCAGAGAACAAGTCACAGCTTGGTGAGCGTTCATTTTGCTGGGCGATTCTTTATATATGTTCCCATGTCGAAGTGCAACACTCAGATGGCGCGTCGTAACAAGTGAGTTAAAGATGATTCGCGTAGAAAAAGAGGTGAATGTCTATTCCTATATTTGTAATCCTGAAACGTGGTAAGTAGTGACAGAACTCAGATTGCACGAGCGTGCACTAATAGTCTAGAGTAATAGCTTCGTGCCTATTTCTCTGCAACATTATCGACTTATCACAGATGACCGCGCGCTTCTACAAATCTACCATCAAATATACCAGTTAGCCACTCGAGTACGCGCACGTGATTCAGGGTTTCTGTGTGATTGACGTACTCACTGTAATCAATCGTGCAGTCCACTACGCCATAAAAATATGGTTCGATGTGAGCGTGCCAGTGTGCCCGATGCTTAATTAAGGTTGCAGTAGCCGAAATGGCAGCACCAATAAAATTTTGTGTGAATGCCCGTGGTCTAGTTGGTAGGCATGCACGCAAGAAATGTCGATTTGCTGAAAGCAACACCCTGACAATATTGAACTATTTCCGCAAGCATTGTACACAAAAATATTTTATACTGAAGTAGAAATATGAGTGTAAAAAAAAACTCACACGTGTTCACAGCATCAACAATTTTCATGGCGGCTGTGGCGATACTGGCAGTGTTAACAGCCTTGTCTCTCGGACAACCAACAGGTGAGTTGGAACTGTTTACATTGCGCGAATGAAAAAAAAACGCCCTGCACAAACTTAACCCCGTGTTTCTAACTATCAATGTTTTTTTCTCATAATTGTTCAAATAGTTGCTCCTTATAAAAACGTTTCCTGCCGCTATTATTCAAATTACTGTGAAATTTTATTGTTTTTTGTCTTGTCCTGACTTATTAAACACCTTTCGTTGGGCAGTTTTGACCGTTTGAGGTAACCGTAAAACAAACATTAAAAAAACCCAAGTCACAGATAGAAGTGTGTCTGAGATATGACTGAAATATTAGCCGCATCATATACATATTTGTATACGCAGTCCAGTGTACTCAGCGCAAGTTTAAGAAAAAAAGACCGTTACTTATATTTACATGTTTTTTTTTCCTTTTGCAGATTCCGCGTGCGATGGCACAGCACTGAAAGTGGTTGTCGCAGTAAACGAGTTGGTAAAAAAACTGCCCGCTGAATATACTGAAACCCTGAATCGCGAGTCGGTTTGGTTTCCCGGAGTGACGCTGACAACGACGACGCTCAAAGGGCTTGAAAACTGTGAACTTTTGGGACCTGTTCAGACATACTGCCGAGGCAATGACGACTTAACATTGGTAGGTGCCGTTCTTGACCTGCAAATGAATCCGAGCGTTCTATATCCCGTGAGCTCACCGACATATCCCCGTAACGCTGATATTCAATTTTATCTCTCAACTGATTTTAAATTCGAAGCATTTCTTAGCAGACTTCGGCGACTTTGAATCCATCTATCTGTCAATCCGTACGTCTATCTATCTATTCGTCCGTCTATCCGTCCGTACGTCTATCTATCTGTCAATCCGTACGTCTATCTATCTATTCGTCCGTCTATCCGTCCGTACGTCTATCTATCTGTCTATCCGTACGTCTATCTATCCGTCTATCTATCCGTCCGTCTATCCGTACGTCTATTTATCCGTCTATCTATCCGTCCGTCTATCCGTACGTCTATCTATCCGTCCGTCTATCCGTCCGTCTATCTATCTAACTATCCGTCCGTCCGTCCGTCTATCTATCCGTCCGTCTATCTATCTATCTATCTATCTATCTATCTATCTATCTATCTATCTATCTATCTATCTATCTATCTATCTATCTATCTATCTATCTATCTATCTATCTATCCGTCCGTCTATCTATCTATCTATCTATCTAACTAACTAACTAACTAACTAACGACTTCTAGCTCTCTTGGCCGTTTCGATAATTGTATCTATTACAAATTTGATATGGCATAGCATGACTGTATGGCAAGCATATGTGACTAATCATAACATAAAAATCATAACGTGTATATCATGAATATCATAATTTACATGTCACGGTCTTGCAGCTCTTGCTGTGGTTTTGTTCAGAAGGCAGGCCCCAACGTGGAAATCATGACATGCGTGTAATTAAAAAACATGACTACATACCACACGCTCATGATGCCTTCACAACAATTTCCCTAGTTTCACATACCAAATTTCGTAATACGTAACATGATTAGACTACGAAGGTAAATGACACGTCCTAACGTAATCATATTATGCGCGTCATGTAAGAGATCACTACATGCTACGCTCGTATCAGAGTCCTTCAATACGGACTCTGCTCACAGCGCGCTCATGGCCGTTTCACTAGTTTCACGTATACCAAATTGAGTATTACGTGACGGGAATGTGCAACAAAGGTAATTGACACGTCCAAATATGATAATCATGACATGCGTGTCATGTGAAACATGACTACATGCTACATTCATAGCGCGCTCGCGGATGTTTCGCTAGCTTCTCATATACTTAATTTGGTTTTACGTGACGTGAATGGACGACGAACACAAATGACAGACGCAAACATAATAATCATGACATGGAAGTGTCGTACGGCATAATTTACATCTGTCTCGTATCGTTAAGCTGACTTTAAAGACATATCAACCTCCTTATTTTGCTTCACATATTGTCACGGGGTCGTGACGTGGCCGAAGACAGGAGACTTCTTGTTGGAATTTAACTGTTTATTTGGGCGAACCCGTGCCCGGTAAACAGAAAGTCCAATTACAGCAGCAGTCTCGCACAGATAGCAGTCTCAAACTGATAGCGGCGAAGAGAGCGTCGGCCTTCGATCAACTACTGACAAGCGGCGAAGCGCGTCGGCATTTATACCCTTGCCGTCGAATGTTCTAGCGTTATCGCTGGCGGTGGCGTAGGTTCCAGAACAATCTGTACCGTTCGCACAGTGGGCGTGATCTTATCGAAATGATCTACTACAGTCCGGAACCCTCTAGAAACCTGCAGGCGCGGCTTGCGCCGAGAATCGTGCGGTGCTTCGGAACGATAACAAAAACTTGTGAAATGGAACGTGGCATTGCCCCCCTCTGAAAAAAGGCATCGTCCCGATGCTTTAACTAAAGATGAAGGTACAATAATAATGCAAGAAAGTACAATGAATAAATTACAATACAACAATAATACAAAAAACACTGTTTCAGTTTGTTAACGTGCATGAAACGGCTTGAGGCGCGCGACATGCACGACTTCAGGTCGCGATCGGCGTCGTTGAGAGTTCGTGATGCCGTCGGGGACAACCTCGTAATCAAGTGGGCCGAGACGTCGAACCACCTTGTACGGTCCGAAGTACCGTCGCAGAAGCTTTTCACTTAGTCCACGTCGGCGTATCGGCGTCCACACCCAAACACGTTCACCGGGCTGGTATTCCACGAAGCGTCGTCGAAGGTTGTAACGGTGGCTGTCGGTCGTCTGTTGATTCTTGATACGAAGACGCGCAAGTTGTCGGGCTTCTTCGGCGCGTTGAAGGTACTCGCTCACATCGAGGTTTTCTTCGTCGGTGACGTTGGGTAACATGGCATCGAGCGTCGTTGCCGGGCTCCTTCCGTAGACCAGCTTGTATGGAGATATCTGCGTCGTCTCCTGCACCGCCGTGTTGTATGCGAAGGTCACATACGGAAGAATGGTGTCCCACGTCTTGTGTTCGACATCGACGTACATTGACAGCATGTCGGCGATCGTCTTGTTAAGCCGCTCGGTGAGGCCGTTGGTCTGTGGGTGGTACGCTGTCGTCCGGCGGTGGTTTGTTTGGCTGTATGCCAAGATCGCTTGAGTTAAGTCGGCAGTGAATGCCGTTCCTCTGTCGGTGATAAGGACCTCAGGGGCGCCGTGACGTAGGACGATATTTTCGACGAAGAACTTAGCTACCTCGGATGCACTGCCTTTTGGCAGGGCTTTTGTCTCGGCGTAGCGGGTGAGGTAGTCGGTGGCTACCACGATCCACTTGTTTCCGAAAGCCGACGTCGGGAACGGCCCCAATAGGTCCATACCAATCTGCTGGAAAGGTCGGCAAGGTGGATCAATTGGCTGCAGAAGTCCCGCTGGCCTTGTCGGCGGTGTCTTGCGTCGCTGACAGTCCCGGCATGTCCTCACATAACGAGTGACGTCGGTTGTAAGACGCGGCCAGTAGTACCTTTCTTGTATCCTCGCGAGCGTGCGAGAAACACCGAGGTGCCCTGCCGTCGGATCGTCATGCAGGGCCTGCAGGAGTTCTGGTCGCAGAGCTGAAGGCACCACAAGGAGATACTTAGCCCGAAGCGGTGAAAAGTTTTTCTTTTGTAGAAGACCGTTTTGTAGAAAAAACGACGCAAGTGCGCGCTTGAATACCTTCGGGACTTCGGCGGTCCTGCCTTCGAGGTATTCTATTAGGGCCTTAAGTTCCGGGTCGGCCCGCTGTCGTTCAGCGAAGTCGTCGGTAGTTATCGTTCCCAAGAAGTAGTCGTCATCCGGGTCGTCGGGTGGTGGTTGGTCGACAGGCGCACGAGAGAGACAGTCGGCGTCGGAGTGTTTTTTGCCGGACTTGTAAATGACAGTAATGTCATATTCTTGAAGTCTCAGGCTCCATCGTGCGAGGCGACCTGAAGGGTCCTTCAAAGTGGCTAGCCAACACAAGGCGTGGTGGTCGCTCACAACTTTGAAGGGCCTGCCGTAGAGGTATGGGCGAAATTTCGACGTAGCCCAGATGATGGCGAGGCACTCCTTTTCTGTTGTGGAATAATTTGCTTCTGCTTTGGATAGCGATCGGCTGGCGTAACTAATAACCCTTTCAAGTCCGTCAGCCCTCTGCACAAGAACGGCGCCAAGACCTACGCTGCTTGCGTCAGTATGTATTTCTGTCTCGGCGAATTCGTCGAAATGGGCAAGTAACGGAGGCGTCTGGAGGCGATGTTTAAGCTCCTGGAAAGCGTGTTCCTGTGGCGTTTCCCACTTGAACTCCACGTCGGCCTTGGTAAGGTTAGTGAGAGGATCGGCGATGCGGGCGAAGTTTTTCACGAACCGCCTATAATAGGCGCACAGGCCCAGAAATCGGCGCACGGCTTTCTTGTCAGTGGGCGGCGGGAATTCGGCGATGGCGGCTGTTTTCCGTGGATCAGGACGAACTCCAGACTTGCTGATAACGTGCCCCAGAAACAAGAGCTCCTCATACGCAAATCTGCACTTTTCTGGCTTCAGTGTGAGTCCGGAAGTCTTGATGGCTTGAAGTACAGCTTCAAGGCGCCGAAGATGCTCGTCGAAACTCGAGGAAAACACGACGACGTCGTCCAAGTACACAAGGCAAGTCTGCCACTTCAATCCTGCCAGTACTGTATCCATAACGCGTTGAAAAGTTGCAGGCGCTGAGCAAAGGCCGAAGGGCATCACCTTAAACTCGAAGAGGCCATCCGGTGTTATAAACGCCGTCTTCTCTCGGTCTCTTTCGTCGACTTCGATTTGCCAATAGCCAGTCTTGAGGTCCATTGACGAAAAGTACTTGGCGTTATGGAGCCGATCAAGTGCGTCGTCTATTCGTGGGAGAGGATACACGTCCTTTCTTGTGATTTTGTTCAGGCGGCGATAATCGACGCAGAAACGTAGGGTCCCATCCTTTTTCTTCACTAACACCACGGGGGATGCCCATGGGCTCTTGGACGGCTGGATAATATCATCCCGCAGCATTTCATCAACTTGTCTCTTGATGGCCTCACGTTCTCGCGTCGAAACCCTGTACGGACTCTGACGGAGTGGTCTGGCATTTTCTTCGGTTATGATGCGATGTTTCGTGATTGGGGTCTGCCGAATTTTCGATGACGACGAAAAGCAATCTTCGTATTGCAGGAGCAGGGCCTTGAGCTGTTCTTGCTTATCGTTCGGAAGTCTGGGATTGACGTCGAAAGCTATGGGAGGGGCTTGGTTCCTCTGAGCAGGTTCCGCAGAATCGGCGAGGGCGAAAGCACTGGTGGCTTCGACAATTTCTTCGATGTATGCGACCGTTGTTCCTTTGTTCACATGTTTGTACTCATTGCTGAAATTCGTGAGCAAAACCGTTGCTTTGCCTCCCCGCAGCTCTGCAATTCCTCTTGCGACGCAAATATTTCGGGTGACCAACAGATGCTGACTGCCTTCGACGACGCCTTCCAAGTCAGGTGATTTAGGAGCGCCGACTGAAATAATGACGCTTGAGCGAGGCGGAATGGTGACTTGTTCTTCCAGCACATTCAAGGCGTGGTGTCCAGACGGCGTGCGCGGCGGTAGTGCTTCTTCTGTGGATAACGTTATCGACTTTGTTTTTAGGTTGATGACAGCACCATGGAGGCATAAGAAGTCCATGCCAAGGATGACATCTCTCGAGCAACGCTGTAGGACTACGAAGTCTGTAGGATAAATACGGCCGTTAATGGTGACTCTCGCTGTGCAGATTCCTGCAGGCGTTACGAGATGACCTCCGGCTGTGCGGATTTCAGGGCCTTTCCAAGCTGTCCTAACTTTCTTTAACTTCGCGGCGAACGACCCACTGATGACAGAATAGTCGGCTCCAGTATCGACGAGAGCGGTCACACTGTGGCCGTCGATAAGAACGTCGAGGTCACTAATTCGCCGTCTCGCATTACAGTTAGGGCGTGGCGTCGGGTCGCGGCTGCGTCGGCTTGTTCCGCTGCTTCCCTGTTGCGTCGTCAGGCCACCTTCGGTAAGTGAGCTTTCGCCGTCAGGACTTTGCCTGTTTGGCATTGTGTTCGGAAAGCTCCGTCGCGGCGTCGTCGTCGTCGGAGGATCTTCGGTAGTTCGTCGCACAGCAACCGCACCTCCACCGGTTGCTGCCCTTAGTTTCCCGGATACGGGCTAGGAGACCGGCCCCGCGTTGGGCCAGAGTACTGTCGGTGGTGCGGTGACGTGCGGCGGCTGGGCGACGGCGAACGCGAAGGGCTTCGCGGTGTCCACCGAGTTCCTGTCAGGTAGTCGGCGATGTCACGTGGTCGTTCTCCTGGCTGTGGACGCGGCGCGTTGACGGCGAAGCCACGCAGTCCCATCTGTCGGTACTGGCAACGACGATATGTGTGTCCGGCCTCGCCGCAGTGGTAGCAGAGCGGGCGATGGTCAGGAGTGCGCCAGACGTCAGTCTTCCTCGGTGCACTGCGCTGGGCCGCTGGCGAACGGTATGACGTCAGTGGGGGTGGTGGCGGCGGTGGCGTCTGTCGACGGAAGTGCGATGGGGCAGCGTTTTGGCGTGGACGGGGAGGAGCGTTGTGGCGCAGTGCAGCGGCGTAGCTCATAGCTTCCGGCTCGGGCAGCGGTGCGTGGGGAATTTGAAGCGATTGCCGAACTTCTTCTCGCACAATGTCGGCGATCGAATCCACTTGAGGCTGCGCCGAAGGCAACAGCTTGCGCAGCTCTTCCTGCACGATCGCTCGGATCGTTTCACGCAGGTCTCCGTAGTTACTGACTTGAGCAGCAGCGCAGTCTGCAGTCAGGCGACGATTATATTGTCTGGTGCGCATGTCCAGGGTCTTTTCAATAGTGGTCGCTTCGGCTACGAATTCTTGGACGGTTTTCGGTGGGTTTCTCATGAGCCCCGCGAAGAGCTCCTGTTTGACCCCTCGCATGAGGAAACGAACTTTCTTTTCCTCAGGCATGTCTGGGTCAGCGTGACGGAATAGGCGGGTCATCTCCTCTGTGAAAATTCCAACCTTTTCGTTTGGTAGCTGAACCCGGGTCTCGAGTAGAGCAGCGGCCCTCTCTTTGCGAGCGACGCTTGCGAACGTTTGAAGAAATGCGCCGCAGAAGACATCCCACGTTCGGAGCGTGGACTCCCGATTCTCTAGCCAGGTCCTTGCGGTGTCTTCCAGGTAGAAGTACACACGACGGAGCTTCTCTTCATTGTCCCAGTGGTTGAGGGCGGCCACACGGTCGTATGTTTCTAGCCAGGACTCCGGGTCTTCGAACGATGACCCATGGAAAATTGGTGGTTCCCTGGGTTGATGCATGACCATCGTGGGCTGGGACGCTGCGGTTGTCATTGTCGCTGCAGTCGCGGTCATGGCTTTGGTCTTCCGCGGCTTGTCGTGTAGAAGCCCGTACTCCGGTGGTAGCCCTTGCTGTCGGCGGCTTGTTCGCTGCTCCTGGTTGGCGTCGGTGTCTTCTCCGCGACGTGGGCTTGGTTCACGGCTTGACGGGGGCGTCCGGTACATGAACGAAGCAGCACCTCCACCAAATGTCACGGGGTCGTGACGTGGCCGAAGACAGGAGACTTCTTGTTGGAATTTAACTGTTTATTTGGGCGAACCCGTGCCCGGTAAACAGAAAGTCCAATTACAGCAGCAGTCTCGCACAGATAGCAGTCTCAAACTGATAGCGGCGAACAGAGCGTCGGCCTTCGATCAACTACTGACAAGCGGCGAAGCGCGTCGGCATTTATACCCTTGCCGTCGAATGTTCTAGCGTTATCGCTGGCGGTGGCGTAGGTTCCAGAACAATCTGTACCGTTCGCACAGTGGGCGTGATCTTATCGAAATGATCTACTACAGTCCGGAACCCTCTAGAAACCTGCAGGCGCGGCTTGCGCCGAGAATCGTGCGGTGCTTCGGAACGATAACAAAAACTTGTGAAATGGAACGTGGCAATATCATCGATTCTCACTGTATTTAAGATCTGCCAAACTTTTTTTCGCGCGATAAGTTGAATCATTCATTCTTAAGAAACACCGTTTTGTCATGCAACTCGCTTTCATAGACAGATTGCACCTATCATTGTATTTATTGCAGAATTCCTCAGCTTACCTTTGTGCACAGTCGCACACCGGTAATCTGTTTGCAATGAAAACTCTAAAATTTGTACAAAGCAGACTAAAATTATACTTTGTTGATCATGTCATGGTTTTAAGTACATGAGGCTTGTCCTCATGAGAGGTTAATCAAGTTATTTACCTGAAAAGATGGCTATATTAGAAATTTGCGATTAATCTGTTTTTTCTAATGACTGCTTAACACTGTCGTTTACAACGTATGGGTAAGATTGATATCATAAAAACGGTCAGTTCGTTTCACGTCATCCACCAAGCATTTAAAGCCTGGGTGTTTTGTCTAGTGCCCATATACCAATTTCTGTCGATGAGAACTTGTAAATCACAAACTAGTTTTTTTTTTCCAGTTCGAGCTACACTGCACGCCTCTCTCCAACGCCATCAACTGGAGCATGTGCAAAGGGCATAACGGCACTCTGGTGTCCACCATTCGCTACGCCCGGATGAGTGTCGAGTTCTTCACCGAGTACACGAACAACGGCACGGACGTTAGGCTCGTCTCTGCGGGAACAGTGGCGCCATCTGAACTGACGGGAATCGGCATGACAGTGAGCGGCAGCAGCGAGTTTGTTAAGAACGCTGTTTCGACACTTGCGGGGTCTTTCTCAGAGGCGGTTCGAGAAATGTGGCTAGGTACTCTCCCTGGATACATTCTGAACGTACTACACGACATCAAGCGTAAGCGACAAGGCACGTAAAAGGAAACATACAGCATAAATAAACGGTGAAATTGCAAATGTTCGTAATCATTTGTATCGAAGATGCTTGATGAAAGTTCTATATATAATCTCTACTATAGCAGAGACGTCACAAGGTAAAACGCGCCCCTAATTTAGGTACAAGAACAACATGCAAAACAAAGTCAAAGAATGGATAGAGTCACTGCGTGCACATAATGTGAAGCTATGTGCCCACTTAAAAAGAGTCACATAATTTGAATGACCAGCGTGCCCTTTGTATGTCTTGTAGAACTCGGTGAAGAGAACATGCTATTGTCCTAGTTGATGCTGCGGTCGGTAGCGTGTAATTTGGTAGGTATAAACGATGTGTATTTGATTACAACGGTTTATGTGTACGTTTATGAGGTACCATTTTGTGCGTTTGTTTTGTAAGTGTTAGTTTTGGATTACTGTAAGTGAAAAGTCTTAGCAATAGGTGGTGTATTTGCCTCTAATACACGACGTACGTTTTCCCTCATGCTATAACAATATATATATTTAACAGTGCGGTAACCGGTGGAGCTGTTTCTTTGTATTTATTTACTGAGAAAGCTAATAAATGCCTGCTCAGTGTACTAGTACAAAGACCAGAGAAATAACAAAAATGAATGATTTCATACACGTGTATGACTGCGCTAATGACAATGTACTTATGGGAACACCAACGATACCAGGGTATAACTGATTACACGTCACAATTACGGAAGAAAGCGACGCAGAAGTACCGATCTACTCTTATTGTATAAATAATATTTGTGATCTTAAACAAAACCAAAATCATTATTGCAAGTTGGCCCTGTGTGCATGTGTGCCCTTCTCGGCCGTGTCCTGATGTGTTACGCGAAAAGATTTACGAGTCATAGCCAAATGCTCCGGCAACGTGCCTTACCAAACAGAGACGCAAATTTCTGGGTAAGTCGGCGCTTGATGAATGCAGCGTTGCCGCAAGCACGCCTACAAAGGAAGAGCAGGCGCCTGTTCTGCGGTTGCTGTTTCGACTCTGTGAATCTCCTTGATCTCTACATTGAGCCACTTAGAAAATTGAAGAATGTGCGAACATATCAGCATGACACTTCGCCTCTAGAACTCTGTATGGTGGGCATTTATGTGTGATTTGTTGTGTTATATTTCCATAAAATGTTGTCTTTATTCAGACTCACGTTAATTCTTAGAGATTATTCCTAGTTTACCTGGGTAAGCGATCATGTGCCAAAATGAAGCATCTCCAACGGCGAACCATGCCTGAAAAAAAAGCAGGTTCTCGTAGACCTCAGGCTTCCATGCCTTGGTTTTCTCGTGGGAGCATAGAACAAACACACGGTGTTCCAGGTTGTTGCCGACACACCGTGGGATGAATGTGTGGTTCCACAGGTCGACGGCCCGACACCCTTGCAAAACATCGATGGCTGTGAAGAATCACCGCTGACCCGTCACCGCACATGTATGTGACGATTTCGAGGGGCTATATACGGTGTTTCAACATTTGTGTGCGAATCATGAAAACTCAGGAAAATACAAAATTTATTTGATCTCTTCACATCTGCTTAGCTGAAGGGTTTTTGAGATGAATATAGGCCTCACTCGTCTCAGGTAATAAAAAGGCCCGAATAAATAGGTTTTAAATAGTGGAGTTAGGCGGTTATGTCATATAAGAGAACTAAAGCCTTCCAGTAAGGCTTTAGTTAACAGCGCAACACTTTAAACACAGGACAGAGAAAGAGCGAAAGAGAAAAGAAAAGACGGCGCTGTCTTTTTTTTTCTTTTATGCCCCTTCCCTGTCCTGTGTTTTATGTGTTGCGCGGTCAACAAGTTAAGTATAGTCGTTCATTAGAAAAACCTATTGCAGCTTTGAGGTCTTTGAAAAAGCGGCGTCTAGAGACAATTGCGACAAAACAAAATTCAACCAAGTTCAATAGCAATACCTAGTTAGAAACGCGGAGAAATACAATTGTGAAGTTTTTCAGAAAGATTACGAATTATTGAGTGACCTCTACTGTAGTGGTGAGCTTCTTAAGGAGGTAGATATCATCCATTAAAACACTAATTAAAACAAGTAATATAATAAAGTTTTTATTCAGTTGAGGTAGGAGGTTATGTCGAACGTGAGAATTGGAGTTCTACTAGAATAAATTGGAGTTATCTACGCGAAAAACCAATGCTGGTTTTGAGGTATCGCACCACAGACCCTGTTAATCGTTGGGGCGTAATGAAGTTCATAAAAATTCAATCGTCAAAGGCCTTAGATTATAGTTGACTTTCATTGTAACAATGACTATTTAGGTTTCATTCAATGTAATTATTTTATAGGCAGGGTAATGTTCATGCGGGTCACTCAGAGCAAAAAAAAAAACTACAATTCAAGAGATAGAGCACGCACTAGCAAAGGGCAGAATGTGAGGGAAAAAAAGTTTTTACTCTTAAATACAAAGCATTTATTAGTGAACTTTGGCGACTTGGAGCGTATCTATCTATCTATCTATCTATCTATCTATCTATCTATCTATCTATCTATCTATCTATCTATCTATCTATCTATCTATCTATCTATCTATCTATCTATCTATCTATCTATCTATCTATCTATCTATCTATCTATCTATCTATCTATCTATCTATCTATCTATCTATCTATCTATCTATCTATCTATCTATCTATCTATCTATCTATCTATCTATCTATCTATCTATCTATCTATCTATCTATCTATCTATCTATCCGCTTACATTTTAGTGTACTCGTGCTAACCCGCTTAACTTGGCGTGAACCAAAATTAGGTTAGCAGGATAAGATGATTTGACGAATACGACGAGCTGGTCAACACATGAAAAATGTCACAATCCCCTCTCGTACGTTGTCAAACACTTCCCGCCAAGTAGTGGCACATAACAATGGGCGAGTATGTGCTGGTGGTATGCGGGTATGTGCCCCAGGTGACTGACACTTAGTAGCTGCCCTGGAACGTCGAGAACACACAAGGACAATTTTGACGCACGAACGTTAAGAAATACCCAACATTCGTAGCGTCGACCCAACGAAGGCATAAAATAAATGTCAGGGTCCCAGCTAAAATTGAACCAAAGCATTCTGCGTGGCAATGAAGCATTCTACCACAGAGCTACGCCACGTGTAAGAAATACTTTTCGAATTGACGTTAATCTTCGTGAAACGTGAATGGTGGTTGCAGTGCTGCCTACCCAAGTTTATAAACATCACATATGTGCACTTTTGATGGAGCCGACCCGTCGGGTTAGCGTCACTTGCGGTTATGTGCCATGCGCTGAAGTTGATTCATGTAGCTTTGTCCAGGGCCAGCTTCTTCGCGAGCATCAGCGCTTCATACCAGCTTCTGGTGCTGCTAGTACGCATGTTCCAGTTGACATCATTGCGCAAGTGAAAACAACTGGTTATATAAGCATCTGCAACTTTTCAACATCGGTCTGTGCGCGCAACATTTGTACTAGATTTCTTCATCAGCCTGACTACGTCCAGTGCAGGACAAAGGCCTCTCCCATGTTCCGCTAGTTAACGAGGTCCTGTGCTTGCTGCTGCCAATTTATACCCGCAAAATCTTAATCTCATCTGCCCACCTAACCTTCTGTCTCCCCCTAATACGCTTGCCTTCTCTGGGAATCCAGTTAGTTACCCTTAACGACCAGCGGTTATCCTGTCTACGCGCTACATGCCCGGCCCATGTCCATTTCTTCTTCTTGATTTCAGCTATGATATCCTTAACCCCCGTTTGTTCCCTAGTCCACTCTGCTCTCTTCTTGTCTCTTAAGGTTACACCTACCATTTTTCTTTCCATTGCTCGCTACGTCGTCCTCAATTTAAGCTGAACCCTCTTTGTAAGTCTCCAGGTTTCTGCTCCGTAGCTAAGTACCGGCAAGATACAGCTGTTATATACCTTCCTCTTGAGGGATAGTGGCAATCTACCTGTAATAATTTGAGAGTGCTTGCCAAATGTGCTCCACCACATTCTTATTCTTCTAGTTACTTCAATCTCGTGGTTCGGCTCCGCGGTTATTACCTGCCTTAAGTAGACATAGTCTTTTACAACTTGAAGTGCACTATTGCCTATCTCGAAGCGCTGCTCTTTTCCGAGGTTGTTGTACATTACTTTCGTTTTCTGCAGATTCAGTTTAAGACCCACCTTTCTGCTCTCCTTTTCGAACTCCGTAATCATGAGTTGCAATTCGTCCCCTGAGTTACTCAGCAATGCAATGTCATCGGCGAAGCACAGGTTACTAAGGTACTCTACACTAACTCTTATCTATAACTGTTCCCATTCTAGGCTTCTGAAAACCACCTGTAAGCACGCGGTAAATAGCATTGGGGAGATTGTGTCCCCCTGCCTTACACCCTTCTTGATTGCTATTCTGTTGCTTTCTTTATGAATCACTATGGTAGCAGTTGATCCCCATTAGATTTCTTCCAGGATGTTTATATATACTTCATCGACGCCCAGATTCCACAGTGTCTGCATGACGGCTGATATTTCTACTGAATCAAACGCCTTCTCGTAATCTATGAAGGCTATGTATAGTGGTTAGTTATATTCTGAGCATTTCTCTATTACCTGATTGATACTATGAATGTGGTAAATTGTTGAGTAGCCTGTTCGAAATCCTGCTTGTTCCTTTGGTTGAATGAATTCTAATGTTTTCTTTACTCTGTTAGCAATTACCTTTGTAAATAGCTTGTATACTACGAAGAGCAAGCTAATCGGCCTGTAATTCTTCAAGTCCTTGTCATCTCCTTTCTTATGTATTAAGATGATGTTAGCGTTTTTCCATGACTCTGGTGCTCTTCCCGTCAGGAGACAGCTCGTAAACAGGGTGGCTGGTTTTTCTAACACAATCTGTCCTCCATCTTTCAGCAGATCTCATGTTACCTGATCCTCACCAGCAGCTTTGCCTCTTTGCATGCTCGCCAAAGGTTTTATGACTTGTTCTATCATTACTGGTGGGGTGTCATCTGGGTTACTGCTAGTTCTTATAGTATTAAAGTCGTGGTTGTCCTGGCTACTGTACAGATCTCTGTAAAACTCCTCCGCTATTTTAACTATCCTATCCATATTGGTAGTTATTTTGCCTTCTTTGTCCCTAAGTGCATACATTCGATTTTTGCCTATCCCAAGTTTCCTCTTCACTGCTTTGACGCTTCCTCCGTTTTTCAGAGCGTGTTCAATTCTCTCCATGTTATACCTTCTTAAATCGTATACCTTACGCCTATTAATCAACTTCGAAAGCTCTGCCAGTTCTATTTTGACTGTTGCACTTGAGACTTTCATGATTTGACGCTTCTTAATGAGATTCTTCGTTTTCTGGAAAAGCTTGGCAGTGTCCTGTCTAACCACCCTGCCCCCAACTTCCACTGCACACTCCGTAATGATACTCGTCAGATTATCATTCATTGTATCTACACTAAGGTTGGTTTCCTCACTAAGAGCTGAGTACCTGTTCTGAAGCGAGACTATGAATTCCTGTACTTTCCCGCTCAGAGCTAGCTCATTGGTTGGCTTCTTGTGTATCAGTTTCTATCGTTCCTTCCTCAAGTGTAGGCGAATTCGAGACCATACCATTCTATGGTCACTGCATCGTACCTTGCTAATCACTTCCGAATCCTGCACGATGCCTGGGTGTGCACTCCTTATAAAGTCTATTTCGTTCTTATTCTCACTATTAGGACTCCTCCATGTCCACTTGCGGTTTCCTCGTTTTCGGTAAAAGGTATTCAAAATCCGTAAATTATTGTGTTCTGCGAATTCTACTACTAGCTCTCCTCTGGCGTTTCTAGTACCCATGCCATAATCTCCTACTGCCTGGTCTCCAGCCCGCTTCGTCCCTATCTTTGCATTAATGTCTCCCATCAGTATTGTATACTGTGTTTTTACCTTACTCATTGCCGATTCCACGTCTTCATAGAACCTTTCAACTGAAGCGTCATCATGGCTGGATGTAGGCGCGTAAGCCTGTACCACCTTCACCTTGTATCTCTTATTCAGTTTAATTACGATACCTACCACCGTTTCATTAATGCTATAGTATTCCTCTATGTTGCAGGCTATGTTTCTGTGAATTAGGAACCCCACTCCCAGTTCTCTTCTGTCAGCCAAGCCCCGATAGCAAAGGACGTGCCCATTCTGTAGCACCATATAGGCCTCATCTGTCCTCCTAATCTCACTGAGCCCTATTATATCCCATTTAACACCCTCTAGCTGCTCGAATAGTACAGGTAGACTTCCCTCACTAGATAAGGTTCTAGCGTTAAACGTTGCCAAGTTCAGCTTCCAATGTCGGCCTGTCCGGATCTAGAGATTCTTAGCACCCTCTGCTGCGTTGCAGATCTGACCACCGCCGTGGTCAGTTGCTTCGCAGATGCTGGGGACTGAGGGCCGTGAGTTATTTGACGTATGCATGTGGGAGGTAGTGGCCAGATACTGCACCTGGGTGGTCAAGTCTTCTCTGGTAAGCGAATGCGTTCCCGGCGGTGGTTACCACCGGGAACGCACTCCGCATCTTATGACGTGTCGCTCAATAAAAAAATTTTGATCATGGTCAACTTCCCTACGCATGCTGCGCATAATGCCGATTCCTAAGTATACGTGGGATCTGCGATTTTTTTTTCCTGCAGAGTTCTGCTTCCCGCGTGAAGTATTCTGTTTAAAGAGGTACGTCAACTCGCTTTCAGGAACATTACACTTCTCTTCTGAGAGTCGCGTGGCCCAGGAGGTAGAGAAAGTGTTTTTGGAAAAAGAGCTGTATATGTGGCAAGCAAGAGCTCTTCCAAAAAGGCTCAGAGGGCTGTTTATTTCTGGGGTTGTAGGTGGGTAAGTGAGACTACCAGTAATAACGGGGCCACGTTAAGCATAGAAGTGGGTTAATTGGAGATACTCGGGAAAATATTTCGCCCTGCTGTGGACGCTATGAAAGATAGGGTGCAATGTTCTGGTAACCTAGTTATAAAAAACACACACAAAAAACAAGTGGGAAGGCAGTCAGAAGAAGATGAAGTAGAAGATCTGAAGGGAAAGGAAAGGCTGCTTGGAACAACCGGTATGAACAAGAGATCAGCGAAACGAAAAAAAAATGAAGGAACTGACACTGATTTGTCAGCAGTACCATTACGCAGTGACAATATTTTTAGATAAAGTTAATCTATTGTCTCTAATACCTCTGCACGTCATTTCCCTAGTTCGCAGATTACCACTTCCCACTTGGTTTTTTTTTTTTTGCTGCGTTGGTGTGACCAATGTGCGTTTGTTCTTCTCGTGCTGTAACCAACAGCATTTCCCGTAAGGTCACATAATGAGCCCTTAAGCATGATACGCATCGCTGCTTCTGTTTCGTTCAATAGCACTACTGCGGGGATAGCGCCCCATCTTCCCGATTGAGAACATCATTTGATACGATCATAAAACAAGCTGCTGTAATTATGCAGGAACAAAACCAGCACTTCAGTTATCTTATCTGAACGCTCTTTGGGCACGGTCTCTTCGCCTATGGCTAACTGTGTTTAAAAAAGAAAACAGAAGTGTTATGGTGAAGGCTCTTGCGGCTCCGAGGTCAAGTTCTTTCTCTGTTTTTTTTTTGCCGCTCTACTTGGACGAATAACACGTTGGCTCCCTTGAAGGGGCACACTATTTATCAACGGCTCGAAAGTTCTGAGATAACGTTGACACACTGTCGTGTCATGGTACGAAGGATTGAAGTGAGCAGTCCACCCCGCACTTGCGGCCCTATCAACAGGTAAGCAGTATGCCACTAGACATTTCAATCTGGGATGCCTGCGAACGCTAGTTTACGCCTGCGTAATTGCACTCTGCTTGATATGCACTAGCACACGTATATGATTGCCTAAAAAGAAGTTGGAATATAGATTGTATATTGTATTTTTTTTCAGAAAGAAAGGAACAATAGCGCATTGTGTTGTGCTAAAGAACAGACCCACAGTGTTCGAGAACTTGAAAGGCGCTTGAGCTTCGTCTTCAACAGTGGAACGCGATACATGTAATTGGACCGCGTGCGCATTACCTACTGAATTGGTATCCTCACTTCGGTTGCCCCGCCGCGGTGGTCTGGTGGCTAAAATACTCGGCTTCTGACCTGCAGGTCGCGGAATCAAATCCCGGCTGCAGCGGCTGCATTTCCAATGGAGGCGGAAATGTTGTAGGCCCGTGTGCTCAGGTGTGGGTGCACGATAAAGAACCCCTGGTGGTCGAAATTTCCGGAGTCCTCCACCATGGCGTCTCTCATAATCATAAGGTGCTTTTGGGAAGTTAAACCCCACATATAAACCAAGCCTCACTTCGTTTCTCGCTACATTCCACAACCATGCCGCTAGAAAATTATCGGCAGTGCGTTTGACACTAGCTGTTTGTATGCTGGAATCTGCTTAGAGATCAAGAATGTTTGCTTTTCGTTCGTAAACTATTGGTGATGCAATCTTCAGCAAAACATGGCATGATTTCCAGGATGCTTTGAAAAACTAATCGAATTGAATTTAATTGAATTGAATTTCATTGGTCACACTTTTTACAAAACATTCGCATACACTGCGTGGACCCATAGCCATAGGTTAGTTTGGGTCCGAAAAAGAAATATTTTATAAAGGCACTTCAGAAAAGTGTAACTAAAAATTTTATACATTATCAATAAAGAATTAACTAAGGTTTTTACAATCTAATCTAATAAAGAATCGGCAAAGAAACATTACAGTGCATGAAATAACCGCACTAAAACGTTACTATGCACGAGAGAACGAAAACGAAATAAACACCTACTTACATATTGAAATCAAGACATTCATTACACTAATTATGACAGGACATTAATAAATCAGTACATTCTTCTAAATAGTGTTTTTCTAGTGCCTTAGTGAAATTTGAACACATTTTTATTTCAAAAGGAATAACTTTCTAGATTTTAATACCAACAAACTGTAAAAGCCGTTCACCATATACGTTGTTAGTTCGTGGAATATTCCATTTACCAAAGGTTAGTTGTCTAGTAGAACGAGAAGGGGTGGAAAACATCGGCACATGAAAAGGGTGGTTGTAATTAATAACTGTGTGTACGCATCTGGCTAGTTTTAATTTCCATAGCTTGTCGAAGGGCAAAATAAGTAATCTGGAAAACAAATGTTTGCTGGGGTCGTTATACTTGGAGTGGCTTCCCAGAAAATCTAGCCGTAATAAGTTCGTATAGGGCGCGACGAAAAAGAAAAAACGCTGCTTTTTCGTCGGTGTGCGCTGACGTTTTCCCATGCCACGCTGACGTTTCTCCATGCCTTTATTTAGATGGTAGATAAATGCCTTCATTTTTGAGACATGACTTTGAGACATCTTTCATCCTTTGATTGAGTGTAAACAACCTAAGACCCCATACGCCGCAAGCGCATCACTGTCGTTGCATTTCGCAGTTATAGCGTTCTGTACTTGAGCAACAATCTTCCTCTTGGTGGAGTATATTTTGCGCGCAGTTTACATGTGTTACGAGCACAGAACAATTATGTTTAATTGTAACTAAGCACGAATTTCCCAGCAAGGGATGTGACGAAATGCATAAAGTTGGTGCACACCATGGGACGCACATATATGATTCCAGTGAAAAGCAGCCACAATTTGAACCTCACTTTGAGTGTGCTTGCTAAAACAAAAGCCTCAAAAATATCACAGGGCCAGCCATATACACACTTTAGTTTTTACGAATTGTCGCTATTCAGAAGCCAAAAGCTCTGGTCCAGCATTTCGCAGGGCTGGCTGCACAAAAAAGTGTGAATCGAGAGTAGAAACACCCACATGAATTATCAAATGTGAAGCATTAAAGCGAGCGACGCATGCAGCCACAATTACTGGAGCATTGGCGAATTACCACAAATGAAAGGCAACGCACGTAACGTTTGTGCCACTACTCTCTCACGCATACAGCGTAAAGAGCGTCGCACCGCGAATAGGGACGAATGGATGTAAAATTTTACGTGGGTCGTCTCATGTAGCTCGTAAGCGTGCGATTGTGTCGCAGGTTTCACCGAGTCGCGCTAAATTGTACGTGGGACAAAGCAGCTGATGCATTAGTACTCACTTTAGGGAGCATATATCAGTGTTCGAATAAGCCTCACACATCGCATCTTGTGTTGCACTGCATGCTTTGCTGTGTTTGTAGATGTTGGAGAACTTTATTAGCTCATTTTTCGCAAGTTAATCCGTGAAGTTACGGAAGCTACGCACGCCTACGGGGGACGAATGCATTAGCCATGCATTCATAGCCAGATTTTCCTAACTGACAAAGAGTCTGCATATCGCCTTGGCGCTTCCACTATTAAGTCGAAATGCTTGCTGACCGACGAAAATGCTTGGTGACCGTGTGTTTCGATTCAGGTGCACATTCCCTACCTGGTCAAAGTTTCAGGAGCCCTCAAGCTACGGCGTCTCTCATAACCACATGGAAGTTTTCAATCAATCGATCAATCATTTTACTTTCTTTAGATTAAGAGGAGTACAGAACTGAAAGTTCAAGAGCTTGACGAGCTTTTGACCCGGTTAAAAAGTCGGCAGTTTGAGATGGTAAATCCCAACAATTATTTTATAACACTAATAATAACATCACATAATAATACTATTATTATTATTTTATGTGACATGTTTGATTTTCTTACGGATGCACATGTAACGCGCGTGCCATTGGAAACGTTCGATGACGGGCTTTACTTTTTTACGATATGCGCATGGCTGCCCTACTACGATTTTCTTACTTGCATGTTTTTTTATGAATCTTTCCAATCGCTACACAGTGATCGTTGTCTTCAGACTGTTACTTGCCTCACGTATTCACCTGTTAGTGTCTCATCAATCGTGCAAAGTATTATAACCAGCCCAACTTTTTATTCTACTGCACTACTGTTTGTGGAACTATACCAGCTTTTGTTTAGATGGCTAGCAGTACTTACATGCACTTACAAAAACACTCCGAAAGGACTTGTTTTTGGGCTGGTTCTGCAACAAAAACACTCATTCACCTAAGATATGTAACAGCCCTTCCCTCGAGAAAACTTCTCTGCCTGTCTTCCCTTCGACATCAGTGATGGGAGGTGACAAGCTGTGTCCATAACCTTCTATGCTTCCACAAACTCTTAGAACAATGTGGTTTCACTCACCCAGCTCATCAGATAATGACCTCATGACATAGGGAGGACAAGCGAATGCGCTGGCGGACTCGCACAACGAAATCAAGAAATTGATACGCTCTGCAACAACTACTTTATCACCTGAACTGCATGGTCAATTTCAGTACTCCAGACTCCGCTTAAAAAATCAATCCATGCCGAAGCAAAAAAAAAAAACTAAATCGAACAATTGAAAATGAGAACACGTCGTTACAAAAGAAACGTTTGTCGAAAGAAATAGGCTTGCACGTGCACATGAAAATACGTAACAGTCGAAAACCTTTCATGAAAAACTTTACGGCACAGTGATCACATTCCTTTGTATACCAAGGATGACCTCAAATATAAAATCGAAATACGCGGATGCTTATCCTGATGTACCCACATCCCCAAAACACTGAACTTGTGAATGCTTATCCACAATTACGAGTGTCATAGTCTGCCATTTTAATTTTTTACATGCGGCCACTACTGTGTTGCAATGGGTTATTATCACCAGTTTTTTTTTAAACTTCTGGCTGTGACTGAATAATTCTCAATTTCGCTATGGCCGATGTCAGCTAAGCGAGAAACATTGAATGTTTGAATGTGTCGGCCGGTGTTACATTTAGCCTGCAAATCCGACAGTGTCAGCTATCGCATGGGAATCTACACTAATATAGCACTGCTGCCATAAGTCTCTCAAAATCTGACGAACATCTTGTAATCCTGAAACAAAAACCCAATAGTAGGTTTCTACCTAAAAATAAAATGTCACCGTTTTACCACGGAAAATTTGCACAAATGCGTTACATCCTATTACACCATAGACAGTTCACATCAGTAAGAATTCGACAGAGCATCATGAGAATGTTTACTAATTGTACGTTCACGATTTATTGATACGTGTGTATAACATTCCAAAACTACCATATTATTGTGAGAGATGCTGTAGTGAAGGGCTTCGGAAATTTGGACTACCTGGTGTTCTTTAACGTGCACCCAAATCTAAGCACACGGGTCTGCAGCATTTTCGTCTCCATTGAAAATCCAGCCGCAGCAGCCGACATTTGATCCCGTGACCGGTGGGTCAGCAGCGGAGTACCTAAGCCAGTAGACAACCACGGTGCGGCAATGCACATTTACAAATATATCAAAACAGGGGTGCTATGCAGGATGATCCGAGGTTCTCAGGCAGACGAGTTTGCTTCGGGCTCACTATACGGTGGCCATGCATCAAGACAGTCTAGTGGCGCCCCGCCGCGGTGGTCTAGTGGCTAAGGTACTCGGCTGCTGACCCGCAGGTCGCGGGTTCGATTCCCGGCTGCGGTGGCTGCATTTCCGATGGAGGCGGAAATGTTGTAAGCCCGTGTACTCAGATTTGGGTGCATGTTAAAGAACCCCAGGTGGTCAAAATTTCCGGAGCTTTCCACTACGGCGTCTCTCATAATCAAATGGTGGTTTTGGAACGTTAAACCCCACAAATCAATCAATCGATCATGCATCAAGACAGTGCAAAGCACGTGATATCAGTGTTGATAATGTTACGGGATCGTGACGAGACTGAAGGGAACACTCTCGATTTTAAGATGCAAACTGCTTATTCGGCTGAACGTCTGGCCAGGAAACTGAAGGTTATATTAAAGCAACACACGGACACTGATAGCGGTGAACAGAGCGTCGGCCGGTGATCAACTGACAAGCGGCGATACATGGGTCATCGAGTATTCCATCTTTATCACTGGTGTTCACGCGAGGTCTCGAATGATCTCGAGCGCTTGCGTCTAGCGGGTAATATTAAGAAAACGATCTACAGTGATCGCGAACGTTCTCGAACAATAATGCAAAGTCTGAGCTGAGTTAAATTATGGCCGCTTCTACGCGGCTCCGTAGCCGTGTCCCAGAGAAACCGGCCCGATTCGAAGTGGCCTTTAGAATAGCCGGGACAAGGTTAAACCGGAATTTCACGACAATTTTTTTTCTGGCAAGATACGGCCTGCGGTTAGGCGAGAAATTTTCGTAGGCGGCTTTGCCCTGACGCGGTGGCGGAAAAAAATGCGTTATTTGACGCAATCGAGAGTGGTTTCTCGCCGATAATGTGGAGGATATTAGGACTATTGGTAAATAGAAAACTATTAGTATTACAATTTACATCTGCGTTATTAACATGCAAAGCACACTCAGCCCTGGAATCGAACTCGGTACCACACGCACGTGAAGCAGATGTCTTACCCATTGCACCACAGCGCCACGGCATGGAGGCGTGTTTTTGCGGGGTATATATATCTACCAAGTGGCTTTTTGAAAATCGTCAGTGGAACCTTGAATTGTTTTTGTGCCATGTGCATTTGTTTGCGCATGCATTTGATCAGCGAATAGTTTGCAGAGCTTCATGAACTCGAGACAAATACGGTGAACGCTTTCGGCTCCGACTTCGGTTTATGGTGCACAGTTCCGCCAGAACGATAACGTGTGTTTGTGCGTCGTTTTGTTGCTTCCCCGTGATCCGCGGGTGTTTCGCTCACCGAAATTCGCGAACGAAGCTGTGTCCGACTATCAGAACCTTACGTATGTTTCTCGCACGCGTGTGTACTGTGAGCAATTTCGGTGATTTGTGTCGGGAGGTACACGCGTGTCAGTGACAGCAGCCTATTCTCAACTGTTTGAAAACAACGCGCATTCGCACGTAAACGTTGTATGGGTATTTTAGCGTGCCTACTGTAACATTATCATTTCGTACGCGCGAACAGCCGTGAGCTGCACACTAGGGCAGCAGCGCCTTTTTAGCATTTCGACGATAACTTATTTCCGCAATTAGTACCTGTGCGCATTATTTCGCAATATAGAGTGGTTTTTACTCATTTTCGGCATTTACCTGATCTTATTTATGGGGAATGGCTACTCTTACCTTTAACGGTTCTGCGTAAAGTAATGCCACCTCCTGGCTCTAGGCTGGCGCGACAGAGGCGGCGGCTGTCAGCCCCCTTTTTTCCCTTCTTGCGCCCGCTCTTACCGGCTGCATGCGTTACTTCCGCGCCACGCGGCTGTCACGGGAATGTTTTATTGCCTGGCTCCCTATAGACAGGATTTTAGTCAGTACGCAGGAGTGCGCCGCCTATACGCCATTCGTTATCTGGCACCTGACAGAGTGTAATATTCACGTGACAAAACATAGACTGTTAGCATAATTCAGGTTGATGACTGTCACACAGGAACATGTTGATAGCGCTGGTTATCTCTTTAAAATTGAAATTCCGCCTTGTTTAAGCAAGGAAGCACTATTTATCCATCACTGTAATTTTTGTTGCCGAGACGAGAAAATTTCATTTCATTGCATGCACAGTCTTTGCATTAGCAGGCGGAAAGTACATACAGTGTGATTATAAACCACCTAGCATGACTGTTCTGCGAGATGCATGGCAGGTGCACTGCCCTTTTGTTTGGGGCAGAGTATGTATTCATTCATAGTTTGTAACAACTTACCAGTGAATCTGTCAACCTTTTTGAAAGACCATATCTTTCTCGAGATACAGTGTTGAAAAGAAGAGCGTAACAATTTAGACTGCAATGTACTCTACTATGGAAGAGCATATAGCCGTCCCGCTGGCCTCACACTTGATGAGCCTGTCGCAGAAATTTCGGTCTGTCTGTCTTTTTGTTGGTTGAGCTGATGAGCGCATTTTCATCTTTCGCTATACGCCCACCCGTCTTGATCGGGTGGCTGCGTTCCTACTTGTCAATTGTCAATCAAAAGTATATATTACGTACATTTGAGGCGCAATATATATATGTAGGTGTTAGGTAGTGTGCCTTTTTTGGAAATTCTTAAAGCAGTAATTCTCAACACTGAAGCGTTTATTACACTATTTTGACAATGCGTCGCTATAATCCAGAAAATTGACGGAGTATCCGCAAAGTGAATGATGTCAAAGGAGCTTGCTTGGAGATGATCAGGTAACCCTCGAATCTTCAGCATATATAGTAGTGATAACATTGCTATATCAACATTACATACACAATGCTTATTAATATGCATTTGGATGCATCAGATACACTTTGATGAATTATATATATGACATATATTGTAAGATGACGTCCAGGACCCTCAAGACTCTTCATTGTCTCGAGTAACCCAAACTGGAGTGGTGATGATGAGTATGTACAGATGAAAAGATGGGACGCATAAATAATGCTCACGCTTCTTTTCCCCGTGCACTTGAGCGGCCAGCCCGGCCAAGACTTAGAATCGTGAACTATATAGGACGCATAAATAATGCGCACAATATACAGAAGAGATATGTTGGCGAGCCCTGTTTCCTCCTGTCTCCACGGCTGCTGCTGCTTCATAGAGAGCTTACCGCGCTGCTGCCTTGGCTTCTGGGGTGTTGACGCATCCGAGCAGTAATGAATAGTGTTCACTGCATTAGGTCTCGGTGAACAGAGAGGAAGCGCACGCGTCATGAGTGGTATGCGCCACTCTGCGCCATCTAGTGAGCATTTCTGAAATCTCAGGAGAAGTGTACATACCACCGCCAGACAAAATGCGAGCTTAAAGGAAGCTCCTAAAAGCGGGTGTTCCTGTATTTTTTTGCAGTTCACACGTTCTCAACTATCACGTACATTGTGCGATGATACAGCCGACGAGGACACTCCGAAACGACCCGCGTTTCGGCTTGGACTCAACGCGAAGGTGGGTAATCACAGCCTTCCTTAGCTTCGTCATGGCCATGATGATGGTCGGACAGCAAGCGGCGGGAGTGCTTTTCTACGGCATCGTTCATACCTTCGATGTGAGCAGGCAGCAGGGGCCATGGTCGATAGTGCTCAACACCACTATGACTGCCTTGTCAGGTAAGGCTAGCACTTCGCGAGGCAGGTGCCTGCTGAACTGAAGTAGTAATAGCGTTCGTTAATATACTGGGTGTTCTGATACTTTCATCCATTTATTGATTTCGACCATTTGTTGGTAAGAGATTAACAGACATTATTGCAGCTATTCCAGACCCTTGTATTATAACAGTTGATTTAAAAGCACATCATCCGTTATGGGGAAGCTTGACGACAAACTCGAAGGGGCGCTCACTGATATCGTTTGTGCCAGACCACAACTTGCGCCTTCTGAGTGATGGTAGCCCCACATACCTGTGAGAGACGACGTAGAGCAGCTGCCTCAACCTGACACTGGTGTAGTGTTGCTTAAGTTCAAAAGTGCGGTGGTTTACAGATATCGAAACCTATGGTAGCGATCATATTCCGACTTATGTCAACATTGATGGGCAAGAGACTTCATCCTCGCCGGTCATTCGGTGTATAGACTGAACACTTTATGAAGATCAAGTAGAGGACACGTGCAAAAATGATTCCTCGTGTGGGCTAGAAGAAGTAATAGCAGATGCAATGAAAAATTGTACGCGCAGCTTCACACGTTCACAGAAGCACATGGAGCTTGACATCGAATTAGAAAGGCTTCGGGTGTTACGTAGACGTGCTGAGAGGAGACACAGGCGTGCAAGTCGATTCTTGATCTCATAGTAGCAAGGTGCATGCAGAAAAAAATACAGCGCTGAATAGACAAACTGCAGGATCAAAGATGGAAAAGCTTCTGCGAGTCATTGAACCCACGCAAGCCATTGTCTCGTGTATAGAGAACTATACAGGGTCTCTGCTTAGGCGCCATGCAACATCATCCCTTCAATGCTCTTGAAATTCATCTAAACCACGGTAAAATGGATGTTGCAGATGATTTTTGCACGAACATCACCGGCGGGACAGTCCTATTCTCCGATGTGCTTTTAAGCGATATCCCCGGTCCACGAGACATAAGTATAGATGCTCTATTTTCTATGGAAGAACTAGAAGCTGCATTGACACTGTGCAGGTGTTCTTCTTCACGAGGGCCCGATGGGATAACGTATACGGCTCTGCGTCACTTAGGCCAAAGAGCTAGACGACAACTGCTGAATTTATTTAACCGGTCATGGGAAGATGGCGTCGTACTTCAAGAATTGAAACAGAGCCGTCTTGTGCCACTTCTAAAAGCAGGAAAATGCCCTCTGGTGCTGACATCATACCGGCCTGTAGCTCTCGCCGGCTGCGTTGGGAAACTCGTGAATCGCATGATTCTCACGCGCCTTGAATGGTTCCTTGAACGGCACAACATAGCTTGAAAGCGAAACTGGTATTTATTGCCCACGTCCTGAAAGTAAATTCAGTAGAAGTATTGTCAAGTGCTTGCTCAAGAAAGACTATGGCAGTTGTGCAAGTGCCACGAAGGACTACGAAATGGACAAAAAAGAACTCGCTTGCGCGTTTAAATTGAAAAAGATCGACCTGCTTCTGGTGCCTCAATATCTGCGGCAAGACCTCTGTTTTGACGTCTTGACAATATCATCCTGTAGGAAAGGTACAGTGAATCAATCGCCACCACAGTACTGCGTTATGAAAGCGATAGAATGCGAATAAAGAAAGCTGTAAGACAAGGGATTATGATTTCCCCAGTGATATTCACTGCGTCGTTACAGGAGGTTTCTAGAGGCCTAGAATGGGCAAAATTAGGGATACGAGTTTAGGAAGAGTACCTTAGTAACCGGCGCTTTGCTGATGATATTTCATTGCTCAATAACTCGGCGACAGAATTGTAATTCATGCTTACTGAATTAGACAAATAGAGCACAAAGGTAGGTCTTAAAGTTAATCTGCAGAGAACAAAAGTAATGAACTACAAGCTCGGAAGAGAACAGCGCTCCTAGAAAAGTAGCAGTACACTTGAAGTTATAAAAGAGTGCGTCTACGTAGGACAAGTAGTAACCGCGAAGCCGAACCACAAGATAGAACTAGAAGAATACGTATGGGGGCAGAACATTGGGCAAATATTCTCAAATCATGACGGGTAGATTGCCTTTATCTCTCAAGAGGAAAGCATATAAGGCCTGCCTCTTATAACCGGTGTTTACCCATGGACCAAAAACCTGGAGGATCGCATAGAGGGCCAAACCTAAGTTGAAGATGACACAGCGAGCAATGTAAAGAAAAATGATAGGTGTATCCCTAAGGAACAAGAAGAAAGCAGAGTGCATCAGGAAACAAATGGGGGTTATTGAGATCATAGTAGAAATCAAGTAGAGATGGTCACGGG
Organism: Rhipicephalus microplus; assembly: GCF_013339725.1. Classification (NCBI taxonomy): domain Eukaryota; kingdom Metazoa; phylum Arthropoda; class Arachnida; order Ixodida; family Ixodidae; genus Rhipicephalus; species Rhipicephalus microplus. Next base: position 106,145,603 of record NC_051168.1, on the reverse strand, counting down.
TAGAAAACGTAGCACGAAGGCAAGATGACCTCTGGTCATTAAAAATCATAGACTGGATTACAAGCGAAGACAAGCGGATGAAGGCGATAAAGAAAGGTGGAAGGATGAGATTAGAAAGTCTACGGGTATAAAGTGGCAGCAGCAAGCACAGGCCCGAGTTGACTGGTGGAACATGAGAGAGGCCTTTGTCTTGTGGTGAGCGCAGTCAGGCTGACAATGATAATAATGATATGTTGATACACTAATGGTGTTTTTGTATTAAGGTTCATTTTTAATATACCGTTTGTTAGCTACCTGTATTGGAGAAGGGTAGTTTGAATCCCTGCTCTAAAAATAGACAGGGGTACTTTAGCTTTGCCTTGAAGAGTTGAATGCGAAAGCGACATCCTTTCCTCAGTGCGTACCTAAACACTTAGCGTATTGAATGCTTCGAACTTGCGATCCACTCACTACGTTGTTCAGACGGAATACGCGCAGTAACGTGTGTGCCTTTTGCAGTGAATGACCGACTTTAAATCATCACGATATTCATGTGTTCTGATGCCAGATGGCAATGTATGCTAGTACTTCGTAATATTAATGCAACAATTTAAGTTGCATTTTCGAACACATATACATAAACACGTGTGTTTGCGAAGCATGAAAGTTAATTTCACTGCATTTTTAAGGACAGGAACGTGGTTCACTTCCCCCGCAAACGACCTGTTTTTGATCCCAACTCGAAGTGAGAATGCTTCATTATTATGTTTGCATCTTTTTTGATTCTTTGGTCTCCCACAAGATGCTGTTTTTTCGCTTGCAACCAACGACGCCGACAACGGCATTTCTGCGAAACCAGTTGTCTTACGCTATCACGTTACAAACTCTCTTATTGGGTTTATTGCGAGTTTCTCAGTGCAGCGATGACTTGTAGGCAATATACACGTCTTTCTTACCAGCCGATGAACAAGAGAGCAGGAAACGCGTGCCACAGGTAAACGTCGTCTCAATTTCACTCTCTCGGGTCGTGCGCTCCGCAATATTGTTCATCGCCCAAAGAAGGGACCTACAGCGGCAATTGTAGTGTTAGGCCACGTATAGTCACGCCGGGATTTGTGACGTCGCCGATTTTGCAATCTGCGGCTTTCTGACATCACGTAATGATGATTTTCTTTTTTTTTCATTGCTCTTCTCTGATGCCACGGAATGGTAAGCACCAATGGTCGAATTTTCTCGTTTCATGAGGTATCCAAGGCTTTCCCTTGAGCTATTTCTGTGACACTCGATACGCAGCCCAGCAATCGCTGCAAGACACTTCTCAACCATAGTATACAAGGCACTCGGCTGCTGACCAGCAGGGTGTGCGGTATAATCCCGGCGGCGGCAGCTGTATTTTTGATGGAGGCGAAAATGCTGCAGGCCCGTGTGCTCAGGTTTGGGTGCAGGGTAAAGAACCCCAGGTAGTCTCAATTTCCGGAGCCCTCCACTATGGCGTCTCATAACCATATGGTGGTTTTTGGACGTTAACTCCACATATCATCCATCAACTCTATCATATAGCAGTAGCAGTACAAGCCCTTAACATTGTCGAATCACAAATTTCGCAAGCAACCTGTAAAAGAAGCGGTAAGGAGAATTATCTCTGAAATAATTGAATTATACAGAATAGAATGGAATAAACTGCAATAAACTGGAATAAAAAGCGGAGATTTCGCAAGAGATGAGGAGAAAATGAAACAGCTTTTCGTATGGCCTTTCAGTGCCTTGTAGCCCTGTCTCATGCTTATCTTGCAGCTCCTCATCGATGCTATCATGAAAACAAAGCCTAGAGATTTCCATGTCACCGCAGTGCCCCGTCGATGGTATTGTAACAGCCAGTTTGTACAAATTCCATTTGACTTGAATGTAAACATTCGAGAGAAGTCTGTCTCGTTGGGTATGAAACTGGGAGATAATATAGACTCCAACCAAAAGTTTTGAAGAAATGCGACGTTTCGAAACCGACTTGGTTCCTTCCTCAGGGGTGATTTGAAAGCGAGCCGAACTGCAAGAGAAGGTTGTTACTCGAGTCGTGGCACATACAGACGACAGCCCATAACGTCAACCACGTCTCGGAACCCTTCCCCCAGTGTATACACACAGACTGCGCTCCACGGCAAAACAAGAGAGAGAGAGAGAGAGAGGTCATTATCCACCCTGCGAGTGCTTTGAAAACGCCGCTGCTACGTAGCCTCCACAGTCACCCCTGAGGAAGGAACCAAGTCGAAACGTCGGGTTTCTTCAAAACTTTTGGTTGGAGTCCATTTTAACTAAAATACAAAGTACTTGAGTCGTCAAGTAACAAGCTAGTTTATGTGGGGAATGTAGTGCCACAGTATTTTATGGGAATTACTCAATTATTGGTGACACTCCCACGAAAAATATTTGGTCAGCGAATCAACAGTTCACTGAAATGATGCTTTTAAATCATAGTAACTGGCTGTTCTTTATCTTAACTCTTCGTATACTTTTCTAACGTGTGGGCTGTCTCTAAGCTGACTGTGAAAGCACATGAAGCTTCCGATTATTAGGCTAGTTCATAATATGGAGTCACTAATTTTAAAGAGATCAAAAGAGGGCCACATTTTTACTAATACTTATGGTTTGCATACACATATGCTTCAAATCTAGCCGAAATCTAGCTACATATCTTCTTCAGCAGTAGCATGCACTTCAACCCCTTCCGTAAATACTTGTTTGGCTAATTTATATTATGCGAAAGAAAATAGTTCTCTTGAGGTTCTGCATTATGCCCACTGCAGTAATATATCGATAACATTGAATAAGATGAACGGTGACAGAAAAGGAATCAAAGGAACCTTAAACGACTTGGTGTGGTCAATTAATTGTTTGCTCAAATCAAGCTTTTTTGTTCCTAGCCACATTTTCACTTTAAATTGCCTTAAGCTGAATCTTTGCTGCCTGGAACAGCAAAAGCAGTCTTCATGTCGAAGTTTTCAAATGTGTACCTTCAGTTTTGAAGTTACAATTCACTTTCAGAATATACTTTCTTAGGTCTACAAATATACCAGAGTGGACTGTTTTTTTTTTCAGGGCCCCTAATTGGGCAATGCTGCTATCGATACGGCTGCCAAGCTGTTTTGTTCATCTCTACTTCAGTTGCTGGGATTTCGGTCTGTGCTTGTTAGTTTGCCAGGGGAGTCCTTCCTTTGTCTCTTCTCTATGGAGTTGCGTATGGTAAAAATTTCCTCTGGCCGAAAACTATAGGCCTGGCATATGTGATATGCACCATAGAGTTTCCCAAAATCAACTAGAGGGAACTCTGGCACTGCGATCGTTCAGCGACCATGGGAATGATGGGTAGTACACAGATTTGCCTAGTCTTCGTACTTGCGGGCAGCGAGTCGTACTTGCGGCTTCGTTTATTACTGTTACGGTTTTGTTTTGAAAGAAAGAACGAACCCTTTTGACCTTAAGGACATCATTCGATATAGTAAGCTTAAAATAATAAGGTTGTGAAGCGCAAACGGCGAACATTTGCTAATTTATGTTTTCGTGAAAAAACAGCTCCAAGCCACACGAACACACACGGAGCCAGAAGCAGGCCAGAAGTACGAAAACTAGACAAATGTGTGTACTACCCATTATTCCCATGCTCGCTGAAGCGCCGTGTGTTGCAGCTCCCATAGGCACTAGCACAAGAGTTCCCTCTAGTTAGTATTGTGGGGAACTCTATGATATGCACGAATAATACAGCAGTTTTGCTGCGAAAGTGTGTTTGTTTGAGCAGAAGCAGCGTGAACTAATATTACAATCAGAATGCGAGTATAGGCAACTGTTACTCCTCTGGTTTCTCTAATGAAAGCGCATAAGAGTTTCACTATCCTTGCAATTTTTAAGTATGAACAGCTGAGCACGCTATAACAGCCATTTAATTTATTACGTTGAAACTTAATATTGACGCTCCCGCTCCGCGATGTGTTCTGGCTAACGCTTGTAGAATTTGTCGATGAAGTGGTTTAAAGAATGCCGCCAAGACTGCCTGCTGGAGCCTTAGTACATAACTAGTTCAAGACATTCCTAAGAATTTCACACACTATTTTTCACTGGTTGGGCTCCGCTGTTGGAAACTTGGCATCTTTTCTTGGACATTAGTCTTTTTGCTTCTTTGAAACACGATAGGCACATATATATAAATTTTTTGACAAGAACGTCTATGAGCAACCCAATTTACCGTCAGAGTGTTTCGTCGGAGTCGGAATATATAGGCACTCAAATCTTCAAATCTCTGTATTGCTGCAAGCTTTACATTTACTTGGAAATATGCGCAGTAATTCTGAATACCTACATATTGATGTCACACTGTCATATTTATTACGTTCAATTAGAATTAGCCTTTACCTGTTCATGTGGCTATGATAGAGGAGAAAAATGAACGTAAATACGACAATAACATTTTTCACAACACAATTTTCTCTGCGTGTTGCGGAAACAATCTTCACACTATTCTGAAACGGATATTACCTGACATTTAATTTGTGTGGTAGCGTGTTCATGAAAAACGTACCTCCTCTATGAGCGAAAAAGAAATCGCCGCTCCTGCGTTCACACACACACACAAAAACGAGACAAAACAAGTGCTTTGTCTACGAAAGTTGCGCAAAAATTTTTCACTTATAAGATACATGCGGGATTGGAGCATTACAAATTTATTCAGACCTATACCTTTCATCACCAGCTGTCAATAGATGTTACCCTTACGCTCGTATTGCACCTGCTTTTCGGCTGTCTCCTCAATGATCACTGTAGTGCATGTCAACCTGCCGTTGGCGCATCGCGAAGCCAAGCTACCCTAAAGCCAGCCTACAGCCTGGCGCCACTTCAGTAGCACTTTATTTGAAGGCAATTGTCCTTATCGCTATGGTTGGTTACAGCAACAAAAACTAAGCTAAAAGGATACGTCACGAAACATTAGGATGCGTGTATTTGAATACATAGCCAGCTAAAAAAGTTAAGTGGGTGTTGTTTCCAAGTTACTATAGAATCCCAGCAATACCGATAATAAACAGTGATTCAACACCCGATGAGGTCTAACCAACCAGTCTGTGCTTTATATGTAACGTTGTGTGATTCATCCACGAATTGATAAATCTGCGTTTCTTTATTCACTTTCATAAGAGAAGTTGTATACTGAAGTTGCGTCAACTTTTTTGCATTTCAGGAACGGCGGTTGGTGGCGTTTTCGTCGAAGCCACCGTACTTGTCTCCCAGTGCTTCGATAGACGGCACGCTACGGCCACTAGTCTCATTTTCACGTTGAGTGGCGCCAACATGATCTTAGTGCCTTATTTGGCTGAGCTATGTCGTGTAACCTACAGCCTCAAGGGCACATTCTTGTTGTTAGGTGCTGCTACGCTTAATGCCTTCCCACCCGTTTTCACCCTCCACAGTCCCGAATGGAAGTGACTTGAAACCGCTCCTACTATTACAGACCACAACGACGCCGATAAGCAAGATCTCGCAGGAAGCAGCAGTAATCACCCTACCATTCACATTGCTTCACAAAGCTTATCTTCCGATTGTACGAAAAAGGTCGATGTTAACAACACCAACATCAAGCTCGCAGAAGCTCTATCTGAAAGGCACACAGAGTTACTTAATTCGCGAAAACATCAAGAAGATTGTCAACAAATAAGCCTTATACCTAGACAGAGCTCCCAAAGCGTACGGAAAAATTTCGCCACAGTGAAATTCGTCGTCGTTACGTTATCGTTCTCAGTCATAGCGTTCAGAATGGCAACGTTCCTCATGATAGCGGTGGACCTTGCGACCGACAGGGGTGTCGCACCTTCTGATGCAGTCCTCCTCCTGAACGCATTCGCTGCTACCGATCATCCCATGAGGCCTACCAGTGGCCTCTTCATTGACTTCAAGGTTTTGTCCCTGGAAATTGTCAATTTCCTTGGTTTTATTCTTCAATTCATCGCCTGCGAAATGCTTGCCCTTCTGAAAACGCTTCCGCTCATGCTGGCAGCTGCGGTAATATACGGTGTTAGTAACGGTGGCAGGTTCACTCTCCTGGCGCCACGCCTCGTGAAGGACTTCGGAGTGGAGGCCCTGCCAATCGTGATGGATGTAGTGAGCTTCTGCAATGGACTCGTGCTTCTCACAAGGCCACTTCTAGTTGGCACGTGCACACAGTTCGTTAAACCTCTGGCACATCGGATATCTCCTGGCACAAAAATAAGCATATAATCAGTCGTGAATGAAAAATGAAAAAAATAGCTAATAAAGTAACTATTTTGTATAAAATATTGCCCCATCAATGACTCAAGCTAACGATATTTTAATGCCTTTGTTTTCTTCGAGTAACCAAAGATCAGAGTTGCACTCAGACACCTGTTGCATATACCTTTTTATTGTCTTATTTTAATTATATAGCGCCTTGGAGCCTTGCTAATTTTGGCTTGGTATTGCTATATTCACTTCTTAAGACTAAGTAATAAGAAATAATAAGTTTCCAGCAAAATGTGAATTTGATCCACAGGATCCAACAAACGTCTGCACAAAGAATATCTTTTTTTGCAACATGACGCCACCTTTTTCAATCACACACTCTCTTATTCTAATGCATCCCCATTACAATTTTCAGTGCATTTGTTGGCGCAGCTGATTTAAAACAAAATTTTTTGCTCATAAAACTAACGTCGCATGGCTGTCTGCAACATTGGCAACTCACAATGTTAATTGCGTTTTGCGCACAAAATATAAATTCCGAAAATAAACAAAAAGATCGTTTTCAATGCTCATCTTGATCAACCTAAGATGTAGGCCTTCTATGGTTAATGCTGCTTTTCTTCACGCGATAAAATAATTGTGGATATATTCAAATGGTAACGGTTGTGCTGCACCAATGAGTGTCAGATCGTACGGGGCAAGTCGAGATGCTTTCCACTGCTGCCTCATCTAAAACGATTTTGATTGATTACACTGTTCTATGCTTGAAATCTTTTACGTCACAGGAGCAATGCATAACAGTGATTTCTGCTCATAACAGATATACAAGAGTGAAGACTTTTTGACAACTGATTACTTAAATTTGCCCTCTGAACTTTCCTCTAATTTAACAGCAACCTGCAAGACATTTGTTACCGCAGGTTTCATGCTTTAACTTCATTAACCTGATTGAAAAAAGTCACATAGGTGCATTGAAGCTTTCACGTTATTGTAATATAATGCTAATACCAGATAATAGAAAAAACGAAACAATAACGGCTTTTTTTTTATTCAGTCCCACATGATCACTAACTCGTAGATTTGGGTGAACCGGTTCATCGTGCGGACAACTCGAGGCAGTGCGAAAAATCGAGGACAACGAAGGCACACACGACACGTCTAGCGTTGAACTGCCAACCGAATCTCCATTCACTACATAAACTGATGCCACGAAAAACGCCTTGTCGCATAAAGAGTAAACGCCACAAATGATTGATGATCGTGGTCATGTGCACTGCTATACTGGTGTTTATCAAGAAAACATCTCGCCTAAAAAGTCAAAATAAGAGAGGCAGTACTGACATTTTTTATCTCCAGGTTTATTGTTATAATACGCATCTAAGAGATTTCGTTCTTTTTTGGAAATTCTTGAATGGTAACTTGGGTGCCTTCCTGTGGAGCACAGTCTTTATTATAGAGTTGATAGTTTCTTTCGTTCCATGCTCCCTTTCTTGTTCATTGAACCTGTATGCCATATCTGTAGTCATGACAGAAAACTGAAGCCCTGATTGATGCGGTTAATAACTGAATTTTGGTGATTTGCGCTTAAAACAGCTTTCAAAGCACTGGGACTATTCGCTCCGCCAAGAATGAGTACGCTATTTTCAGGCCTATCTCGTAAAAAGGGGAATAGTCACCACTTCTGTACAAAGTGCAATTAGCAGATTCTTATGCGCCTAAAAAAGGATAGCCTATCACAACAGGCCAAACTCCTTAAATATTTCGGTTACACAACTTCCGCTATCACAGCTGTGTGTCCAACTTTGCAGCAAAAGTGAAAACACACAGGGAGTAAAACTGACGAGCAATAAAAGGACAAAACATCATTTTCGTGATTTCATATGTTGATAGGTTGTCACACAAGATGAGAAAGTGGCCAACAGGCTCCAAGTCAACGTCGTATTTCCTGCTCCCCGTAAATTTCCAATGCTCAATAATTATATGAAGAATACTATGCCCAACTAACCACACAAAAAAATCTCCAAGTGCACCACTGAACTTTATTAGATACCCTAAAGCTGTCGGTGGGTGTAGATTAGACAGAATGGGCAATGTTTCAATGATAGGGCTGGGAAACGTCAGAACGATGTAAAAACATTGAGTATGGCAGCCACCAAGCTTCCGACTGTAAAAAACAAGCTTGCACACCACAGTTCAGGGACACTACATGTTTTAATGTTTGGAAAAGCTCAAAAGAAGGGAATGTTGAAATCCTATCATTTCAGTAAAGCGATAGATAAATATGTAAGCGTGGTGCCACTTGGTCTGATATTCAGGAGAAATGCTTTCTTTGTTGATAAACACTGGTTAGTATGAGAACACGTGTGACGGCGATTCACGATAATTTTGTGATGTTTTTTCCGACAAGGCATTTTAGATTAGACGTGTATAAGTGATGAATTTTCTACAAATATTTATTTCAAAATTCAGCGCTTGTACTGTTCTGTGATTCTTTGTCGTACTTTTTTTTCGCGCTGCTTCAAGCAATCCTCTATGCTCTATATAGTTTGGCATAGACTATGGCACTTGTACTTCCTTCAAGTGTTTTTACATCAAAGCGAAAGGGCGTACTTTTACTCGTATTTGTTTTTCTATGTGCTTAAGTAACGTAGAGATTGGTAAACGAGGATTGAAGCCATGAATAACCTTGTTTTTCTAGGGTACTGGCGTGACACAGTGAAAACGTACGACGGTCTCCTTCACTTCATGGCTGGCGTGAATGCCGTTTTCGCTGTTTTGTGGGTTACACAGACATATCTGAAAAGACAGAAACAGCCAGCTGCACACGCTCTAACTTAAAGTGGTGTAAATGTTTCCTGACGAATAATTTGTGAATTTCGGTAAGAAATTCGATGCTGTATTTTTATTTATGACGGTGAGTATTTTCGCGATGGTTGCGTAATACTTATGGATTACTATAAAGATGGCTTATTTATATTCAGTTTGGCTCTTTTTTACACAGAGATGGGAGGTTGGGGGCTGGGGCGCTATATAAGGACGAAGTATGTTACATCCACCCAATTTATTTCAAGAAGAATTTGCGTATTACTTTTCATTTCATTATCTATTAGAGAAAATTTTATTATACCTGAAAAGTTCACTGAACCCAAATATTCTGTAAAAATATTTAGTACATTAGATACCTTGTGGGTGCACCAGCATTTATTGCATTAATTATTCAACAGTTACCAAGTTTGTACAGATGACCCATCCCCTCATCCTTCAATGAGGAATGCGACTCATTTATATAGTTATTTAGGGTTATTGTATGTTCAGCATGTTTGTAAGTGGTGTGTTGTTACTGGAGTGGGTTATGAATATACTGTACCCAAAATAATCCCGACGAAACAGTATGACTTTTCTGTGTCTTGCACTGACTGTGTGTGCGCAAATAGTATAGCACGCGATTGCACCGTGCAGCACAAACTCACTGATTCCAGGTCATTACACTCGCAAATAACATAAACATGCAGCCTTATAAAAAGCCGCACGCAGAAGTTATGCGTAGTTACATTACACGTCATACATATATCGCATATTACAAGTATAGCGCGAGAATAGAAGGTGCGGTCACTAGATTACCGAAGGTGGCGTCCAATCATAGCAGCCTTAAAGACAAGGAAGTTTGGAAGTTTGGCCTTGTACTGAAGGTGGCCGAAAACATTGGCCTGCCCTTTTACTACGTTCACAGGTTTGATGCACCTGAGAACATGCGTGGCTGTCTTGATAGTGAAAATCAAGCGATTTAACTGCGAACGATCAACACTGCGTGGTACCAGCAGTGGTGCCACTTTCATTATGCCGAGCTCAGCGATTCAGTCGCCAGGTAGAGCAAAGTTATGGACAAAGCATGACAGAGTTTTGTAACTATCACTTGTTGAAGTATTGAAGCAAGGTAAGCAACCATGGCGCATAAATTAACATGCATGGCTACGGAGTAGCAGCGTTGGTGGATAACGGATTCTAACCATGGCCAATTATTTCAGTTGGATAATTATGAACTGATATCTGTGCGCTCATCTATCCCATTTTTTTAACGATAGCGCTGTTGCACATCGTGTCAGACAATGTATTGCATAAAAATCGAATGACCTGCGCGATGTGCATATATCGTGTCAAGAGTGGGAGATGCAACTTAACAACGAAAAAAAAGGCCGTTTTAACTTTTCCGCATAGTCTTTGATAAGAGCGACTAACAGAGGTAACCTTTTGCAAGTACCTCAGCGTCACGATAACTAATACACTTGGTCGGAGAGCATATTTCCTTCATTTGTTCGTCCGCGTTTTGTAAGCTGTGCTATTTGAGACACAATTTGAAACACACACACGAGTCATATCACACTTTGAAACACACACTCGTTACGTATCATAACTCATATGAAGCTATGCTTTTGTAAATAAAGTTTTTTGACACCCATTATAAACACCACGAGACGTCAAACTGGTAACGTATTCCTTCGTTTATAGAACAAAGCTTCAGTACGCTTCTGTTCCTTGGGACTCTAAACAAAATAAAACAAAATGTTGAAGCATTCGAGATCCAACTAAAACAAGTCAATACAATATGCCCTTTACACTGTTAAAGTGACGCGTCGGCTCAACCAATGAATTCTTTATAAGCAATACTTACAATGAAGATGAAAACAATAACAGACCAAGAATTTGTCTTCCATTTGAATAATCGAGAACTATTGCTTCATTGTGACCCTTACTAAACACTACTGAAAAAAGAACTACGATTTTGTTTCAAGTGTTTCCTTTTTACGCTTACAATTGGCGAGTGGAATTTCTTGCCTGTATCACCTCTGCAACACATACAAATTATCAGCAATGCTCATAATTCATGTATATGTTTTATTTTGTTCATTTATTTATATTTTTGCTTCTTTCTGTTGCCTATTGAGCCATAAATATTTTACTTTTGTAATTTAGGCAATAGGTCTTCTTTCTTTATTTGTTTGCTTCTACTTTCGATGCAATGCATGTAGATATGTCGATATAGTTCCTTGTAGGGGAAACATTTAGCCCCCCTGCTAAAGTCCTAATGAAGGCCTACTCTGTCTTGTAAATAAAATAAACGGAAGTTCACTACAAAAAACTGTGATGAAAGAGCTTTTCAACGCGTCTGGTAAAGAGTAGCACCGTGGGACCTTTTTATCAAAAGTAACAGCGATCAATGTGTGAGTGAACCCTGGTGCTTTAAAAAACTGGCACAATCACCTTTGATATAAAGCGTCATTTTCTTCTTTTTTTATATGGGCATGCGTTTCGGGGTGTAAAATGAAGCTTAATCGTGGGCAAGTCAAACAAAAGGAAAGACATGATACACCCGGGGGCTCCCACACTATCTATCGGCGTCTGAAACAGGATGAGTATGTAGCAAACATTCGCAAGCACCACCGTGGTGGTCTATATAGTGGCTAAGGTAATCGGCTGCCGACCCGCAGGTCGCGGGATCGAATACCAGCTGCTACGGCTGCATTTTCGATGGAAACTAAAAGGCTGTAGGCCCATGTGCTCAAATTTGGGTGCACGTTAGAGAACCCCAGGTGGTCGAAATTTCCGGAGTCTTCCACTACAGTGTCTCTGATAACCATATGATGGTTTTAGGACATTAAGCTCCACATATCAATAATCAATCAATTATTCGTAATGTTCAGCGACTATCAAACAACAAGGAAGATGCCAAGCATACTTCCTCGACGAATATTAGCAAACTGCAAACTGGCAGCTCTGGCACCTGCTCCCTTGTTCATCTGTGCTAGCCTGATTACTAAGGAATTCGCAAGAAAAGAACACTACGACTTTGCCTGTTTCTTACATCAGTGAACGAAAAAGACCCTCAATTATTACATGATAAATATCATTCATTTTTGCGAGACGCAAAGTTTTCGTAAAAATGTGTGGTAAGTCGCGCTTACCACCATAGCCCACAGCCTACACATATGAGCTTCGCAAACTTTTCTGCAGCCACGTAGGTTAGTTGAATGCGATTGCTTGATTATTTACGCTGAACTAACGCTGTTGATTTTGTATATCTTGCACTTTTTTGTGACTCCAAGCTAAAAACAGAGCTCAGGCAAGGTAAAAAAAATTTTTCCACTAAACATGCCCATCATGTGGACACACAGCGACACTCGCACACATGCTCTGGGAGTGTAGAACAACTCCTCCCGACTCTATCTCAAGCAAGTGGGAGAAGTCCCTCAGGAGCTCACTTCTCGCCGACAAGCAATGGGCCGTCCAGCAGGCCCACAAAGCGGCCGCCAGGTACTCCCTGTCGGTCCCTACGTGGGAGACGCCCGCTACGCGCTAAGCACGTCCTGCAGGACTGAAATAAAGTTTTTTCATTCCATTCCACTAAACGCTCACTAGTTTTCTGCAGAATTCTCACCAAAAATTTTTGATTTTTTTTTCAGAGTAAAGGTAAGAGAATTGAGCAGATATTAGATGGAACGGAAATCGTGCAAGAGAAGGAAGAAGTTGCCAACAGGTTCAATCACTATTTCCAGTCAGTGCTCATAAATACCGAAGACGATACCTAGAACATCGGTTACCTTCTCCGCTGACACGCATAGAGGATGAAATCTGCATAACTCGTGAAGTTATGCTGTTACACGCAAAGAAAACTGCCGGTCCTAAAGGTAAACCGACTACTTTCTTACGATGGTGTGCAGAATGGTTGTCCTATTACCTCACTTTACTGTTTCGAAAGCCTTTACAACGTTACCCGTTACACCAAGACTGGTGCAGTGCCTTAGTAGTACCGATAATTAGAAGTGGTAACCGATTGTTAGTCAACCACTATAGACCTGTATCTCTGACATCTGTGCGCTGTAAAATGATAGAACACGTAGTATCGAAGCGTGTGTAAAGGAGTTTCTAGAGGACAATATATTATGCCCCTTCCAGCATGGCTTCAGATCTGGTTTTTCTATGGTTGCGCAACTTGTTGAAACAATTCACGACTTCACTACTTCTCTGGATGCGTGTCAACAAATTGATGTCATATGTTGAGATTTCGCAAAGGCGTGCTTGAATGGATTCGTGCATACTTATCACATCGCCAACAAGCTCGTAAAATTTAAAATGGGATATCGAAGAATTTAGAAGGTAATTCAGGAGTACCACAGGGATCCGTGCTAGAGTTCTCTCTTGTTCGTGATATGTATAAATGACATAGCTTCAGTTATTGAATCACGGGTAAAAATAAACTTTTTGCTGACGACTGATTCATTTATTACCAAGTGACATGTACAGACGACCAACTTAAAATCGACTGCTGTTTTCAATCGCTAGGCGAGTGGTGCAGAAAATGGGGGATGTAAATAATTACAAGAAATCTGCTTACACACAGATTACAGAAAAGGAAATTCGGTTTTTGTTTGAATATAGGATTGAGGAGAGACTTCTGAATAGGGCGACTAGCTCTAAATACTTGGGTGTAATAATTATAGACAAATAAAGCTGGACTCAGCACGTGGACAACGTCTGTTCATCAGAATATAAACAATTATGTTTTTTCGAGGAAAAAAAATACCGAGAACGACGAGAGGGGCTCTAATATTGTCCTGTCCTATTTCAGAATATGCTAGCGCAGTTTGGAACCCGCATCTGAAGGTTGTCAAGAAAAAAATTGGAGGGTATTCAGACAATTTCTGCACGCTTTATTTGTTCAAAGTACAGGCAAACAGACTCGATAACGAACATGTTGAAGGAGTGCGAGTTAAAACTAATGGAAGTAAGAATACAGAAGTGTAGTTCGAAACAATTCTTTTCATGTATTTTATAAAAAAGTAAAAATTAATAAGGATTTCTCTCTCTCTCTCTCATATATATATGTATATATACATTAAACAGCTTGACAAACGGCAAACAGCTCATCAGCTCACTGTGCAATCAATATGAACGCGCACAGATTTGTTTCGTTTTCTTTTTTTTTTCTGATGCCGTTAATTTGTAAAACAGTTTGCCAGGGGAAGCTGTGCAAACAAATGATGTACGTGGTTTTTTGGCATTTTTGGACAGGTGTTGTCCCAACTGTAATTTTGCTTGTTAATTGCCATTGTTATACATTTGTGCTTGGAGTTTTTCATTGTGTCCTTCCTGTAACAACCCTCAAGAGAGGGTCAGGAGTATGATTAAATAAAATATAGCACCTGGCAGTTACTTATGGTTGATGGCGCCCATAACAACGTATCTGGGAAGTTGAGCGAGTGCAAGCTGGCGACACTTTCAATTAGGGTGTTTTATCTTATGTGAGAAAAGTGCTGGTATGAATTGTGCAGGTGACCTTTGAGTCTACCGTTATTACGGCGCCAACTCTATCAACGGCATCCTTCAAATGTGTCGCTTTCATAGTCGTCTATGAAAACGACACATTTCCGCCCGTCTATTACCGACCTGGCGAATATTCTCTTACTTGCGTACTTCGCTGCATCGAAAAAGGCTTGTCACCTCGCTGCCCGTGGCACGAGCACAAACCAGCCAATATAGCACATGTACTTTGGCAACACGCAAGAAACGAAGAAAGGCCACGAGAGAGGATGACGCCAACTGAAGGAATGTCTGAAATGGGGCGCCTTGCTGAGTGATGGGAAGCCGCCCTTCTCAGTGAGGTTCTCGAAGACCAGGTGTAGGTCGTCCAGCCGGTCAGGGCCATCACCGAGGACCTCGGAAATCGAGCCCCGGTTGCAGCAACAACCATTGGACAAACAAAGCTAATTAAACTCAACTAAACTCCATGGGATCTCCAATTATTATCAAGACAGATTGTGCACAAGGTTTACGTCTGCCGTCGTTATACCGTGGATACATGTTTTGCGGGAAGGACCCCACCACGTGGGTCACCCTTGTATCGCTACTCGCTGTCGTCCGCCATTCCTCTATTACCCAAAGAGCCGTGCCCACTTCCTAAAGGATTCTCCTTTCAGTGGTGCACGACTATGGCCTAGCCATCTCTAGCCTGTCGGAGCTCGTGCAAATTGGCAAGCCTAGCACTTTCTTTATGCTCTTGCGCAGAAGCGTATTTCATTTCGTGTTTTTTTTTGTTATGGTCTATACTAGAGCTGACGCTATATAGTTAGGTTGGATTACGGATTAGAAAATAGAAACAAGACGAGCACTTCTTCTGGGGCTCAAAGAAGCACGCAGCCATGGCGCACCGGATAGCTGATTTACCCCATTACAAAGATCGTCAAGATGCGCATTTCGAACTTTCAGTAACTTAACAAGTAAGCCAGCCTGAGATTTTGTACGTTTCTTAAGTGGGAAGCACTTTAGGGTGGCTTCTCGATGTCACATGCTGTCATGTGCTGTCGCCGCCGCTTGTCGCAACACTCCATATATATAGCATTTCAAGCGTGCGCTTTCCAACGAGAAGTCTTCTGCGTCTTACTCTTCGAGGGACTTTATATTAAGTGACTGAGGGCACGCTCGCGCTAAAGGAGAATCTTCGTCTTCTTGTTCTTTGAGCGCCTTGACAATCATTACTTATCATAGTCAGCAAAAAATAAACGACAACTAGTGTGCTTGACGTAATGCAGGCAAGACCCCGTATAAAAATAGAAAAAGGAGGAAGCAAACGCGAGTTAGTCAGAGAGAAAGAAGAAAGATATGAAAAAAAATATATATAAACCACAGCAAAGATAAGTAAACAAGTAGAAATGGAGGAAGAAGTAAATAGAAATACAGGGAGAAAAGGGGTGTTGAAATAGCAAAATAAAAAAAAAGAGGAAGAAGAGAAGACGAGAACTGAAGAGAAACAAATGCTCTCCAGCTGCGCACTCCTTCTAGGTTTGGTTCAACACTGCGAATGTGCGAGCATTTTTCCTATGGAACTTGCAAGTAATGCTGATTTTGCGTTCGTACATGCCACCCGCATTTCCAAAGGCGCCGGTGCATTGGAAATAATGAATTTGACAATAACATAGCAAAGTGCAGCTTTCTTTCGCGGTGAACGTTGTCACCCGGGAAATCATCATGTCAAGCACGAAAACATGTTATGCTCACTTTATGCCGCACTTGTAAAATGTTTGATGTAAAGATAAGATATACTCCAAGAAAGAAAGAGACCGTGGCTACGTCCTCGGAGATAGTGGTGTCCACTGCGCGGCTGTTACCGCTAAGTCTACCAATATGAACCTGTTGGTTGATCGACAATGATCGTAAACTGTCTCGCCCCACGCCAGTTTGCGGCGTTATTGTTCCTTGGTCATCTCAGAGTTTCATTCAGTCTTACTTGGTAGTGCCTGCTCATTATAATCTGTTTCTCACTAGCTTGCCGGCTTGTAAGCAATCCACACTTGTCATCCATACTGGACAGCGAGACTTATAAAGAACAGCAAGAAACGTTCGACAAAGGTGCAGTGTACATTGGAACAGCTACACGCAGATCGGAGTCTGCAGCCCCGTATTATGAATGCGCGTTCTTTCACCAATGGTGATGGGGTGCCCCCTGCTCTCCACCGCAGTGAGTGATGCCATAGTCAGCGAGAAGGCAAACAACAACAACAACAACAACAACAACAACAACAACAACACATGGCCTACGTTCTGTTACGTTTTGTTGCTCCCAGGCGGTGAGTTTTTCTTGTGTTGCTTAGCCGACCTTTGCCTTTGTTCACTTTTCTTTTAAACATGTTCTAACATAGCGTTCTTCTATACTGAGTGCCTGTTACAACTTTCCAACTCATTTGCTGCCTCTGCATTTCTGGAAGGTATGTAGGTACACCCTTGCGATTATGTATCAACATCACGACAGGCGCCGATTATGGAGTATGGTATCCTTTAAAGGGACACAAAAGAGCAAAGCGATCTCCCGCGTATTCAGTAAAGTTTACAATTTCGCAATCCCAAAAATATCACTCTAATCTGGACACAATGCTCGGTAGACGAAAAAACGCGGGTAAAAAAATGCGAGTGAAGACGATACCTCGAGATTCCCGTACTAAACACCGTGACGTTGTCAATTTTAAAGGCGTCCACTCGTGCCCTACGTAGCGCAAATGAAAACACATGAAGTACATTCCCATTTGTGGGTGTCACAGACATAGCATACTAAGCTTCAAGAAACTTCTTCGAGCTTATGTCGCGGAAATACGAAAAAAATATTTTGAAATTTGTCACGGTATACGCGCATAGATTTCAGCGCGAAATTAAAAGAAAAATGAAACATAAACCATGATTTTTTTTCGCTAACAGCGAACTTGTGACAATACCCCAGGTGGCCGAATTTTCCGGAGCCCTCCACTACGGCGTCTCTTATAGTCATATGGTGGTTTTGGGATGTTAAACTCCACAAATCAATAAATCCACTTGTGACAGTGAGACAGGTAGAATGTGATTTCTCTTAGTGTAATTTATCAATATAAATCACGTCAATGTTTCTCAATAGTGTCCCTTTGATAGTGTTATTTCTGACGACGATGCGCAAGTGCACAAAACACACTGCGAGCGGCGTCTACTAAAAAAACAAAGAAAAAAGAATAATGGATAATGTAATAGAAAGTTAATCTTCCAAGGACCCTTGAGGACTCTTGCATCTGGCGGCGCAGATAATAAATGCGCATAACATTGATAATTTATTCGATGTACTTCAATGCGCAGGACATTTTACGGAAAGATTCCTTTAAAGATATCTGTATAAGGAAACAGCGTATCAGATGATGTGCGCAGGTGACGGTGCTTTGTTTACTTGCGTATCGTCGGCAGATCTTGTTACTTTGCGAGAATATTGAAAGCTACCATATAATGTGCTCAGCGCTAGCTATATAATGTTAAATCACGGTGAAAAGAAAAAAGGAAGAAGGGAACATGACGTCACGCAGCCAGCCTTGGCAAGCCAGCAGTGTCGGTCCGAAACGTTACCTTCTGAGTCGAGATCACGGAAGTAATGAGACTTGCAGAGACTATACGGAATATGACACCCGATAGCTTCTAATCAAAACACTTTCGTTCGGAGCAGACAGGCCAGCTCACGCAGTAGGTCGAAGAACAGTCCGCCACCAAGTTTACTAATACCTCTGTCACACGTAGCAACTTTGTGCACTCTCAGCGAGTACACTTAGCCACGATTGTCATTTGCGCGCTGTCACACGAGCAAGTTTAGTGTCACTCGCTGCACAGTACGCTTGCCGGCAAGTGCGTTCCCTAACCTCACTTCTCGGCACCAGTGGCTTGTACAGAAAGACTCTGTTGCCTAAATCGGCGCTCATGATATATTTAAACCATTGTTTTTGTTATGATGGGTATTGTTACGTATAAAACAAGTCACAAAATGCAACAGTAACTTTGCTACTGTCACCGTCAGGCTGTTTTCAGCCACGTACACTAGGGGGATGCGGCAGCACAGTAATGGCTGCGTTCGTCGCGTTGTTTACTTCTAGTTACACTGGCACGTGTGTGGGTAAGTTGTTCTCCAGTCATTTAGGATGGCATGTGCCACAGGTGCTACTTCAACGAAGACAACGTGGTTCCAAGATGGGACACAGGCGCAAAAATACGAAATATACACTGTGCTACAAATCCTGTCAATCGCTACTGCGATCATTTCGAAAGTAAACTTCGTTTTCTTGTGTAGCAGTGAACCGCAAAAATGGCACTTCGTGAGCGTAAGTACACTCACTCAAAGTGCAATTGAGTTGCCGCGTGTGACAGGGATATAAGATCTACCGCACGCTCTGACGTTTGGATCACGTGTTGCGACAACACGATTCGCTACACTCATGTGACGTGTTGCTCACTGCTTTTCATTTTCTCTCTTCAGTGCTAAAAAGTCGTAAAGGTGTAAATTTTATATTCAGTATGTGAAGCTATTCTTTGTCGAGGCTTCCCCGTCCGTTCACGTAGCGCTCACCACGCGTGATGTTTCGATGAGGCCAGAGTGGGACGCTGTAGCAAAACAAGGACTAAGCTGCGCACAGATTGGCAAGGGGGAGGCTCATTGGAAAGAGTGAACCAACTCGCAAAAAATAGGTCAGGGTGAGCTTGATGAAGGGAGGCATAAACTTCGCTTTTAGACAGTGTTGACGAAATAGAGCTGCCCCCCCCCCCTTTATTTACGATATCAATTATATGCACATTCCTGGCAGATTCTTGTGGCTGGCGTCGCCATCTTGTCCCGCATGTGTTTCAGTATGCATGCATATATAAAAGGCACAGAGAAAAAGAAATTAGAAGAAAAACGTTCCAAGGCCCCGACCAGGGAGGATTCGAAAAAGCGACAGCTCGCTTCTCTGCGCACTGCAGCAACCAACTAGGCAACACCGCTTAGGCTGTTCATCTCACTAATGGCGAAATATGTATATACGTGCACCGCTTATCACTAGCTCACTGTCAATGAAATTAAAAAAAAACTCTCTTGAACGAATCACGGACTTTGTTTGGACAAGCCATAAAAGCTCCCACTAGACATTGACATGTTCGATGGCTTGATCAATGCAGTTGTGGGTTCACTGAAGCACGTACAGTTTCAGGAAGTGGACATTACAAAACGTCTCTGGCTCCGCTTGCGCTTTGTCGCAATAGGAAAGTCGCCCGCATCATGCCAGGGAGTGGTCGGGCACTTGCTGGTCCTGTCGCACCTGTGAATTGGGACTCCGTTGAAATGCGCACCACCGCTTTCATTTAGACAGACAAACTCAACTCGCTGGCCCAGATGAGTAGTGATGTCTCTTGCCCCGTCAAAACACTCCCCGGCTTCGTCGTTGCAACAGTGTACATCTCAACAGAAACCTTGCAGAATGATGTGATGAACTTGATAGTCACTGCGGACTTGAATGTTAATGTACTTCGACGTGAAAGCCATTGGCTTGTCGCGTTTTTTTGATGCCAAGCCTCACCTCCTGTCGGACGTCACGCAGTAAACTGTTCACAAGAACACCTGTTAAAAGATTGTGGCTACTGCATCATTGTCAATAGAAGCCTAATGGACCATGTTCAGTAAATTTCATATGGTTCCTAGTCTTACTTCGTATAACAGCCCGATATCTCGCATTCACTGCCACGACCTTGTGCTGAAACTGTGACTTTTTTTACATATAAGAAGACAGCCAAGACAGATAAGAGGTTTCTTGCTGCCATCGCTGCAATCGGCCGATTCAGGTTTTGATTGAATTTATATGTGGTGTTTAACGTCCCAAAACCACCATATGATTATGAGAGATGCCGTAGTGGAGGGCTTTGGAAATTTCGACCACCTGGGGTTCTTTACCATGCTCCCAAATCTGAGCACACGGGCCTACAACATTTCCGCCTCCATCGGAAATGCAGCCGCCGCAGCCGGGATTCGAACCAGCGACCTGCGGGTCAGCAGCCGAGTACCTTAGCCACTAGACCACCACGGCAGGGCAACAGTGTAGCACAATGAGAATCTCCCGAGTTAAATGAAGTAGAGAATACTGACGCATGAATGCCGAGTCATGTGATATTAAGTCCGTGGAAACGGAGAAGCAAAGCCACTCGAGGTCAGTATGCGACAATGATTGGTGAGATACGATCCGTACGCTGCACCGTGGCGTATTTACGTTGTTAATTAAGGTGAAAGCATTAGACGCCTCATCAAATAGAAAGAGTGACTGGCTCTCCCGTCAGCGTCTCATTTCGGCGACATCAACGCACGCGATGCGTTGTTGGCGGTGCCGGAAGCTGCGTACATGATCAGCAACTCGCAAGATCCCGCCCGTGGAATCGCGCGCAGTCACATCTCGTTGAAGGCGTATGCGTAGTTCAAAATTGTTATGGCATCAAGACCGGTGGCGAGTTTCAAGAAGCGATGGCCTCGAAACTGTCATTCTCACATTCCAAAACCGTAAATATGACGGTCTTGCTCCTGTGGACCCCGGCCCACACAAGCGTCCCGCTTGGAAGCAACCAGGTGGCCGAAACCGCGGTTCGGTCACATTCACCGAGCCGCGGCAGATTCAGCAACAGAACAGCTGCAATAGGAATGGTCGGGGCGGGTGATCGCCTGGTCACATCCAGGGACATTACACAATGCTACTAAGTGAACCAACGCACCTACCCAGTGCCACAGCACATATTAAACAAAACACGGACCAATTGAAAGGTTCTTAGAAACACGCACTTACCCAAGCCCGATGAACCGATGCCTCTGTTGTCCGTGCCTACATCCGACGGATGCGGTGAAGCGTGTGAGCGAAGAGCCACACAGCGGCACATGCATCGGGATGGGCCGGGAAAGTCAATGTCACAGCCGCCACTCATTTTGCGAGGCATATGTTAGGCAGGGATGTTAGGCAGACTAACCACTGCTGATATGTTAGGCAGACCAACCACTGCTGTTGCCATGACTCGAATTCAGGGGCCGGCCGTCGCCGCTAAATTCACAGAACTACAGTCACAGAATAGCAAAAATTGGGGGACCCTTAAGCTTCGCCTTTAAGAGTTGAACAGGATAGTGAAATCAGGCCCCTAGCGCACCCTTCAACCGCTAAGTGCATACTTATTTATATGTTTTGTTAAATACGCACGCATGCACACAGACAAGCACACAGTAGATTAGACCAGCGCACGCTATTATCGCCGAATGGGCTCGTTCTCGTCGTGACACCTGTCGAACAAATTGCGTTAAAGAGGCCTTGAACGTTTTTTTCAAGTAACCATGGAATGAATTCACTAGAAGAGCCTATTTCCTCACGAATTCAACGCCGCAAAAATTTTTTAAAAATCCGTCCAGTGCGGGTGGAATTAGAAAGATTTGTCGTATGCTACAATCGCATTATCTCTTCTATCGTCAAGACAAAAGCGCTGGAAGCTAAGCAGAGAGGCTTGGCAGGGCAAAGAAACTACCACACCTCGTGACCTTGAGCGCTTTTTTTTCTTCGAATGCACAGCTTTTTCTGTGTGATCACGCGCACACGCGTGGACAATTGGCGGCCTCTCGCAAGTATCTCGGTAACTTGATTTTTCGGTCACAGACGCACAGACAATTTCTCGCTCAGAACCAACGGGGTCGACGCCGGCGGCGGGTTTTCTGCGACACGAGCCTTTTCACGCTACCGCGTTAAAATGTCACGTCCGTACAGCCCGCCGTCATTGCTTCCAACGCGATTAAAGAGGTGAGGGAGCAGTGTTGATACGACGTGGAGTAACGCATGTTTTATACAGCGTATGCGCCTTTGAAACCCTGAATGAAGCTTAACTGTCGCTCTTTAACTGATTACGAAGAAAAGAGCAAAGATTTCTCTTACCTACATGCTTGCCCACGCGTAATCACTGGAAGAGAAGTGAACTGCGCGCCATTCATTAAGCGCGAAGCATCATCATCATCATCATCATCATCATCATCAACATCAGTCTGACTACGTCCACTGCAGGACGAAGGCATCTCCCAAGTTCCGCCAGCGCGAAGCATTTCTCAGCGAATATTTGTGCCTTTGAACGCATATACCTATCTATCTAGCTAGCTATCACACTACTTACAAATGTGTTTTCCTGGTCGTTTCGTTATCGGCATGTCTAAAAAAAGTTTCACGGGATGACATGACACCAGGATGAATACAAATGGCAGGACATAGCATCAAAGTCACAACGCACACACTCATAACCACGTGATTTTCACGGTGATGTCTTAATACCCTTGCAGAGACTTGATTGACTAATTCTATATATCACAATTTGTACGACGTAACAAGAGTCTAGGACGAACATATGTGATTGGGGTGTGCGAATAAATACATACATGTCATGTGCAACATGATATACATGACATTGTCGCGGGGTTCTTGCGGCTGTTATGTATGGCACAGTTGCTATGACGAGATGTATCTGTAATGCCCAAGTAATTGACAAGTGCTATATAGCATGAAAATCATAACTTGCACGTCATGTACGGCATGACTTGCTGATTGACTTATATATGAGGTTTAACGTCCCAAAACAACCATATGATTATGAAAGACGTTGTAATGGAGGGCTCTGGCAATTTTGACCACCTGGGATTCTTTAACGTGCACCCAAATCTGAGCCCACGGGTCTATGGTGTTTTCGCCTCCATAGAAAATGCAGCCACCGCAGCTGGTATTCGATCCTGTGACCTGCGGGTCAGCAGCCCAGTACCTTGGCCACTACACCACCGTGACCGGCCGCACGATATATAAAGCACGCAGTCTTATGTATATAAAGCACGCGGTTCGCTGGCTTTATATACTATAATCTACACTGCGTAACGTGACTGCACGACGAACATCAATAATCGCTGTTAACACAAAAGTCGTAACATATATGTCTTGTATACAGCATGACTTGAATGTGACGCTCACGGTGCGCTCGCGTCCGGTTCGCTGTAACCATATGCAGCAAAGTTTGTATTGTGGCACGAGCCTTCGTGACGAACATGAAGTATCGATGGTAATATAAAAGGGATAATGGCATCGATGTTATGTATGGCGTGCCGTGCTTATAGAGGGTGCGTGGCCGGTTTCCCAGATTGATATTCACCAGAATTGGTATTACGTGAGGTGAAAGGTGGTAACATGGAAATCATGACAGCATTTTACGTACAACATGATCCACATGCCGTGCTCATGCTGCGCACGTGGCCATTCCTCAAGGTTGGTATTCAACAAGATTGGTGTTACATTGGTGTTACATGACGAACGTGAATGAAAGGTGAAAGCAAGAAAATCACGACGTGCATGTCATATCTTCATGTTACAACCCGTAGTGTATGTTCGTCAAGGAGTCACGTCACAAATTATCATAAAGAACCCATTTTAGCGAACATCTAGCTAGCCAACCAGCGGCAAGTATGTCATGAGCGCGCAATGTGAATCATGCCGTACATGAAATGCGTGCAATGATTTCAGTGTTACCACCCGTCTTTCATATTTGTTATCCAGGTGTATCTCGGCACTGAGAGAAAGAAGAACAAAAGGGAAAGGAAAGGCAGAGATGTTAACCAGTCTGAAACCACCGGTATGCTGCCCTACACTGGGGATATGGATTTGGGAGTTTGAAAGATGGAAAAAGGGAAAAATAGGAGAGCACGCACGTGCGTTGGGCTCGCAAATGCTGATGACTTCGAACACGTTCACGCACACTAACCGACGAAAGTCCGCAAAGACGTGGTTTTAGTACACTGACGTTCCACTGAGTGATGGATGCTTCCCTGACTTCTAAGAAATGATGGTGATCGTTAGCATATTTCTGCTCGAGCGATTCAAGTACTGGGCTTAAGGCGTCCAGCACTTAGAGAGCGCTTAGAGGAGAAGTTGCCCCATATCCAACAAGATCTCTCGGATAGTATTCATGAGAGAACGAAGAATGTTTATGATTTTACCATCTTTCTTGTGTGTTTCATCAGTGGTTCGTGAAGACCCCTGAGTGGGCGTGGTCTTCTGACGTTCTATGGTTAGCGGACAACTCGGAACAATAGGCCATTCCTCTGTAGTGATATTTCTCTCCGCAGTTTTCTTTGAATTTGTCGGTCCTGTTGCGGCTTGACCTATAGGTGCCCCAGTAGAGTTGGCGCTGTCATTTTGAGCTTGTGTAGTCTTTGAGGTAGAACTATGTCGCCGCTGCCGACGCCGGACTGTTTCGGCAGCATCCCTGTGGGTCGAATTGCCTCTGACCATTTGCTTAAGCACCATGAGCTCCTTTTGACTTTGAGGGTAGTCTTTAAATGTGGCAGTGTGTGAGCCATTACAGTTACCGTATTTAAGAAATGGGGATTGACATGCATCTTCCGAATAGGGTTCTGCGCCCCGGGGGCACCGTAGCGAGTTCGGGCACACGCCCTTGTCGTGACCTAGTTTAAAGCACTGGTGGCATTGAAGTGGCTTTTGCACAAAAGGCCGGATGTCAAAAATGTCCGACTTCGACATGGGATGGTGTGCAATCGCATTTGAAGACCAGTTTCACACAGCGGGACCTCCCAAGGCGGTGTATCTGAGTGATGACAGTACCCTCATTTGCCGGTTCATTGAGAGTAGGCAAGTCAGCATCGGAAATCGCAATGTCTACGTCGTATATCACACCGGCTGTGGATGTGTTGTCAATCGGTATAAGGGGGCGCACTTTGATGCCGCCTAGCTCAGTCACTGGTTTGAGTGGTTCAAGCGCATTCACATGGAATTAGTTTATGACGTGTATATCTTTTTCGCACATTTACTCTGATGTCCTGGATTTCAGTAGGCACCACACGTTCCAAAAAAGCGGAGAGTGCTTGCCTGTTCAGCAGTCGGAGGTTTCCTGAGGACTCTTCTGGCACGAAGATGATGACGTGTGGCCAGCTTTTATGCCTTGACTTCATAGTCGCTGTATTTGCAGAAGTGTGCGAGGCTGCGTTGACGATCTTCCTCTTCGCCCTCTTGCTCCAGACGGGAATGAAATCATCGTCGGATGGGTCGTCATCCGAGGCGACTGAGTACAGCTCTGTTTCCTCACTGTCACTGAGTGAAGTTCCTCTCTTCCTCGCGGTGGTCGGACAAGATGACTGCTAGCCAAGTGGACCTTCAGAAGGCTTCACGTCTATGGCCACAAGACGCGGAGCCGAGACACCAGAAAAACCTGAAGACGACGATGAAGTGTTCCGGTATCCAAGCGCTCCTCTCTGTGCTCTGTGATTTTTATCTCCGCACTGAAATTTTCACGCGGGTTTTACAGTTGCGAGCGCCTCCGAAACATTAGCTAGGTGAACGAGCTGGCCGTTCATGTGGCGACGTCTAGCAAAAACACCCGGTAGTGAAGCGAAAACGAATGTGGTACTTTTCCTTTCATAGTTGCCTTAGTGACAGTGGCCAATGTGGCAGATCACATGCGTCGGCATCCGTGGCGCTGGGAGGGGCCATTGACCAGTGACGAATTTTCTGACAATTTTAAGCCATCCGGAAAGCCGAAGATGCAACCTTGATCCAAGGACTTCGGTCCGTAGCTTTAGCCACCGCCGTCATCCCTGACGAATGGTGGTATGAGGCAAAACTTAATGTCTTGCACCCTCTCGCACCCTTGCCCAAAGAAAACTGCCAGATTCACTTTGATTAAACCTTATTCACCACGTTATTACTTTACCACAACTCGTTGCCATAACGTCACATATTATATAGAGTTCTTGCGTCATTGTGACGTCATCAACGATGACCTCATAATATGACATAGCTTGGTCAAATGTTGGGTGATCATAGAAACAGTTGCAAGGCTAGGTGAGGAGCCTCCGATCTTTCAGGCAGCGGAAAACCATGTCAGGTGGTGACTATGCTTCAAGGAGTGGGAGTGCATGATCAATACATTCACAGAGAAGACAAAGGTGCATTTCACTTTTGATTCATCTTCATCGAGTACGTAGGTGACCATGCAGGCTTCAGTTTTTTGAAAATGCAACTACTATGCCATAAATGCTTCGCTTAGACAGCAGCCACAGACATGCTACGAATACTAACCTCAAGTAGAACTTCGGTTTCACCGTTTTAGTATTCACCGATATCAAGAAAATTTCGAACTAGTGTTCTCGCCAGTACCGTGGTGATATATGCCAAATGATACAACCGTAAGCCATTTAGTTTTTTTTTGTCACAGTTTTGCCACAAAAGCGAAGCAACGAACACGGTATCAACTAATTGGAAAGTCACGCGCAGAATGGCAAGCAGATCGAAATGTTCCCCGCGTTTCTCACGCACAAATGATGCAGAAAACGTCCTTACAGGTACAGATGAACGCAAATAAGCGTCTCAGTCGTTACTTCGCTGTGTCTGAAAAGCGCGCCCCTTTCGCAAACGCAGGCGGTGCAATGAGTGTAGTGACCTTTGTGCGCCCGGTATTACAACAGGATCGTTCCAGTGCAAGCCCAACACCAGCCAAGACGTATGATTTTCCCCACCAGGAGATAAGGGCGCACGAGAAATTGCCCACTTCCCTCCTCTTCGTGGGCCAATGGATACTGCTAAAAACACGGCAGTTCCCCCTTAAAATGCCCGCCAACAGTGGTAAGTAGTACATATAAATAGCTTGCCGTATGAACGTTGAACGAGGTACCCCTCGGTGGCGCATTGGTTAACGCCTCGCATTGATGCCGTGGAGGTTCCACGCTTGATTCCGCACACCGGAGTCTTTCCTCTAGATTTATTGTCTGTCTTGCGTTTTCATATATATAGGTACGTAAGTATATAAGGTGCATGACATCAACGCCGGTGGGGAGATCCAGGTGAAAGTGTCCATATAATTGCTATTGCAATAAAAACAAGTGTCGAAATTGGTGGCCGATGCCGAGATCACACTGCATGCAGCGTTCGCAGATGGCACCAGCCGGAACGCTCGCACATACACCCAACCGTATTCTGCACAGAACGGTATCGCCACTTCGGTAGAGTTTTGATGAAGGTCGCAGGGTTATATTTGTATCAAGAAGATGTAAACATGCCTAGGGAGAAATGTGGCTTCGAATCCAACGTAAGCATGCTATTTTGATCGCATATGTCGCACTTTTAGAAGGTTGTGTTGAACTTTTAAAATGCGGTTTAACTCTGTATCTAGAAATCACTCCCAAAGAACATCAATTCAGTGTAATGTTTGCCTTCTACGAATGCCTCAAGTATGCTCACTTCCACTTTCGAATCTTCGCAACACCACTCAATTAGCATAAAATTCGAAATACGGCTTTTGCATGCTTAGTGTGAACAATTAAGGAATTCGTATGGGTCCCAAAACATCGCTGCGTTTTTTTCTCCCCCTTGACTTGTTCAGAGACTGCATCTACACCTTCACCGTTATAGCCGACCAAACTAACTTTCGTCCAACTCTTGACAAATGTTCAAATTACAGCTGCATCGAAATGCATGCTACCGAATAAGTGTAACAATTTAATTTGATTTCGCAGGCTATTTCATTTGGATTATGTGGAGCTAGAAAAATAGCCTCGAGCGCGCTATGGCGTAGTATGTAGTCTTGTTTTACATGACACACGTATCATAATTTTTATGTTTGGACGCGTCCTTTATCGTCATCGTCATATAACATCGCGTGATAAGAAAATTGGTACATGTGGAGCTAGCGAAACGACCGTGAGCGCACTATGAGCGTAGCATGTCTTCGTGTTTTACATGACACGCACGTCACGATTATCATGTTTGGACGTGTCATTTACCTTCGTTGTCAGTTTGCGTCCCGTAATACCAAATTGGCTATATGTGAAGCTAGCGCCAGCGTGTGGCATTTCGTCATGTTCCTACACTACATGCATCTCATGATTATGTTTGCAGCAGTCATATACCGTTTTCATTCATTCACGTCACGTAGCACCAGAACTGGTATCTGTGAAGCTAGCGAAATGACGACGAAATGACATAACTTGCATGTCATTATTTTCACGTTAGGGTCTGTCACATGTGTGCGCCAAGCAGTCATGCCATACCATACCAGTTTTGCAATATGTCATGTGAACGAAACCACTGCAAAATAGGCAACATAATGAAATAAAACTCATGATATTCATGATGTACATCTCATGATTTTCATATTATGACTAGTCACTTATACTCGTCATACAGTTATGGTATGCTATACCAATTTTGGTTTAGATACCACTATCGAAACGGCTAGGAGAGCTAAAAGTCGTAGGTGGCTAGACAGACAGACAGACAGACAGACAGACAGACAGACAGACAGACAGACAGACAGACAGACAGACAGACAGACAGACAGACTCAAAGTCAACGAAGTTCGCTAAGAAGTGGTTTGCATTTAGAACAAACTTAACGTACATTCTTCTGAAATACACGGAACAGCCGTATACTTTAACGCATTGCGCTTGCTTGGAATCTTCGACGACTTTGATCTTTCGATTGAAGTCATGAGTGATGTGTCATATGTTAGTCATGAAATGCATTTTACAAGCAGGAGGTAACCATCAGATATAAAGAAGGTTTATTGAAATGAGCAGAATGAGAAGCAAAATAGAAGTAGAAAAGTAAAAAAAAGAACGAAAGAAATTGAGTATTTTGGTAGTATAAACAGATATCGATAAGTCATACATTTCGTACTGTTAGTAGACGGGACCATCTAGATATCCAATCAGCGTGTTCTTCGTACTTTATAGGAAAGCGAGTAATCCTGACAACGCTTTGGAATGTCTATTCCACACTGCTGAAGACCAGAATCACATTCTTTTTCATTCAATATCACTACCAGCTGCGTACCCCTACAAGTGTGCCTCCATTCTGGGAGTCACAATCGCTTAAATTTTGTTCTAGATTTAAACACATATTTTGTTGGTGAAGGTGACCATCGCGACAACATATAGGCAAATTATCGTCGGGGCACCTCGTGCCGCTTCTGTAGCCATTCAGCAGTGAAAGATAAGATAAACGCCAAAAAGAACTAGTTTATCGCAGGTGAGAGCA
This sequence comes from Rhipicephalus microplus, assembly GCF_013339725.1. Classification (NCBI taxonomy): domain Eukaryota; kingdom Metazoa; phylum Arthropoda; class Arachnida; order Ixodida; family Ixodidae; genus Rhipicephalus; species Rhipicephalus microplus. The sequence continues at coordinate 106,115,994 of NC_051168.1, read as the reverse complement.
CCATGCAGCAAGCTGCTATCGCGTTGTTTCCTTGTATAACCCTCAGCGACTTGTTTTCTTCTGTCTGACAGTCTCGCGGTCATTGCTCAGTTGCTTGGTTGCCTGGCCCTGCGTGGTATTTGTCGTTCATTCTCTACATACTTTTCACGGCAACTGTGACACCTATGAAAGTTCGCAATAAATGCTTGCTATTACTACAGATTGCAGCCGTGAACATCCCAACCAAAATATTATACTCCTTCGTGAAAGTAAGGGCACGAGCAAGGGCATAATAATGCGCTGGACTCCTCCAGGGACGCACGAGGGCCCCTCTATGCCGCCATCATCATTGCGAATGTAGTCAGCGGGAAGGTACACCGAAAGGGAGGTTTCGTCAATTTTTTACGACGTTTTGCTGCTACCAAGTGGTGAGTTTTTTGCCTGTTTTTATTTATTTGTCCGCTCTCTTACCTTAACTTAAATTGTCGTGGTACGACGCGAACAAAACACAGGTACGCCTTGAGACAGCGAAAGCAGCGTGTTCTCAACAGCTGAGCCTTTGTTTTGTTTTGTTTTGTTTTGTTTCCCTGGGAGGCTGGCTTATACCCACTCAGGGGGATTGGCCAAGAAAGTGCAGTGCAGTTTTTCTGTGATCATTTTAACTACGTGTAATGAATTGGTATTATAATAAGACTAATGTAAAAATAAAAACAACATAAAAAGAGCAAACAAAAAAAAATCAAGTTGAGCAATTTTGAGATTTGAGGTGTTATGATTACCACTCAGCTGCGTTTACTTCACTCTGCCCTGGGAAGTAATAAATAATTTTTTTGATTGAAGATCACAAAGGTATACGCTTGGTTGCCTGAATATAATCGCAAACGGCATTGAAAGCATCCCTGTGGCAATGTCCCAAAGCTGAGGTGCCAAAGCTTAGCGCCGTTTCCGCCGTCAATCTAAGGCCTATTTTCCGAAATGGCATAACTAGTAACCTTTTTCTAAGTATCTCGTAGCGGCGACAATACAAAAAATAATGATCTAGTGATTCCATTTCTCCGCAGAATGCGCAGAGGGGTGATGTTGTCTGACCAGCTCTGTGTAGATACAGGTGTAGAGGGGGGGACACGACATCGAAATTTAATAATTAAGACTTCGAGCTTTCTGGACTTACTCCAGTGGGGTTGCCATGGAAACATGAGGTGGTTATAGTCTGTCCGTGTAGTTACTTTTTCTATCGTATCAGTAAAGATTGCTGATTTTCGATATCTTGTTGCCGTGATATATTCAACATCTGGCAGTATGGACAAAACTGGCCCATCAAGTGCGGCTCGTGCTAAGGAATCGGCCAATTCATTTAATCTTAATCCACAGTGTCCCGGAACCCATAGTAATCTCAGAAGTCCCAACTGCGGGGGTACTGATGTTTTGAATGTGCTTAGAGTTCGAGAGTTCTCTGAAGCCGTCAGAGCTGCACAAACTGAAAGAGAATCCGTCATTATTACTGCGTTGTTTTGATTTGATGGAAGTTTTCGAAGAGCTAAAATAATCGCCAAGAGCTCCGCTTCAAAAACTGGAGTAAAATCAGGCAGTCTCACTGAAAAGGACCAGTCAAGCAAATCAGAGGCAATGCCTACACCTGCCTTTTGATTATTTACGGAAGCATCTGTGGCTATTATATTTTTAGTTTCTGCATGCTCCAAGTAATCTAATAATATGTTATTTAACAATTTGAGGGATTGTAATTTGGCGTTTTGGGGGAATATATCATCATACTCAATAATAACATGACAATTCGAGTCATTAGTCTCAATTACATTTCTAATGTTCAGAACATATTTATACTTTGTAGATTTTTTTGTACAAACATTATTTGAGGTGTGTGAAACCGTGGCCGATGAGCAAGAAAGAAGGCGTCTGGGTTTGCGATAAAAGCATATTGAGATCTTCTTGCCAGTAAGCTATAAAATTTTAAAAATGCTTGTACGGTCAAAATTCGAAATCGACAAAGTAGTGTAGGCAGGCGCGCTTCCTGGTACAGTACGTTGATAGCCACAAATCAAGGGAGTCCCAGACACATTCGCAGTGCTTCTCGCTCCAAGACAACTAGAGGTTTCGTTTTATAAGCAGGGCCACTCGAGAATAATATGCAGCCGAATTCCATGATGGGGCGCATGTACATCTTGTACAACGTTATCAAGGTGTGCCTCCGTAATCCATATTTCCGGTTACTTAGCTTGCGTAGTAAGCCTGAAGCCAGCTGTGCTTTGGTAGTTATATACTCTATGTGTGGACTCCAGTTAAGTTTGTCATTATAAATGATTCCCAAATATTTTATAGAGTCTACTTGCTGGATGGGTTCCTGTTTATATAGAATTGAAATTGAAATTGGTTCTGCAAGCGGAAACGCCATGAGCGCACTTTTGTTGACATTTAACAATAACGAAATCGACTGCAACCAAATTTCTAGTATGTTAATATATCTTTGTAATTTAAGTTGTAAGGAGTAAATACCACAGTCAGCAGCAAAGAGTGCGATGTCATCAGCATAAATGTAGACAGTAACTTCTTGATCTGTTGGAATTGTGCTCATTAAAGCATTAAATAATATTGGAGATAAGACTGCTCCTTGGGGAACTCCGCGCGTTTGTTTAAATCTAGATGAGGAACATCCATCCTTGACGCAGTAGAATTCTCTTGATTTTAAGAATTCTGCCACCCACTCAATAAAATATTGTGGGAAGTTCAATCTCTCTAGCGTATTTAACAATATGAAGTGCTCCACACTGTCATACGCCTTAGCTATGTCAAGCGTTACTAAGGCAGCGTATTGCCTTCCTTTACGCGCGAGCTGTATTCGGCTCTCTAAATCAGCATGGGCACACCAAACTGAGAAATCACCACGAAAGCCGACTTGGTTCGGTTTTATTACTAAATTGTCTGCCATCCAGATACTTACTCGGCTATGTAGGACCCTCTCTACTAGTTTGACCATGTTAGATGTTAGAGAGATTGGTCTGATATTATCGACTGTTAATCCTCCACCCGGATTTTTTAGTATAGGAATCACCTTTGCTATCCTCCAATCCTGCGGCACCCATGAGTTTTTTAAGGAGTAGTTAATAACATTGGCGACGTCTCGAGGTGATAAATTGAACAGAATTTTAATCATGGGTACTGTGATTCCATCTGGGCCAGGAGATGCACAGGGTAAATGTTTAATCACGTTGGATACTTCAGTCTGTGTCACTTCTTCAAAGTCAGACTTTGTCGTAGACTTGTGCCAGTTGTTTGGCACTACTGAAGTGAATCTGCTTTCCAGACCTTTACCGACTGCCTCCAAGGTAGTGGTCATTTCTTGTGCCGACAGATTCCACAAGATCGTCTTCTTCGTTCTCGAGTCAAGCCAGAGGCCCCCTACCTGGTGTCCACTAAATCCCCCCATCATCGTTTTCATCCACATGTAGAGACGCGTCATTTGCCTCCCTCTCAAACAGCATCGCCCCGATGCGAAGTCAGTAATCATGTTTTTTTTTCTTTCAATGAAACGTCTCACACAATCACTCGCTGACGTAAGGCTTCATGCGCACTACGTGAACGAGTTCAGGATGATGCTGGCGACGCCTCGCACTATACGAACTTTCGGGAACGACTTAGTAAGTGACATCACTCAGTTGTCGGAGCATTGGTATGGTCCAAAGTATTTTCTTAGGAGCTTTTCGGAAATTCCTCGTTTCTGTACGGGCGTCTAAACCTATACTTTGTCGCCAGTTTAGTAGACGATTGTTTTGCGGTGAGTATTGTAGTGGTCTGCATCGTACTCTTGCTGCTGGCAGATTCGTAAGCGTGCAAGTTGCCTAGCTTCTTCCGCGCGTTCCGTAAACATGTCAGCGTCCGGGTCAATGTCATCTTTGTACAGCCACATCACATCTAACATGGTTCGTACTTCCCGTCCATGAACGAGGCTGAACGGGGTCATGCGGTTCGTTTCTTGCTTAGCCGTGTTGTACGCAAAAGATATGTAAGGCAAGACTTCATCCCAACTTTAATTTTCGACATCTACGTACGTCGAAAGCATGTCCTCAATGGTTTTGTTTAGATGCTCTGTCAGCCCGTTCGTTTGTGGATGGTAGGCGGTGGTCTTGCGCTGTGTTGTTGCACTGAGCATCAGGACGTGATTCAAAAGCGCTGCCGTAAAGGCGGTTCGTCTGTGTGTGATCATGACGATTGGTGCACGATGCCTCAGTACAATATTTTCGATGAAAAATCTTGCCACCTCCGCTGCTATACCTCTCTGGATAGCCTTCGTCTCGGCATAACGGGTCAGATAATCAGTCGCGCTGATAAACCAGCGGTACCCAGCAGTAGAAGTAGGTAGTGGGCCCAAATGTCCATGCCAATCTGGTCGAATGGAGTCGTCGGGACCTGCACGGGTCGCAGGAGGCCAGTTGGTTTAGTCAGTGGTGACTTGCGTTGCTGGCGGTCGAGACAGATACGAACGTGGTGCTTTCCGGCTGGCTGTGGTTAGTCTTAGCTGTACTGTGGTTAGCCTTCACCGGCTGTGGTTTGTCTGAACTGTGCTGGGGAAGCATGCAAGCATGCTTCCTCAGCACAGTTAATTTTTTTTTTCATATCTCCTCCTATTCATCACCTCCGTTCTCCTCCACGTGTTCCCTCGAGTCACTTTCCCATGACGCCTGTATTTTGAGCTGCCTCGCTTTCTGCCTCCTTGGCGTTGCCGTCAACTACTCATTTTTAGCGCTATCTTCTCGTCTCCATCCTCCTCAACGACAATCTCTTCACAATGCCTGGATTCCCCGGCACTTTCAGTATCATGCTAAAATTTACCGCCTCATTTTTTCTTGTTCTGTGCCTTGTGGCATGGCGTCTCGCCTACTGTAACATGCCCGCGCCGCGTAGTGTAAACAACAGACATCCCATCTCTCAGTGCGTGGATTGGGTTACACTCCCAGGGCACGTGCGTCCTGGAGCCTGGTAAATCAGAGGCTCTTTGTTACCAGCAAGACGTGTGATAAGTCGCTTCTTCTTCGCTTTACGCGAGCTCACGACATGAATAATTGGCCTCGTAGCCGTTCTGGCAGCCTTCGGCCTCGTCTTCAAAGATCTGCTCACCCGCATCTACTCGCCACTCACGTTCTCCACGCCCTAGTAATCGCCTGCTGCTGTCTTGTAGCTTCGTTATCCGTGTCACCAGCGCCATCCGCGTTATTGTCGTGTCGTCGGTGTCTGGCTAGGAAGCCTCAATTGCCGGATACATAGGCTTTCCGTCGATGGCAGTGTTGCTGCTCTCGTCAACTGTCTTCCGGTCGTCAATAGGTGCCGACGTGAGTAGCTGCCGCATTAGCCTATGTTTGCCGGATGGGATTGCCTAGCATCAAGGCAGCACTGGTCACCATGTCTAGCATTTTAATTATTGGTTCTGTTTTGAGGCAGGCCAAATGAGTGAGGTAGATTCAGAAACAAAACCGCTTCGCACGGTGAAGTGCCGCAGTTACAAACACTGGAGGGCCCCGACTGCCCGCTTTTCCACCAAGCGCACCAAGCTCGAGTGCATTTTCATCTAGCGCTTTCCCTGGCTGGCGTCAACGCCCCCAAACAATATACAACTACAATCAGGATATGCTTCTTTTTATGAGACACGTTTTGATGATGCATGAACGTTTGATTGCTTATTATTAAAGGGTTTAAAAATGGATGTGCAAAGTCACTCACGCTCGATATAAAACAAGCATTGGTTAGCTGCTTATCTGCAAGCTCTGCAGTTAAATATTTACTTCAGCTATCATGTCGTAATGTCATATATTGTAGGATCATATGAAGAGAGGAATAAATAAGCAACACTAAAACCATGATATGAGTATACTGATCTTAAAAGCGGCGAAGTCACTCAAATCCTTCCAAATACGTCCGTATATAATCTCCTGATAGTGCTAGAGTATTTCTCGTTGACGATGCAGCACTTCGTTTCCGAAGCATACACAGATCAATATGACAATGATGCAAAGGAAATAACGTGCTGCAGCTGCTTTAATAAATATGAATATGCGGAGGTACCTTACTGGTGGTCAAACTACTATGTAAATGCAACATTAACATTTTTTTCAGACGTATTCCTCACTCATAGGACAAGCATCGCAGCCAGACACCTGGTAGTGCTTACCAGTCAGCTGGCTCATGGCCGGTCTCTATGGTCTGCGCGAAAAAGGACACTCACTTTGGAGTGGACTCGAGGCGTAGTTGGGTGACCGCGGTGTTCCTAAGCCTCACATTGGCCGCAGTGCTCATTGGCCAGCATTCGGTGGGCGTGCTCTTCTACGGAATCGTTCACACGTACGGATGTCAGCAGGAAGGATGCATCGTTACCACTTTTGCTGTGCCAGAGTCTTTCTTTCTTGGCAGGTACTTTGCATACATCTTTGTTTTGTAGTGTTTGATTGATATGTGGGGTTTAACGTCCCAAAACCACTGTTTTGTAGTGTAAGACACTGCATTGATGGGTGGGCTCTAAGTTAGAATCCTGAGGGCTCTTTTAGTAAGTAGAATGCTTAGGAAATAAAACGCGGCACGTAATATATCGTCCAGCCGCCATACTTGCAGGGCCGCCTGTTGAAGCTTTCGAAAGCGAGCTGATGCACAATTATATTTTGCGCAAAAGACAGTGTTTTCGGAGCATGATTTCTGCTCAAAGCCCGTTTTGCGCACCATAAGGGAGCTGGTTAACTTCCGGCCACCATATTCTGAACCGAAACGACATGTACGAGGTCTTAGGTGAAACGAAAATTTGCTGTCAATCCTAGCTTATACAATAGCGATGCTGGCGAAATTACGACAACCTAAAAGTGATATGACGCGAAGGTACCTGCACATTGATGACATTGGCCAGCAATTGATGCAGGGGCAAATGTAATCGCAACGCGGGATGGAACCTTTTTCTTGCATTAACATTTTAGCGATGGTATGAGATATACGTGGTATTCATTCTCAGATCAAGTGGCGCGCCCGTCTGTGACGGCTACTGGAAACTCTCTGTTAGGTTAGCTTAGGTTAGGTTTGGTTAGAAGTTCAGCTGCGGAACTCTTTAGCGCACGTTATCATGGCAACCTACAGTAGTCGATGGAGGCTTTCGCAGTTTAGTGCTCACGCGGTCATTTTAATAGTGACGTGACTGCCACGCAGTGGCGTTTCTCTGCTTCAGTATCTCGAGTGCTGAAAAAAGCTTACCTATTTCTCTTATCATGTAAAAAGCTTGTTACTCACACAATATGCAGTATCTACTTTTTTTTCAACAGCGACGAAGGTTCCAACTCCTGAGCCCTTCTGTACCTTTTGCACGAAGTGTTTTAATTGATAAAAATTGCCAATTACACGACCACAGTGTTTAGGTGAGAAGAAAAACAAAGAAAAATGATTCTGTCGGTACCCTATTTCATTGCCTCAGTGAACCATGAAAAGGATTTCTTTATAATTTGTTGACGGCTTCCTTTTTAGGTCCGGTAATGGGATATCTTTGCAGCCGTTTTTCCTGTCGAATGGTGCTGCTTGTTTCTACATTTGCGGCAGGTGCCACAGTCTCCAGCTGCGTCTTCGTGGACAATATCGTGTATTTAAACATCCTATTTGGCATTGTCTACGGTAAGCGCCTAAATTTGTTTGCGTACCATTTGTTTGATATGTGGGGTTTAACGTCCCAAAACCACCATATGATTATGAGAGACGCCGCCGTGGAGGGTTTCGGAAATTTCCACCACCTGGGGTTCTTTAACGTGCACCCAAATCTGAGCACACGGGCCTACAACATTTTCGCCTCCATCAGAAATGCAGCCGTCGCAACCGGGATTCGATCCCGCGACCTGCGGGTCAGCAGCCGAGTACTCTAGCCACTAGACCACTGCGGCGGGGCGTTTGTGTACCATTTCAAGGAACTGTGAAAGATTTAAAAATGACAGAGAGCGCAGACACTCCGTGACTGTGATCGAAGAACGAAAGTAAGACAAATTCAAAACGTGCACGTCTTCGGGAAGTGCAGATGGCGCCTCAGTATAGGTATGCATAAGAACAATTAAAACCAGCAGGTAACAAAGCAAAAAGCATGGTTGACGCTAATTGTGCTGTTTCATTTGCATGGTGGTAATTTTCATAGACATATCAAGAAATTACAGCGGACGAAAAGATAAGTCGTCGCGGGCAGGAGCTCAACCTTCTACTTTCACGTCCCAAGATGGCAAATGCAGTCCCTGGCGGTGGCATGTTACCTTTTCTTGCACTTCACCTGTCGGAGGCAATTACTACATAAAACTTAAAATGGTACAATTAACGTCACCTGAGCCTTTTCTGCCTTCATTTCCAGCCGGTGTTAATTTAAGTTGGGTGGGACAAATAAACAAGTCCTCAATATATTCTTGATTCATTCATGCATACCTATAGCTCTTTATTGCAATAGAAGACAAATGTAACACTCGGTCACTCCAAGCTCAATGGCACGGGCTTGTTTCCCAGCCCGTCGACAGCATTGCTATGGGGCCAAAATGACAGAACACGTGGGACCAAAATGACAGAACAAAGAAGCCCAGGAGCTCAGGATAAATCTGGGGTTACCCACTACAATGATTCTTGAAATCATAACGTTGTAGTGCACTGTAGAACCACATACTTTAGTATAATGTCTACACATTTAGCTGCTTTGCGAACTTCTAGTACAATATCGCGCTTAAGGTTTCACGTTAGGGCGCAATGTCATTCCCAGACATCCATTCCCAGAAACAAATGAAACATATATCCCAGTTCACCCCACCAAACTTGGCGTCACCTTCGCCACATTTATCACACTTATTCTTGCTTTCTTTAATGCGAGAACATTGGTGAAGAGCTTTCACTTACCGCAGAATGTTTAAAAGATGTCGAACTGCACGAAGTATACTCGAAATGAAAAGTGTAATCGTAGCCCAGTTATACTTCCTTCGTTTTACGTTGTTTTTGCATCTCTATGTTCACGTCGAAAAATTTTGAAGAACTTGGAGCAACAATGGTCTAGTGGCAATGGTCTAGATAGATAGATAGATAGATAGATAGATAGATAGATAGATAGATAGACAGACAGATAGATAGATCGATAGTAGATAGATAGATAGATAGATAGATAGATAGATAGATAGATAGTAGATAGATAGATAGATAGATAGATACTGAAAGTGCTCGCAACACGCAAAGAAATGCTTCGCATTAATTATACGAAGATATACAAAGCTCTCTTTCTTTCTGTTTTAAATGTGAAGCACTTCTTAGCGAACTTCAGCGACTTTGAGCGTATCTATCTATCTATCTATCTATCTACTATCTATCTATCTATCTATCTATCTATCTATCTATCTATCTATCTATCTATCTATCTATCTATCTATCTATCTATCTATCTATCTATCTATCTATCTATCTATCTATCTATCTAGCCGCCTACGACATTTAGCTCTCCTGGCCGTTTCGATGATGGTATTGATACCAAACTTGGTATGGCATAACGTTAGTGTATGAAGAACATGTTTCATTAGTCATAACATGAAAATCATGATATGTATGTTATGATTGTCATGATTTACATGTCATTGTCCAGCAGCTTTTGTGGTGGTTTCGTTTACAAGGGATGTCGCAAAACTGGTATGTCATGGCATGATTGCATGGTGAACACAAATGACCAACCCTAACATAAAAATCATCACATGCGTGTCATGTCACAACATGACTACATGCAATGCTCATGGTACGCTTTCGGCCGTTTCGCTAGCGTCACATATACCAAATTTGGTATTACAGTACGTGAATAGAGAACGAAGGTATGTGACTGGTGCTAATATATTAATTGTGAGATGCGTGTTGTGTAGCAACATGACTACACACCACGCTCATGATGCGTAGGAGGCCATTTCGCTAGCATCACCTGAGCAAATTAGGTATTACGGAACGTGAATGGATGACGAAGGTATGATACTGGTGCAAAAATGAGAAACATGAGATGCGTGTCATGTAATAACAGGACTAGATGCTATACTCATGATGCGCTCGCGGCTGTTTAGCTTGTTTCACATGTACCAAACTTAGTATTACGTGACGCGAACGCACGACATATGTAAATGACACATCGAAACATGATAGTCACGACATGAGTATCATGTAACAACATGACTACATGCCACACTGACCACGTGTTCGCGGCCCGTTTCGCTAGCTTCACGTATGCCAAATTGGTATTACGTGACAGCAATGGATGACGAAGGTATGTGAATGGTGCAAACATGATAATCATGAGAGACGTGTCATGTGAGAACATGACTACATGCCACAGTCAAGGTGTCAATACGCTTCAACGTGACGTGGTGTGCGTGCTTGCCGGCGTTCATTTCGTCGCGTCACGCCAGCGTTGCCACGCCAGGAGCCGGTCCTGCCTTATGTTCACAGGTGCGCGCCGTGCTGCGTTGCTAAAAAACGCATGCGCACCACGCGGCGTTGCTATGACGCATGCGCGTTTCAGCGCGTTCGGCGTCCCTCTGTCACGAAAAGAGAAACAGGGAGTGTTCGCTGGGCAACCCATCGGCGAGAAATTGAGCATGTCCCATTTCGCGCCTTTGCCGTAGGGACGCGCTGACGGACGCTGGTCGCGCCTGGCTCCAGACGATAGAGTGCTCACGTTTTGCTAACGTAGCGTCGCTGTGCCCATTGGAGTATAAATGGGCCCTTCATGATGCGCTCGCGGCTGTTTTGCGAGCTCCACATATACCGATTTGGTGTGACGTCAGGTCACTGAATGACGAAATATATGTCTGGTGCAAACATAATAAGCCTCACACGCGTATCATGTAAGAACATGACACATACCACGCTCATAGCGTGCTCGCGGACCGTTTCGCTAGCTCATCATCATCATCATCAATCATCAGCCTGACTACGTCCACTGCAGGACAAAGGCCTCTCCCATGTTCCGCCAGTTAACCCGGTCCTGTGCTTGCTGCTGCCAATTTATACCCGCAAACTTCTTAATCTCATCTGCCCACCTAAACTTCTGTCTCCCCTAACCCGCTTCCCTTCTCTGGGAATCCAGTCAGTTACCCTTAATGACCAGCGGTTATCCTGTCTACGCACTACATGCCCTGCCATGTCCATTTCTTCTTCTGATTTCAGCTATGATATCCTTACCCCCGTTTGTTCCCTAATCCACTCTGCTCTTCTTGTCTCTTAAGGTTACACCTACCATTTTTCTTTCCATTGCTCGCTGCGTCGTCCTCAATTTAAGCTGAACCCTCTTTGTAAGTCTCCAGGTTCTGCTCCGTAGCTAAGTACCGGCAAGATACAGCTGTTATATACCTCCTCTTGAGGGATAGTGGCAATCTACTTGTCATAATTTGAGAGTGCTTGCCGAATGTGCTCCACCCCCATTCTTATTCTTCTAGTTACTTCAATCTCGTGGTTCGGCTCTGCGGTTATTACCTGCCCTAAGTAGACATAGTCTTTTACAACTTCAAGTGCACTGTTACCTATCTCGAAGCGCTGCTTCTTGCCGAGGTTGTTGTACATTACTTTCGTTTTCTGCAGATTAATTTTAAGACCCACCTTTCTGCTCTCCTTGTCTAACTCCGTAATCATGAGTTGCAATTCGTCCCCCGAGTTACTCAGCAATGCAATGTCATCGGCGAAGCGCAGGTTACTAAGGTATTCTCCATTGACTCTTATCCCTAACTGTTCCCATTCTAGGCTTCTGAAACCTCCTGTAAGCACGCGGTAAATAGCATTGGGGAAATTGTGTCCCCCTGCCTTACACCCTTCTTGATTGGTATTCTGTTGCTTTCTTTATGAAGCACTATGGTAGCAGTTGATCCCCTGTAGATTTCTTCCAGAATGTGAGAAAACATGCCTCGCTGCTTTGTGACTGGTTGCCGAAGTGGGTACGATTCGACGAAATCCGCGGCCGAAAAGAGACATTTTTTCAAGCCTCCCGCTGACGAGGTGCGCCTTCAACTGTGGCGACGGGCTATACCGAGATCGGATAAGGAACTGACAAGCTCTTGCGCTGTTTGTGACCTTCACTTCCGAGAGGAAGATATTGCGAAGGACTACGTGCACCACGTTCATGGTGACGTAGTTCCCATTCCGCGTGGTAAGTGGGCTCCTAATGAAGATGCTGTGCGGCGCATTTTTCTGGGCTTTACACTTTAACATATCCGGCGTCATTAGATGGCTGTTGTGCGTGGCTCATCGTACAATAATATCGAAAATTCTACGGGCCAAAACCACGATATGATTATGAGGCACGTCGTAGTGAAGGGCTTTGGAAATTTTAACCACCTGGGGTTTCTCTAACGTGCGCCTGAATCGAAGTTCATAGCCCTCTAGCATTTAGACTTAATGCTGTGGCCCACTGTCAATGTTTTTTTTTTACATAGGCAATCGAATTTTAAAGAACAAGAACGCAAAAGAGCTGTATGAACAGAGGTCCCGCAAGATTCGGGCATCGCGCTCACGTCTCTGCCGTGTGGCATCGCCTTAGCGGCTCAACTGGTGATTTACTTGCACACTCGTAATAACCTTCGCTCACCCTCTCGGGAAATAACTCCCATTACGCAAAATTAACCGCGTAAATTCCATTTAACATTGCGCGAAGGCTCCGTTACGATGCGGCGACCGGTCAAATGGCGTCGGAAGCGCCACCTAGAGAGCGGGAAACGAAGGGGGCCGCGTTTCGCCGCCGCATCCCGGCGGAGTTTGCAAACTGAGGTAATCTAGTAACGTTGGTGAATGGTGCAAACATGATAATCATGAGAGACGTGTCATGTGAGAACATGACTACATGCCACAGTCAAGGCGCCAATACATTTCAACGTGACGTGGTGCGCGTGCTTGCCAGCGTTCATTTCGTCGCGTCACGCCAGCGTTGCCACGCCAGGAGCCGGTCCTGCCTTATGTTCGCAGGCGCGCGCCGTGCTGCGTTGCTTTAACGCATGCGCACCAAGCGGCGTTCCTTTGACGCATGCGCGTTTCAGCGCATTCGGCGTCCCTCCGTCACGAAAAGAGGGAGAGGGACTGTTTGATGGGCAACCCATCGGCGAGAAATGCAGCATGTTCCATTTCGCGCCTTTGCCGTAGGGACGCGCTGACGGACGCTGGTCGCGCCTGGCGTCAGACGATAGAGTGCTCACGTTTTGCTAACGTAGCGTCGCTGTGCCCGTTGGAGTATAATGGGCCTTTCATGATGCGCTCGCGGCTGTTTTGCTAGCTCCACATGTACCAAATTTGGTGTCACGTCAGGTCAATGAATGACGAAATATATGACTGGTGCAAACATGACAATCCTGACACGCGTCTCATGTAAGAACATGACAACATACCACGCTCATAGCGTGCTCGCGACCGTTTCGCTAGCTCCACATATACTAAATTTGGTATCACGCGACGTGAATAGACGACGAAGGTAAACGACACATGCAAGCATGATAAACATGATATGGGAGTCATGTACGGCATCCTTCACCTCCACCGCGTAACGTTGTGCTGATTTTAAAGTGACATATCAACATTTCTCAATCTTATGTGAATCTTAAAAAGCAAAGAAGAGAAAAGTGAGCCCCGTAACTGTCTGCATCAGAGTGCGACACCTGAACAGTAGCTCATAAGGGATGGGGCTAAGGAGGGATCAAAAGGTTCATATAGAGAGAGAAAGGAGAGAGCGAGGTGCAGGGACAGCGAGTGACGGAAGTAAAGAGGAGATACGAAAGATAGAAACGGTCACTTGAGTCCGAAGATGGGGTACCACTCAGCGAGAGCTCATGTCGGCGGCAGGAGATGGCGCGGGGGGGGGGGGGGGGCAGTCTGCCAGAGCTGCGCTGTCGTCGGAGATCGCGGGGGTACAACCGGTTGGCTTGAAATCCAGTGAGAAAGTAACATTGCTCATTCGTGCTTCGCATATCATCAATTCCCGCTGTACGTGAGATCTGCCAATTTTTTTCCTTTGCTGTTGTCTCGAATTTAAATAATTATTTTTCCATTCTCTCTCTTTTTTTTCCTCTTTCTACCTCACTCCCTTTCTTTTTCTATTTATTCCTCACTTTCTCATCTTTCTCACTCTTGTCAATGTAATTTTATGGTTCTCTTTGCATGCGAAGAGAGCGTTGGCAGCTGTGCCAAGTGGCAAGTGGTTGCTAGGCAGCGGGGATTAATGCTCTACGCTCTACCGACAACCGCATAACGTACACAGCTCTGCTGTTAAAACGAATGTAAAGACAGCGTCTTCGAGTCCACTTATATGAAGGCTCTCATTAGTCAGCTCATGCTTAGCGCAAAGACACCAGTGCGTAAATTGAGGGTGAGGCAGCTGCCAATGGAGAAGAAAATAGCAGGTGCAGCCTGTAGGGGCAACAAGAGAGCAGAGTGAGTCAGATAACACACCAACGTCCAGGACATTCTAGTCGAAACTAAGAAGAAATATTCATAGGCAAGTCATTCGGCGCTTAGGCAAGACAACCGCTGGTTGTTCAGTGTACCAGGCATGTTAAGAAAATGCAAATGCATGATGGCAGGGGGGGGGGCAGAAAAAGCGGTGTATATATTGAACTAAGATCTGGTGTAACAGGGCCGCAGCAAGCTCATAACCCGGTTGATTGGCGGAAACGAAAAAGTTCTAATGGCATCTAGTAGTTGATTGGCGGACCATGGGAGAGACCTTTGCCCTGCAGTGGGCGTAGTCAGGCTGATGAATATGACGACATGATTGCTTCAGGCGTTTTAAAAGGACGATTGGCCGTGTGGTGAGAGCGTTTGCATAATGACAGCTTGTAGGATTCACGCAATTGCATTTATTTCTTTTTTGTTGTAGGAGTTGCAGCATGTGGCGTCCACGTTGGCGCTAACGTCCTTGTTTCCCAACACTTTGAAAAACGAAGGGCTACAGCGTGCAGCATCATTTACACGTCTCTTGGCATCAACAGCTTGTACTTACCTCCACTGGCTGAGTTTCTTCGAGTTACGTACGGGATCCGAGGCACTTTCCTGTTGCTGGGTGGTCTGATCCTCCATTCATTGCCTCCCGCGCTCGCCGTCCGAAGCCCGGAGTGGGCGAAACCAAGGAGGCAGTCCTCTGGAAGTGCAGTGACACAGCCTGAAATGAACGCTGAAGTGGCTCCAAATAATCTACTTTTGCCTGAAAACGGTAAGCAAGGTTGCCACAATCCTGATGACCACGAAGAAGAGTTCACAGAATTACCACACGTACAAACCAGCAGTTCGTGCATCAACGACCTTCCATCGCTCAACTCGACCAACACATCAGGAGACAAGACATATATGAGAAAAGCAACCTTGAATACAATAACGAGAGAGTTTATTAGCACGCCGTTCGTGGTTAACGCCGTATCGTTCACGATAATTACCCTAGGGTTATCTGCGTTTCTTTTGTTGTCAGTGGATATTGCCAAGGACAAAGGAATTGCACCATCCAGTGGCGTTTTTTTACTAAACGCTTTTGCAGTGACGGACATTGTGATGAGACCACTAAGCGGCCTTGCAATCGACTCTGGTGTTTTGTTACTGGAAAGCGTCATGCTAGTGGGATACCTTCTTCAATCTCTCGTGCTAGAGCTGTTCGTGTTGCTGGACTCTTTCCCGGTCATGCTGGCTTTGTCCGCGTTATTCGGAATCAGTAACGGATTGAGAATTACCCTGCTCATGCCTTCTCTCACGAAACACTTTGGAGTTGACCGAATGCCCTTAGTGCTCGGTGGAGTCGGCTTCTGGATTGGTGTCACACTCATTACGGGACCATTTTTGGTTGGTAAGTGATTATGCTTATCTGTCATGTATTCCAGATTATTACAGATTGTCTGATTGATTTATGCCAGATTAGCTGCATCTGTTGACTTTCAGAGGCAACAAAGAAGAAAGGTGCTGGAGATTGGTAATAATTATCATAACATTTTTGGTAATTACTGCGACGATGTATGGGTGAGGAGCTTCATGCTCTGCCGACATGCTTGATGATTCGAGGTTGTCATTTGTTATACGTCTTGAAAGTTCATGTTAACAATTACATCACGATTCAACTGGATATCTAAAACGTGGCCTCTTAAACAGACAAGCAATTGGAATATTTACCTGTCTACAACGCATAAACTGTGCGCTTCTAGCAACGCAAGTTTAGGTGATTGCTCACACTACAACTTCACTAGTTATCTTTGCCAAAATGAGCGTAAAACTTGGCGTGGATTGTACAATTTATTGAGTTTTCATTTTATCCCACATAAGACTTTGCTGGTGTCCTTGATTTCTTTGAAAAGTGACAAAGCAGGCCCATAGCCAAGAAACAAAAGTAGTGCCCAAGACCCCCTTCCCCCTAATCCTTTGAATTCTTGTTGAAAGGGTGTTCTTTTACCAAAAAAAAAGCATTTTTCTAGTAATGTAGAGACCTCCATCAAGACACCCAGAAAATATTTCTAACGACGGGCTTCAGACAAAGCGACAGAAATCAAAAGATAAAGCCGTAAGGCAATCAGTTTGAACCCTTTGGGCTGCTGTGCACTGCACTGCATAAAGACGGGATCAGTGAACTTATTTAACAATAAAACAGGCCACACCGATTTATTATTTCAAGTTTGAAGTTCACGAAATCTTGTGTAAATGAATTAGCCAAACTGTTTGTACGCAGCCGTTAAACAATTCAAATAAATGGTTGTAATACTTTATTGAAGTAGTTATTTTTATATCACTGTCAACTCTTATGGCATCTGATTTACCAAATATTTGGATCACAACAGTTCTGTTACACTTTTGGCAACGAAGGTATATCTTATTCTCCTTTTAGCAACGTTCTATGAAAGCTATCTTGCCAAAGCCTTCAGACTTTATCCCTATACCAATACAGTTCTGTTTCTGCGCTTCGGAGGAAATTTGAGATAAGGGTGACACGTTCGTCGTATGCAATGCATGGCTTAGTACAACTTCTTTCCCTACAATGCTACGTGATAAACTGATAACTCAGCAGTGCATGTTGTTCTTTGTTTATGGATTATAACATTTATGCTATCTTCATTTTCCTGTTATACAGCCTCATTTTTGAAGAGAAAATAAACAAATTGATAATTTACAGGGGGGTCGTTTGCCTGTGAGACAATAAGTTTATTGTGAAGGAGACATGTGTTCAAATTATCAAGTAATATTCTTTTAAAAAAAACAACCTTATAACTTTACGTGGCTGAGAAAACACAACTGCGACTGCTTTCACGATATTTACAGGTTCTAAGCCATGGCACACAACGTACATTGGTGAAGTCTTTTTTTTTTACATTTTCTGGCCACTCGAAGAATTTGTCTTACCCGAATCATAATATACCCTGCCACACTTATGAGAATATGTTATAGCAGAACAATTTGATCTGCAGAGAGAAATTAAGCCACATGTGACCTTCAATAGGGGAGCAGATCTGCTGAGGTCTTTACTGTAACGAAAATGCAAGTGCGTGTAATACCACTAGCCTACCACCTCTAAAAGAAAGGCTAGACATGAAAGGCTGAACTGGTTTGTAAAATCTATTTATGCGTGCATTTAAAATGAACGCATTAAGGATCACGCATATTTAAGGGGGTATGGAATATCATAACTATAGTTCAAAAAAGTAATTATTTGGGTTCATTACCAAAAAGTAACAGAAGTTCTGATGAACATAACGATGTATTCACAAGCTTGTACGAGCACGGGGAGCCATTTGAAAGTAGCACCAAAATCCGCGCCTCCTGACAGATGTGACAGTTTGTTGGCGGGTTTTTCGTCACTTTTTGCGCATGTATTCATCTTGGTAACATACGTGGAGAGACTGGATAAATGTGTTTATTTCCTGTCCTTTTTACGCTTTGGTTGAAAACTTTCCCGCTAAGTATGTTTTGGTAGCATAGCTATTTGATTTACATTGTTTCTATAAGAAACTGTGTGTTTTTCTCACAGTTAATTTTCTGAAGAGAACACAAACTTGATGTACTTTTTCTGTAAAAGTCTGCCTCTGATTCTAAGCACACGTTCTGAGATTCTACCTAAATATATCGAAAATAGAAAGAATTTCAAATGTTTAATAACTGTGCAACCTCTCACTAGGAGAAATACATATTTATTTGTAAAGCCCTCTGGTAACACGGGACAAATAAATGCAATTATAACTTAAATCGTAAATATAGGTAACTTATATTATAGGCAGTAAATAAAGCGCTATTATGAGAAATAAGCAAGCAAAATTTCATGGTCATGTGCACTGCTTTTGCTTTATGTAAAAGCATACATTATTTTTGGCACGCATGCTAAATCTTTGCTACTCAAGTGATAAATATATATATAAAAAGCTACGAGAAATAATACTAACGCAAGTGAAGTCTGAATTCTTTTTTATGAGACATGTGAATTTTTTCCATACAATAAAAAGTAGTTGATGAGAGACCAAGCTGACACCGCAAGAACCCGTTTACTCTGCCATACCCCTTGAAGTGTGGTCCGGTGACTCTAATTTGTAGAGCTTATGATGGCAGTTACGCAATAATACTGTCTTAGAAAAAAAGTTTTTAGTGCATTTATTTGCTCTTTGCAGGTTACTGGCGAGATCGTTTGGGATCATACGATGGCCTTCTTCATTTCATGGCAGCACTGAATGCTGCACTAGCCATTATCTGGGCTGCAAAGCTTTGTTTACAAAGACGACAAAAGCCACTTTTACGGCATAAATAAATGTAATCTAAACAAAACTGCAATTTCTCGCTTTTTAGGGCGGAACCACACCCTTTCACTTCCATTGATGAGGCATAAAATGCAGAGTGGGACTTGAACATTCTTCACGAGTAGTTTAGATAATTTGCCGGAATCTAAATCTATAGTCCTCTCCCGTATTGCATGGCGATTGAGTTAAGCTGAAGAGGTCGCGCACGTTCCATAGCTTAGCTAAGCGTTGCACTGCAATGGTAAGTGTATAAAATTCTCTGTGCTTACAACGCCAGACATTTGCGTACAATACTATGTCCGAAATGAAGTTAGCATCACCTTTCTAATAACAGCAAAAACTTTGTAACCCTTGGACAACACATAAAAAAGCCAAATATCGAAATAAATCCTATGGTTTATTAGAAAAATATTTTTCGGTACATGTATCAAGAGATACCGTCGATGACAGCGAAAAAACAACAACAAACTGCTGGGCTATACTCACAACTTTTATTCATATTCTTGAAACTAAGCGGCCAGGACAATCTACGAAAGTGGTCATAAAAGGTTGTCATTACTTGAACTGAGTTACGCAAAGGGTAAAGAAGTGAAGCTGTATGCTATTAAAGCCTAATTTGCTTGCTTCCCCGCTGTTGCTGAGCTTTAGCTAAGTGATGCTAAGTCATTTCTTAGTTGCTTCGCAGCACAGGGAGAGTCCAGTTTTAACACTTGCAGAAATACACGCTGCAGGGATGTCGAAACTCCAGAAATAAAACTCGTGCTAAAACCGAGTGTTCTCACCTTCCAACAGATGTAGAGGCACGTCATTGTTCGCATGGTGCTGCTATCGCATCGGGGTCTCTTAGCAGACATCAATGTCTTTTCCATCTCCGAATCTTCACTCGTTGTACTCACCGCCAAAGCATTAAATACAGAAGCTTTAAAGATTTTTTTACACCAGCTCAAGGTCTTTTTTTTACAACCAGACTAACCATACGGCTTTGAAAAGACTTGTTATATCATTTTAACGCCTACTGAAAACAGTAATTGCATCTTTATTTACCATCAATGCTTTCCGCATGCATTTTCAAATGTATCCGAATGGTTGGTACCAGTATGGTGGTTTTTGTTTTCAATTCGTTAGCGTTATTCCAGGTCATAGCCAAACTCACTGCAGTATATAGAGTCAGATCACCTCTTGCCACACGTATGACCGCTTAGTCATGAAAAATGAGATGAAATGGAAAAAGCGCCTGACAGATTGCCGCAACGGAGAGCACTGTGCAGAAGGCTGTTGTCATGTTTTTTTTTCTTATCCCACTTTGAACCAATTGTTCCATTCCGTGTAAGAAGTGAGTGCCCTCCGAGTCTGTCGGTCATCGCTGAGTAACTTAGTCGCTAAATGCAGCACAATATTTCCAACCCATGCTTTGCGTCTACTGTATGGCTACTGCGAAACTCCAAGGACTTCAATGTTTGATCGTTGTAGATAGTGCAGCCGGAAACCTCTCAATGAAGTGTTAAACCACTGCTTGCAACTTAGAACCAAAAGCATTGGAAAACAATGTTCTTGTCTCCTCCTGCGGCGTCACCCTTTCTTCCGCCTCCACCATTTATGCACTAGTCAGCGGGAAGGCACAAATGAGGTTCGGCAGTTGTTTTTTATTTTGGCATTTTGTTGCTACAAAGAGGTAAGTTATGTTTCTCTTGTGTTGTCTTGCTATTTTT
Source organism: Rhipicephalus microplus (assembly GCF_013339725.1). Lineage (NCBI taxonomy): Eukaryota > Metazoa > Arthropoda > Arachnida > Ixodida > Ixodidae > Rhipicephalus > Rhipicephalus microplus. The sequence continues at coordinate 106,095,560 of NC_051168.1, read as the reverse complement.
AGTCAGATTTCTTATTTCGCTTTTAAGGCTTTGACATGCACTGCTGGTCTATTCATTGTGCATGGTGTGTTTCGATTTACAAGTATTTCAAAGGCTGTTGTTGCCTACACCTTCCTGAAACTTTTGTATGTACAGTGCTCGGCATTATAAACACTGCGCTCCGGGAGCGTAGACACAGCCAGTGACGGGTTAGATGAAGGTGAGAGCATTCATGATACAAGGTGTCTATTTCTGACAGGCAGCCATTCATTTTTATTCTCAGAGGCACCAGCGAATGCATCATTCAATGGCTGATCCATCGATGGCTCAACCCTTCTTGCCGCCGCATATTATGCGCCACCTAGACGCTTCAAAAACTCGGATACAATGCCTCGTTGAAGGCGAAGAGGTCCTGAATGCCTAACATGGTGGTGGTGGTGGTGATGGTGGTCGTGGTGGTGGTGGTCGTGGTGGTGGTGGTGGTGGTGTTGCAGCAGGCGGGGTTAGCCTGGCCTGCAGCATGCATGGCCGGCTACTGCTCCGCCTGAGCATCTCCTGAATTTGGAAATTATTACCACGTGTCAGACAGTCCAGTGTCTCACAGGAAGACCAACGAAATTCGTTGCACGTTCCTCCTAGTTTCAGGAAAGATGACGTCGTCAATTGTCCGGGGCCTATGACTGCCTTTTTGAAAGCTGCGGATCATTGCTGCTTTGCACATCAAACTGTAGGCAAAGCCAAATGAAACGTTCAATACCCTCGATGTCACCGCAGAAGGCAGAGAACGGGGAAGCGTATCTCCCAGTCTTGAATGACCAGGCCGGAGTGTATGCAGAGCCGGTTCTTATGCGGTACAACAGCGTCGCTTGTTCACGAGAAAGTCCATGAATTACACATGCTTGGTGTGGAAACTTGTATATCGCCTTGAAATGATTGCGTGTCACATCTTTGTTGTTCTGGTAAGTTTTGGGAGTTCTTACTTTTGGAACACATGTCCGTGCTTCGCATGCAGGGGCATGCGAAGCACGGACAGGCCTTTTCATTGGCTTCAATGTCAACGTGGGATGGGATCCACTGACACTTTATATTAAAACTCTTGCAAATTAGTTGTTTAATTGGTGCCAGAAATTGTCTGGTGAACTTTTCTTGAGATAGGCCACGATGCAGTTATTGTAGCGCTGATTTGGAGTCCGTCAGCACTACAACATCTCGTGCAGAAAAGGATCGCAATTTGCGCAAAGCCGCCTTGATTGCAGTGCTTTCTACCGTTGTGGAAGGTACCACGGGATCCAAGCGGCTCAATTATGACACGCCAAGGCAGGGTATATAGCCGCTGCGCAGCTATCCGTTTGTGTGAACACTGATCCGTCGGTGTACCCTTGTAGGTGGCCGCGGTACATGGTGCTCAAGTGGTCTAGCGCAACAAATTTTGCTTCCGCGGCTGGAAAGGTGCGCTTCTCTGGTAACTTTGGTAGGCTGAAGTTACACGCAACATCCACACAGGACTATGGCGGGTCCATAAGGCACTGTTTAGGCAGTTTCAAGCCTAAATATTGAACTGTGTTCAGTGCCGCGTTGAAATGTGAGCCAGTTCTTGCTCTTAGCCGTTGGAGAAGCGCGGTGCCTGTGAAGGACTCGCCCAGTCTTGACAGCTGTGTCAATAAGGCCTGAGACGCCAAAAGGCGGAGCGGAAGAGACTCGGCTTCATTGGTGACCTTCGTGTTTGAAGCCGCCTGAGGAACTCCCATCGCCAAGCGAAGACCCTTTCTGTGCACTGCCTCTAGGCGTTTGAACTGGCTCGGTGATGGTCATATCAGGGGCAGCTGATAAAGAATGCAGCTTGTTATAAGCACAATATTCAATTTAGGCATGGACATAGGATTCTTGCCCCAACGTACCCCTTCCATGTGACGAAGAGCGTTGATCCTTTGCACTGATGCAGTGACTATACCATCATCGCACGTCGCCATAATAGTTTGTTGTCGATAGTAATGCCCAGGAAACGGACACTTGTTGCACAACGAATTGAGTGGCCTCGAATATTCAGCGACAGACGTATTAACTTCCATCTCGCTCCCGGGAAGAGCATGAAGGCCGATTTTCCGCTGATATAGATAGTCAAAATGTCAGCAAGTAGCGCTCAATGATTGAAATAGCGCTCTGTGCTATCCGGGCCAAACGTTTGTGCTGGTACCCTAAGATCAAAATGCAAATGTCAGCAACGTAGATGGATATTTTAACTGCTTTCAGAGCTTAGTGCAGAGTGTCAGGAAGGCTGGCCATGGCAGCATTAAAAAGCAAGGAAGACAGAACACCTCCTTGTGGGACGCCGAGGGAAAGGCGTCTTTCTTCGCTCGTTACAGTTCCAAGCTTCTCCCGAACACAGCGGTGGTCTCTGAGAAATTCATGTATGAGCCGAGGAGCATTTTTCGACACACCCATGGCTTGGAGCCCGTTCACGATGCCTGCCTGAAGCACACAATTATATGCCTTGGCAACGTCCATGAAGAAGGCGAGTGTCGAGAGTCCGCTGACGTGGTGGTGCTCGATGTGGCTCATTAGGCCCAAAACACTGTCCTGGGCACTCAGTCGTGGGCGAAATTCCGTCATACACGATAGTCATCGTCTTCCTTGTTCAAGGTACCAAGTTAATCTTGTACGTATTAATCTTTGCATCAACTTAGATATGCATGATGTAAGAGATACCAGTCGATATGATGCGAGGCTCGCAGGATACTTTCCGGACTTTAGGACTGGCACTACCCATGCTGTCTTCCAATCAACTGGGATCTCTCCCGTGCTCCAGACATGATTAAGTATGTCCAAAAGGGCCCTTTTTGGCTCATATTGCAGATTTGTCAGCATTTGATTGCTGATCAGATCGGGAGCCACGGCACAGCGTCTTCCTAATTTGCTAAGTGGCATATCCAGCTCTCGAAAGATGAATGGCGTATCCATCGTGTGAAAAAACTTTGGTAAAAGAGGAATCACTGCTCCTGCTAATCTGCCAGATGTGTACACGTCTGCGAAATCCTCTGCAAGGGTTTGCAAATGTTTCCCTTGTTTCAAAGCGAGTGCTTCGAATGGCCTGCGTGAGCGGATGTTCCCAAAAAGACTATTTATTACTGTCCATATCCTTGTCAAGGGCATAAAGGTTGATAAACTGTCACAGAAAGCGGTCCATTAAATTCGTCCTAATTTTTGTGTATGGCGACGGATCGCAGCGTTTATCCTCCTATATTCGGTTTTAGTAGACGGATTTCCTTTTGTTCTCATCAGTTTCCGCTCCGCTCGTCTACGTGCTGCGCAGAGGTTCTTCAATTTCAAGTCAGGAGCAGGAAAATTATCGGGCAGTTTCAGCAACGAAGTTGCCGCTCGCTTGCTTTGCAACATATCTGAGAACAGCTCACCAGTGGATTTGTCCAACGCTTCTCTGTAGGTGTCCCAGCGTGTTACATTGCAGAATTGTCGACCAGCAGTTCGAAATCGCAGGATATTGGTGAAGATGGGGAAATGGTTACTGCCCATCTTGTCTTGAGCCATGGTCGATGATACCAGAAGGTCCGTGGAGTGAAGTATAAGGTCTATTGCACTCCGTGAATCTGGTGGCCTGAAAATTGTAGGTTTGTCATCGTTCGCCACACACAAGTCGGTAGCATCCGTAGCTGCAAGAAGTTCCTTGCCTCGAAAATCTACACTGTTATCTCCCCACAGTGGGAGATGCGCGTTAAAGTCACCACAGATTATTCGAGGAGCGGTACATAGAGTGCAAACGTCTTTTAGGAAAGCCTCCATGGAGACCTTCTTTCATGGGCTTATGTACACCGATACCACACTAAGTTTTCGGTTTCCCAGGAACACTTGCACAACAGCGACTTCCAGTAAATTGGAACAGAGGTCTTGCACTGGTAAGTTGACGTGAGGTATTTCCCACCTTATGTATATTGTTGCGCTTCCATTTGCAAATGACGATATGCTCGGGTTGCCATGTTGGGTGTACCCTGGGAGCGTCCTTGCATTCGATGCAAGTTGCCCTCCACTAAAGGCGTGCCTCGCGATAATTACGTGGCTTGTCACTGAAAACCCCAAGTAGTGTTATAACATTCGGTATTTCCTTTCATGCCCTCAGTTTTGAGCGGATACTTGCCAATGTAAGATTTCGCTAAGTTATCGCATCGCCAGTATTTTGGACGCATTTATGGAAAAAAGTCAAAGCTTTGCCACAAAGGCGAAGCAATGAACGCGAAAGTAACAAATCAGAAGGTCACTAGCCGCATGGCAAACAAAGGGAAACGTGCTCCATGTTTCTCAAGTGGAAATGACGCACAAAACGTACTCACATGTACAGATGAACGCGAATAAGCGCCTCAGTTGTTACTTCATTGTGTCTGAAAAGAGCACCCTTTTTGCAAACGGAGATTGTGCAGCTATTGCAGTGACCTTTGTGCGCCCAGTAACTACAACAAAAACCTTTTAAAAAAGACCCAACAGTAGCCAAGACGTACATGCACATGCTATGAGCACCGCTGCCCCACCGGTGCTCCGATACTCTTTGAAAATTCAAGCTGGCGGACGCCGGGCAGCGTGAAAGTCTATGGAACTTGCGAATATGTGGAGCTAGCGAACCGACCGTGAGTGCACCTTGAGCGTGGAGTGCAGTTGTGACTCATGACTTACATGACATGCATCCCATCACTTCTACGTTAGGGTCTGTCACTTATGTTCGCAATTATATATATATATATATATATATATATATATATATATATATATATATATATATATATATATATATATATATATATATATATATAATGGAAAAAAGTGTATACCTAAGGGCTCGTTTTTTCCGTGTTTTAACACAATATTATTGAGATCTAACAGACAGTAATGCCAAAGAATGTACAGGGGAAGTTATTAGAACCAATGGAATGTAAATAAGAAGAAAGAAAAGTGGATGAAAAAATAACCAGCCGTGAGCAGGAATATATATATATATATATATATATATATATATATATATATATATATATATATATATATATATATATATATATATATATATATATATATATATATACATAAAGAGAGAGAGAGAGAGAGAGAGAGATACGCTCAAAGTCGCCGAAGTTCGTTAAGAAATGCTTCGTTCGCATTTAAAACTGGGACACTGCACTTCCCTTCGTCACGTTCACATATAACGCTGCCTCACTATGTACGATGAATTGCAGCCCATATTTTCTTATGTATGGCCGCACACTGACTTTCGTCCCCGACACCAACCTATTGTCCACGTCTTCTGTTTTGTCGTCATCCCTCCCAGAAAAGTTCGTTGCTCGCGTCGCCCGTGGCCACGATATTGCCCGCGCCAACGCAGCTATTATTCCAGAAAGGGAAAGTCGATAGTGATGCGAAACGTAGAGTTCGCACAGCTCTATGGATCTTACATACTGCACTTAAGATGCACTGGTACATTCTACTGTACATTTAATTGACTATTATTGATTGATTGACATGCTGGGTTTAATGCCCCAAAACCAGCAAATGATTATAAGAGACGCTGTAGTGGAGGGCTGCGGAAATTTCTACCACCTGGGGCTCTTTAACGTGCACTTCAATCCAAGAACACAGTATTTAAGCGTTTCGCCTTTATCTAAAATGCCGCCACCGCCACCGGGATTCATTACCGCAACCTGCGAGTCAACAGTCGAGGGCCTTAGCCATATAGACCACTATTCACAACTCTAGCAATTCATGCGGCACCTTGGGGGAATACAGGAAAGCTCCGTACTGAGGTCCAAACAGTCCAAGCGCCAGTCGTATACGGTAGGAGCTTGGTAGGATGGTGCCACCCATGAAGAAAAAACGAACGGCCACACATATTTCTTCTTTCCAGGTGAGAAACCAGTGTTTCATGCTAACTGGAACCTATTAAATGACCATTGTATCCAGTGACTACATGTCGCTGCGGTGCCCGAAGTACGTAAACGAATTTCGCACAGAGGCAGTGCGCCATGTGCATTACACAAACAACCTGAACACTTCAAGAACGCCGCTCGTGCTTGTGGGCCCACTGGTGCCGACTCGAATTAGATGCTCCGCGTCAATAACCACGTCCCCTTCTACAAAGCAGCGAGAACTGCAATCACGCTGCAGAAAACTTAACATTTGTGTTAGCGACAGCGGACGTGGATATTTCCGTGAATCCGCCAGGCTGCGAATTCGCAGTGCCCTCTCATGTTCATTTCAGTTGCGAATAGCGTGCTAGGTGCGATAGGTGGTGGGCTAAGAAAATGCAGACGGGGGTTGACGTTTTTCACATTCTGCTCCGGTAACCTGGCGCTCATCTGACTTAACAGTCAAATGTACCACTAAGCTAAACTGCGAACGCTTTAAATATGCTAAGATATACTAAGTTAGACTACCACAGTGAACCCACCGAGAGGTCATTGCAGTATTAAATAACACAGCTCTCGATCACATGAGCTGACACCACGAAGGCTTTGCAGTTACTACTGCAACTGCTTGTGTGGTCAAAACATTTCCTCAAGTAAACATGAAACATGTATTATACAAGTTCCATCAGCCAGGTTCATGGTAAGGGAACAATTGTTCTTTAGTGGCTATGACTTGTCATCATATCAAATACATAGTGTTCTCCGAATTCCTCATTTAATCTTTGTTTTTGCAAAATGCACTGGCGTACTACATGAAAGGCGTGAGATATCTTGTTTTGTTTTCGACCGGAATATGACGAAAGGATGTGCATAGACAGAGTATAAATGTTTTTATTAGTCGCAATATTTATGCCTGACTAGTAAGGCAAGTTTTGCACAGCTTGGTAGGGTGGTGTGCGGAACACTGCATTTTTTTTGCCAGCTTTAATACAGGAGCTTTTTGTGCTTACTATTACTATGAGCGAACCTTTCCACTGAAACCTGTGCTGAACAAAATGACCGCCTTTTCAACAAAGAGTATACAAGCTCTTTCTTTATTTCTTCACACAGTTTTGTAGGGTGGCGTTAAAACATAGCAATCTGTTTAATGCATCTCATAAGGAAGCGCAGGAAAATACGCCGTGTTGAAACAAGTGCTCCTAATTCTGGCCATATGACAGCCGCTGAGGAGTCAGAAGAGAGCAACATTAGGCAACGAACTGAAGCATAACTGCTGGCCGGCCTAACTGGAACGGCTTCATCTTTTAGCCACTTTGCGCGAAAAAAGCAAGGACGAAGAAATGAACTGTGAACACGTTGCCGCTTGTACGCCAATCATTGGTTGGTTGTTCCTCAGAGTCCTGGCGCAACCCACCACGGGGGATCAGCCATGAAACGGACGGTGCCTCATTTGTGAGATGAAATTGTTTTACGAGCTGGATTGTTTAGATAAGAATGTTTAAACAAAGAGCTAATTGGCAAACGATAGATTAGAAATACAATTAATAGAGGTAATACAAAAAAAACGAACAAGTGAATATGGTTTGAAATAAAGTAAATTTATGCCTCAGCTTAACATTCTATTCGCTTTGTTGCCTTTAGAAAATTGCATACGGCCTCGCAAACGTTCCTGTGGCTAAATCCCTTTTCAGTTGCTCCAAACCAAAGGACCACCGGAAGGGATAAATTTAGAGCCGACCTACGGAGAACCTTCCTCTAACAGTCTCTTCCTTTATTTTGTATATAAGCTGCATGTTAGGAGGAAATAGTGAAGAGATTCACTCTCGTTGCAGTGGAGGCAAAGGGGAGACTGTGCCAGACCAGACCTGTTTAGATAAAAGTTCAGGGGGAGGGGGGGAACTCGGCATCTTAGTCTCGTACTTGATATGTCCGCCTTTCTACAGGAGCACTATCGATTTTTTCTGGTGTACTTAAAATGAGAAATATCAGATGTTGTCAAGCGAGAACTGATCTGACATGACAAATTTTTCAAAGCGTGCCACGGCGATAAATGCTAGCGTCGGCAATATAGAAATTATGGGATTATTATGTGAGGCCACTGCGAGTGCATCTGCATATTCATTGAAGGTTAAAAATTTATGCCCTGGTATCCACACCAAGCGAATGAGTCGTAAATATCTTAGGGCAAGGGCTTAAAATACTTTTAAAGCATTGGACATGTTAGGCGCAGTGAATGAACTACACACAGGCAAGCAGTCTGAAAGAATAATAGCATATGTTATTGATTGCAGTTTTTTCGTAACGCTAAGAGAATTGCAAGTAATTCCGCTTGATAAATAGGTGTAAAATCGGGTAAACGAATTGAAAAAGACCAATCCAACACTGAAGATGCAATTACAATGTCTGCCTCAGTTGCTATTACAATCTTTATGTCTAATTTTGCCAAGTGGTCTTTCAAAAGTCATTTAGGTATCTACTGGGAAGAGTTTTGCAATTATTATTAATTGTGTTATATAATATAAAGAACATTGTGTTTGTTCACAATGTTCTTCCTCGTCCGTTTTTGTCCCACGCAATGTGGCTATACTCGGCAACGAAAAGCTACGGAAGCAAAGCTGCTGCACATGTAGCACTACGCCAAGTAGTCCGTTTTGGCGCGCGTCTCGTAACGTTGTGGAAAGTGAGGGGGGTGCACAATCAGCGTTTTATGTAGACGCAGAAGCCGCTCAGCGTTTGAGGTGAGCGTGAAAAGGCGGGACTTCATAACGTGTTCAAAAACGCGATGTAACAAGAAATAAACTAAATGGAAAACAAATATCTAACTGATGTGAGCTGCGTCCTGTCTCAAATAGGTCCACGTGGAAAATAAAGAGGGGATATTTATATTTCACGTTGAAAATAGGGGCGCTACTTTGGAACTACCTACACTGACGGCTAGATACATGCGATTTGGCTTTGTAGCTTTGCCTTTAGTGCCAAGAAAAGTTGCCGCTGCGTATAGAAGATGACTTTGAAAAAGTCAATACGTCACGCGCAGGCACTTGAATGTGTATATCAATTTCAGGAGTGGTCAAACCTGAACAATGAATGGGTGTGGCCCTACTCCCCATATACTGGCCACTGCGTCTTGGTGTGAAGATATCTGATTTTTTTTCTTTCATGTAGTGCAGGTTTCTTGGTATAGCTGATGGGGTAAGCTAGCAGTGCTTTATGGCATAACGCACCAAAAACGTCCAGCACTATACATCTTCTCCCAAATTATTTTTCGCTTCTCCACAATCTTCACTGCTTATATTTGTACTGCTAAAGCTACGTATTGGCAAAAATGTTACATTACCCAGTGAAAATATGTTGCGACAATATAAATTCAAAAGAACTTGCGAATAAAAAAAACTCAGTCCAGCGCTTCAAGAAACAGCGGAGTTCACATGCGCGGTAAAGGGGCGCCTTCGAACACATCAGTCAAAACATTCTTTTATCGCACGCCACCTTGCCACTTAGAGTTGCACAAAAATAGCACAATGGGTTGACGCTAGCAAAAACACGAGCCATCGTCTTGGTAGTGTCCGCCTCGATGCATCAGCGATACAGTGTACATGCGAAAAAGCAGCCGCCAAGAGGTGATTGTATGCCACAGACGACAACAAAGCACCTTTTTGAACTCAGCCACTTCACGTATATATGAGAGCTCGCCCGCCAGCAAGAGCGCACAAACGCTGCTTCTGCCTCCATCGAAAAGCCGATCACTGTCGTTGACAAAGATGCCGATGCTCAGGCTAAGCCTCTTTGTTTTATTGGGATGGGCAGGACCTTGTCTGGCCCATGGCTCAAGGTGTGGTACAATGTTTTTCTTCTCTCGATTATGGATATGCTGTACATGCGTATATTGCTTATATCAGAAGAATGACTGCTTGGGTTGCAGGCGTTATGTGGTTATCAGCGTAAATACCGTAATCATCACCCAGACCTTGTAGTAGTATCATGTAAGGCGAGTAACCAAGCAAGCATCTGCAGCATTTCATGAATACATTCACACGTATATCTCTACCACTGTCTTTGAGTCTTGTTAAACTTTCATAAACATTATTCACGATTCTGTACGACTTGGAAAGGCAAAATACACGGAAGGTTGCCCAGTATTCTGAAAGCTGTTTGACCCACCACTGGAAAAAAGTCATAGAGAGCTAAACACATAGTAATGAAGGGGTCTCATTTCATGAAAGTTGTTTGTAGGTCAGATGCTACTATACGGTGCAATAAAAATTCATACTAGCAGTTTAATACCTTTCGTTGTCAGCGACAACTTGTAAAACGGTCAGAAATGTGACTGTTAAATTTGATATTGCATTATTGAACCTGTTACTGGATCCGCTATGTGACTCCTACGCTTACCTAAAGTATTATTGGTCTCATGAACCTTGAACAGACGCTTATCTCCGTTTGATGAGTTGCTGTTACAAACATATGACCCTATTCCTTCATTTTCGTTTTGAAAGTGTCTTCTTTATAAGAAGATACAGTAACCTATATGTCTGTGTCCATTCTTTTTGTCGACATGGTTATGAGCGAGTTCAAAAAACTGTTGAATACAAAAATTGTTCATGGGCAGCATACATTTTTTTTCTTCCTAGCATTGGCCCTGCCCGTCAAGCACCCAGAACGGTGTCGGTACCATTGGTCAACTACAACAATGTAAGCGTACACTAACAATCCTTCTGATCAGCGATGATTCTCATAACGCTTTGTTAAGCAATGAGACGAGGGGGTCATTGGTTTCTGTTTTTTAAGGGCCTTAATATGATTGGGTTATTACCCTTCGTAGAGAAGAAGTCGTGAGAGCTGTGTTGCGAGTTCTCTCAATCATTAAGCTATCTAATGTCCGAATGCAGCTGTAATTTTGCTGGCACTCACTACATACAATGGGCAATCCAAAAGCAAGGCAAGACGGGGAAGATGGAAGCTTGCAATGAGGAATTCTAAAGCAAGGGGGTGGGTGGGCTGGAGCCGAGGTTTTGACAAGGGCACACATGTTAAAACGCACCGACTTCCTGATTTCAGATTTATTATACAATCGGGAACTGAGTCCATCACTCTTTTGATTGTACAAGTATTCAATTGGTGCATAGACACGGGAAACACGAGCCAAAAGCGTATGGTTCATTGCCAGTACTGTATATCAGGCACCTCAAAGACGTTGTCGGCGGACCGAATTCGGCCCAACGGACCTTTTGCTACAGAAGCCTGTGGCTTCACACAAAACGAAGTTTCGGGGCTTTGCTAATTTGGGACTGCGGATTATTTTTTCCGCATTTTTCAATGATTACCGCTTTGCACGGGTAAGTTACCAAGATGAGACTGGTGCTGAGTATTATTTTTTTGTGTGAGGAATCGCACGCGATCACTATCAGTTGAAACCTGACCATGGAACCAAAACTCTCTCTTTAAGAATCGCCATCTAGATTTCAGTCATATCGAAAATCAGTATCGACGATTTCAGCGCGATCTGAAGTCAAGTTTCACTCAGAGAGGACTAATTTAAAAGACGTCCTTTGACATGGCAGCATTGGGTGACATTTTAGTCAAACACCCGTCCGTCCGTCCGTCTGTGATTTCGTGCGTGTGTCCGTCTGTTCATGCATCCGTCAACTATATGAAATTGTCAAGTATATGAAAACCACTAACGCCCTCTAGTGATACCATTTTCCTGGACATATACACACAACGCCATCTATATTGAGGAATTCATAAACTACAGGTGGCTACATAATTCTACTACTACTAATAATACTTCTTGTAATTATTAAACTACTACTACTACAACAGAGGAGGGAATGACCCACGGTCTGAGAAGCTTCGCCCCTCAAAAGGCGAAGCTGGGTGTTCTGAGGGGCTAAACGAAACCTTCTTGGCTTATGCTCGTTTTTCCCTTGTCATAGACAAAATGCAGTGTAACCACACACCATCACAGGCCATGCAAGAATGTCCTAATTCCGGTCCCAGAAAGTAACATGCTATCCTAGCTGTAGCGGTAGGTGAACTGGCCTTTCATCACTCGTACTCGAATGGGGCCACATCAGGCCAACTCGGCATGGCGGCTGTGCCATCTGCCTCATCGCTAGGTGGTGGCTGCTCCTGACGGCATGCATGGCTACGTGGTGGGCATGGAGGTATTTTATTTTGGCAGGCGATAGACGTATTTCGTTTTGCTTTATCATCTTAGGTCTTAAAAGTGTTTAATGTCAAGTTCTCTTGAGCAGCATTATGTTACAAAATGAGTCATGCCTTTTGCCCATCTTTTTAGTGTCCCATAGTATATATTAGTTAGAAAACAAGTGACATAACACTCTATATAATCTATAACCGTTTCCTTAATCCCGCAAATGCCGCTATAAATAGAAACCTTGTGTTCGCATAATGCTAATGACGTAGTTCAACAGAAAGTTGTTGTGGCCCGTCCCACTAACGCTATTGTAGTTTGAATATTGTAGTGTAGGACATTTTATTTATAACAAATGAAAACTAGCTTCAGATGCTTTTTTGGCCTGCATTGCAGCTCACATACCTCACAAAGCTCAAGCTAGGTACGCCACCACAGGAATTCTCGGTCATGCTTGATCCGGCGGGTACAACGTGGGTTCCTGCCTACTTCTGCACGCAAGGGGAACCCTGCTGTATGTATTTCGGAGCCGCATTGTACCGAAGCTTACTCAGTCTTTCTCACAGCATTTAAACAAGTAAATTTTCAGAACTACATTATTTTTCCAGAATGAGTTAGTGAATGTTTTCTGTACAACGCGCAGCGTTATTTGCGTAAAGAAATTCGACATTGCACAGACGTCCGCCGTGATAGAGCAGTGGTTAAATCTCTTGACTGCTGACTCTAAACATTTCGGGTTCGATCCCAGGAACCGCAGTCGCATTTAGATGTAGGCGGAATTGTAGAGGCCCATACACTGCGCGATTTTAATGCATGTTAACCTTAACGCCATATGGTTCAACATTCTGGAGCCCTGCACCAATATAATATATTATCATTAATTATATTATTAATATTAATATTGCTAAATTAAGCGCACGATGCTGAATCATATTAACTGCTCCTCATCTGTGTTAAAGAACACTATTAGGCCTGCATGTGGACACTGGAATGCCATAAAAAGTGTGCTTATAGCAAGTGAAAAAAGTGCTTTTCCTCAAAATACGTCTATCTAAGCAGATGATTAACTTGAGAGTTTAAAATAGTTATCACAGAAATACGAAGAGAAGCAGCAACTGACATGGAATCACATGACATGACTATCACATGACATGGAAACACCGTCTACGAGAAATTCGCGTTCATTCACGATAACACAACTTACAGGAAGACCGCTGAGCGTGCGTTCATGTACACCGAAAAAAAAAAACGAGATAATAAGTACACTATACACCATAGCTTTGAAAAAGGCCACTGCGGTGAAGGTAAAGGAGAACCCCTCATCACCCCTCCACAATAATCTTTGCTGAAACCTATAGTTCCTTACGGGGGCGGTGAACTGCTCCAGTATGGTTTTATCTGGTGTTTCCTCCCAGATTGCTACATGGTAATGCACTCAATGAAGCACGACATGGTTCACGTTTGACTGTATTATTTCTATATAAGATATATATTTAGTGTGTAAGAGAGCAATTCTATATTGTGAAAGATACGTATACAATAAACAAAACGAAATGTTATTATATAAAATGTTTTTACCAAAAAGTACCATTTGTAGACATCCCCCCCTAATGTTTTCTTCGCTGTTTCACAGTTTTGGAGAGCGTATATGCCTAATTATTTGTGCAAAACATCCGTTTCTGGTTAGGTCAGTGTCGCTGTCTCTCGTGCTATTTTAAACCCGGAAGACGGCTCAGAGATGTGTGTATAGTAGTACATATTTCAAACAAAATACTCCTAAAAATCATACCTAAAATAAGGTCACAGAGCGTTGCATGAACAGCTGGGGTAGATGGATGAATGATGGATGAAAAACTTTTATCGGGGCCCTGAAGGATTCCACCCCCCTTTTGTAGGGGCAGGATCGCGGGCCGCTCCCACGTTGGGACGGGGAGGCCCAGACTCACCACTGCATCGTGGGCCTTCTGGACAGCCTTGACTTGTTGTATGAGAACCGGACTCGTGAGCATTAAATGAAAGGAGTTCTCAGAAAAATTTTCATTTTTGCTTTGCAAAAAGGGGCACCTCCAGAGCATGTGTTTAAAATTACTGCAATTTCGGCAGCCCGGACAAAGTTCTGAAATATCGAAGTAATGGCTACAGGTTACGAGGCCAGGGTATGTTCCCGTCTGAAGCATGCGAATAGAGATTGCGTATGTAGAAATAAAAAAATATCACTGACAAAACTATTGGTTACTATTTTTATTGTGAAGCGTGCTCTAACAATAACATTTCTAGAATATCATAAACAAAATGGACAAACTTGAGCAGCTATTTCGCGTCAGTATCGCATATGGGAATGAGGGAAGAAACGGTAAAGGGAAAAACAGCAGCTGTAAAAAAAAAGATACCGTATAATACTATACATTAGCGGCAAGATTGATCGAGGCTAAAGGAGGGTGACAATATAGGAAGTATAAGCTTATCATCACAAATTGCAAGTGTTACGAGTGCCTGTAACAGTGGAATCATGCTGCTCCAAGGTGCGAAAACATACCTGATACATTAGGTACGTCTTGAAATAATCACAAGTCTTATCTAACTTCACCTATTGCACTGCTTCAGTTGGACACAAGATGTATGACTGGAGTGAGTCGACGACGCAGAGCAGTGACTGGGAAGATGGTGCCACACCCTTTGGAAGGTGAGTGTACCCGCGTATTCCTGAATGAGGCCTGACGTGGTTTTTTTTAGGGGCGAAGCTCCTTAAGGTGACACCCGTTTGTCCCTCACCGTAGTACGTAACATGTCTTACGCTTTGACCTGCAAGGTGGTGCCGGTGGGAGATTTCTCCTGTGCGTTGTTGAACAATGAAAAATTCACAGCGTGCGCGTTAACTAAAAGCCGAATTCTCCTGTCTCTCATTCCCCATTAGCACCCATTGGCATGTAGATTGAGCACTATCTGACAAGAAAGCGTTGCAACGTTATACTAGCTGGACGTAACCCCTTTGACATTAGAAAGGTTTAGCGAGCGTTGGGCCACAGTGCCATGAATACAGTGAACTAGTATATACCATGAACTCGAGGTGGTTAAAGGTGAGAAGTAGACCCGAAGCGCAAGCCGTAAGAAAGTGTGCGTGTGCCACCTCTCGTTTAGTCCTTGGAATGTCCGCTAGATGGTGGTGCTTTTATATGCGGAATATATGATGAAAAGATGCGAGATGGTGGTACTTGGAGTGTTGAATAGATGGATGAACAGACACACAGACAGATGCATGGACGGACTCACGGATGGCTGCACCGACGGATGGACGCTTGGACGGACGCAGGGGTGGATGCATGAACGAACGCAGGGACGGACGCACAGATGGACGTGCGGACGCACGAACAGACGCAAGCACGGACGGGCGAATGGACGCATGGATGGTCACACAGACGGATGCATGGACAGATGGAAGCAAGAACGAATGAACGAACGAACGCTTCGCCCCACTCTCCATCATTCACCCCGCGGATATGCTGCCATTTTTTTTTCAGCTAAAAGAGCTTTGCTCATGTTTGAGAAAGGTGCTATTACAATTACACAGGGATGGTGAAAAAATTCTGAGCACGTAGATATAGAAGCAGGACACAAGTTCATTCATAAAATGACGAACGAAGCACTGATATACAAGGCACAAAAATAAAGAGCAATGAGACACATTGTGTTACTTTTTTTTTTCATTTGGAGAATAAAATGGACGGCCAGGCTAACCTGCAAATAAAGGGTAATTAGGAAGTGTCACAACAAAAATAATCATGGTATGAATATAGGCTGGTAATATCAAATCGGCGATGTCACTAAGTATAACTAAGAGATAACTAAGTATACATCACTTGCAAGAAGATTCACGTTTTCGCAAACTTTCAAGCATTGATATTAAATTGAACGCGAATCCAGGACTGCTGACATGTGCTCTTCTTCACCAACGGCGAAAGTGCAGACAATAAAAGAAAAGATGTCGCTTGCGAAATGTGTTCTGTTCTTTTCTTTTTTATCTGTTTTACTGTGCAGAGGTAAAGGCCCATAGTGCCTCGGCTACTCCATATCATTGAGTACTCAATAATGAACAAACAAAAAAACATAATAGAGAACTGAAATCAGTTAAAATATCCTGCGAATGTACACTTTTCTTGCAGCAGTTCACACAGTCATATTATGTTCACACGCACATCTTTTTTTTTTTTACTGTCAGTATGTGCACGAACACATCATTTCAGATATTTAAACCTCTGGCTGTTTGTCACTGGTGCTTGTCTAGCCCGTTCTCTCCACGAATAAGTCTGTTAGGAAGATGTTCGCCTTTTTCTGACGATGCTTGCAAGGCCATGGTCCGAGTAATTTTTTTAATGTAAGGGCCATCTGTCCAGACTTGCAAAATTAGTTTTTTTCTTTCATTCACGTATTTGACGCACTGCAAAAGAATATAATGAACATTTTCTTCTGCATGACCACAATGGCATTCCGGGAGTTATATTGATGTATTTTGTGCAGGAAGCTGTTTGTGCTTGCTACTTCAGGACGAAGTCTGTGGACTAATGTCTCCAAGTGGTGTGGGAGATCTGTCGCTATTGAACATTATGTATGCGACTTCGAAAATTTCCACGATTTCCACAAAAAGACGCAAAAAATGGGCGTCCAAAAATAGGCCCATCACCTATGAATACTGTAAGAACACCTCTGCGAAATGCTACTCATTCCTTTGATTGTTTTGAATATTCGTAAATAACTGTCAAAGACAATTTCTATAGGATTTGTTTCCAGTAGCTCGTACGAAAGAATAATGTGTGATTTTACAAGCAGATGGGCTTCATGCACTTAAAGCATGCGTGCGTTCCTCAGCATCGTTTGCTCCTGCATGTGCAGTAGCCACTCAAGTTAACAACTGGTACTGAATAGAGGAATATGGGTGAAAGACATTGGGACAAAGGTGCAAGTTTGCAGGGACACTGTGTAGTTTCCTGCTATGCCGTTTGCTCAAGAAGTTACGTACAGGATTATGAAGACCGTAGTGATGGCGTAAAAAAAAACGTATAAATCGAGGGCTGTCATCCCCTATACCACGTAAAATATTTGGAACGCAGTGTAAGCTACGAACGAGTGTGCAGTCTTTCTAAAAAGTTTGCACACAGAACAACAAAACATTTTTGTTTACGTATAAGTACGCACTGTTGTGTTGAGAAAGCAAAAGTGCTCATTTGTCAATGACTAAACATACCATGTCCCGTCATATAATGCGGTAGCCGTTAACATTAACTGGTCTCATGCCACACTTCAAAAAAAAAAAAAAGAGTGGCAGGAAGTGAACGGGCTTCATTTTTTCGGTAGACGGTCGCTTGCCACAACAGCCACGCTTGCGGCGAAAGCGCTAAACTGCCTTTGTTTTTCGTTCAAGGAGTTCAAGTTTGCCCGAAATAAAGTATAAATATTTTTTCTTTGTCATCTATCAGAACACATTCTCCCAGCCTCAACTCGGACACACTTTTGTTTTTCTGCAGGGGCAACGTAACCGGCTACGTATTTCGGGATGCTCATGAACTCGGCGGTGTGTCCCTCGGAAATCTTCAGTTTGTGAATGGAATAGGCTTCCACGGGGTGCCCAGCTTTGTGGACAAGCCATTCGACGGCGTCTTCGGGCTGCGTCTCAGCGCAAACTCTACGCTTTACGAAATGGCTAAATCAGGTGTAATCAGCAGTCCAAAGGTGGGACTTTACTTTAGCACCGACGTGACCGCTCCAGGGGAAGCCCTCTTCGGAGGTGCAAATGAGCAGCACTACCAAGGTTCAATGACCTTCATGGATGCTCTCGACAGTGCCTTTAAGGTTCATCTAAATGGGTAAGTACTTTCAGAAAGGCTGTCTATAGTTTTCCTTCGAGAAAATTGCCGGGATTTAACGAGCATTACTAAATGCAAACTGCATTGACATCAGTTGTCACAGTCATTGTGATCACTCTCAGTTTTTTTTGTGTGTGTAAAACTATGCATTCAGGTCAAATACACACATATTTCAAGTGCGAAACACTTTAGGTGGCTGACTTGTCATGCATCGCACACACAGTGAGGTGTTCAATACAGGCTACAACAGGACTACCTACGCTCAAACCCGAATTATAATGACCGAACAAGTCTTAAGACAACTACCAGAAATAGCTAGAAAAGTCGCAATGACTGAATTAAAATTGCACTTTTCTTTCTAACCAAGTTTCAATAAAAACGCAGATATAAAGTGGCTGGTCAGAGAGAGAGGCTACAAGCATCGTGGGCTCAGCCGGCTCCAACGGAGCCCTTCATTGGGGGACCCGCCAGCGAAATAAAGAAAATAAACACACTGCTTGGCGCCAGGAAGATCGAGAATGGAAAAGTAAGTAGCTGTGCATCAGCGTGACGTAAGCGAGCACGAAGGCGAGAAAGCGAAGAATGGCAATTTGGGCTAGTTGGTTTGAATTCATGGTAAAAAGGGCTGCAGCGCGAGCACGAATCTGCTCGAAGAACAGACGACAGTCGAGGCACGGAAAGCGCTCGTGTTGTCCTCTTTGCCTTCCGTGCCTCGACTTTTGTCTGTTTGTTCTAGCACATTCGTGCTCACACTGCAGCCCTTTTTACCATGAAAGCGAAGAGAATTTGTCCAGATATTGAAGAACGTAAAGTTACAAAAATGTTTACTTTTGAGCACCGCTGAGCCTCATTTTAGGCAAAGAACAACTTCGAAAAACTTAGACTTGTGATACTTGCAACAATTATTTAACGCCAGTATGTAAAAGTCATATCATGAGAAGTGTGCTGTAAACGCAGGCGCATACAATATGCGCTGACACGTACGCTTCCCCATGCGCTCTCTATCTAGCACGATAATATTTTACTTAGAACAAAACGTATTCGTTTATTCAACAAAAGCCTGGAATATATTGATGGTATTCACCAGGAAGTTTTTTAATTTTTATGGTGTATTTTAACTTGTATGACGTATCTGCTGACATTTAGGAGTAGTGAGGTGAGTCGAGTGAGTTGAGAAAGGACAAGGCCGGGAGGTTAACAGATATTGGCATCTGGGTTTCTACCCAGCGCTGGGGGCGGGGAAGTAGGGGCAAGAAGAGGGGGTAGAGAGAGGGAAAAAAAAACGCACGCGGCACTCATAAAAAAAAAACGAAATAACCACACAATGGAAGGCCGTCCCGGCTACAACCGTTCAGCAAGGCCGGGTCAATCGCAAGAAAGTTCAGCAGCCGCCTTTCAGGGCCTCTTATTTTTTTTTTATGGAAGTCGCATCCTGACGATTACTGCAGCATATCCCTGCCTCCGACAGAGGCCTGATCTCTAATTTGTTGAGTCTCCCTGCGAAGGCATAGTCGCCACCTACTATACGCTAGGCACTCACAAAGAACATGTTGAATGGTTTCCTCTCCTGCCACAGTGGCCACAGGCTGCGGTGTCGGCATCCCAATGCGGAAAGCGTAGGCGTGGTAATGCAACGCCCAACCACAGCCTACATAACAGGGTCTGGTCTGCTCGGCGAAGCCTCGACGGGACTTGAAGACTTAGCGTAGGGTTAAGCGAGTACAGTCGGGCATGCTTGAAGTGCGGCTGATTCCATTGCGATGTGGTTTGCCGGCGAGCAAGTCTGCGGAGCTCTCGTGCAGCATCCGTCCTAGAAAGTGGTAGTCGCAGTTTATGATTTTCTGTGTGGGCTGAGCGGGCAGCTTGATCGGCCCGTCATTGCCGATGATTCCGCAGTGACTGAGTCAACCACTGAAATGTATTTGGTGCCCTTTCTCAGTCAGGTGTGTATAACCTCTGCTAATCTCTAGTACCAGCTGCTCGTGTGGTCCACGGCGTAAGGCTGATAGTAGAGACTGCAGTGCCGCCTTCGAGTCGCAGAAAATAGTCCACTTGCGCGTAGGCTTGATCAACTACAAATGCAACGCGGCTACGAAGTGCTGCCAATTCTGCTGCCATTGATGTTGTTGCGTGAGATGTCTTGAATTAATTGTCGTGGCCAACCTTGGTATCACTACTGCTCCTGTAGAGCTGTCCGGCTGAACCGATCCGTCAGTGTAGATATGTTGTGGAGTCTTGATATTTCTCATACAAGAGAAGTAGTTGAGCTGTTTAAGAGCCGGTACGACAAATTGGCCTTTTTCTCGACGCCAGGTATGTTAATATTATTATTGGTTGAGCGAGGCACCATGGCGGAGTCACAGGTCTAGCGGCAGGAGAGAACGAAGTTGGGATCGACTCACCATGGTGCGGTCACTGTTTTGCAGTAAGATGTGCATGGTCGGACCACTGTAGAGAGGGCTAGGTGATGTCGAGGGGTTCGAGCAAGGTGTCGTATATGTGTCCTCAGCACTTCCCACATTAATGTGGGTCTTGATGAGGTTGTCCCTTGTGATGGCGATAGTCGCCGCTGTTGATGCACTTTGGGGCAAGCCTAAACATATCCGGAGTGCTTGAGCCTGGACACTTTGAAGCATTCGTATGCTTGTTTTACTTGCGTTGGTTAACACAGGTAGGCTGTACCGAAGGAATCCAAGAAAAGAAACCTGTATAGTCGCAACATAGCAGTTGTGGACATTCCCAGTTCTTTCCAGCGAAGACTTGAACAAATGACAGATGCCTGTCAATCGCCTTTTCATGTATGATACATGTGAGCTCCATGAGAGGTCTCATGTCAATTATAACACCTAGGAACTTGTGTGATCTGAGGTGACGTATTCTTTCGTTGTTTATCAGAACGCTGTAGTTATGCATTGGTTTGCGCGTAAACGCCACTAGTGCACATTTCTCAGAGGAAATTTCCAGACCTCGTTGACGGAGGTAATAGCAACTTGAGTGGCAGCTCTCTGAATTCGCGCTCGCAGCTGTAGACGTGTTACTGCAGACGTCCAAACGCAGATGTCGTCCGCGTACATTGACAATCTGACAGTACTTGGCAGATGCTCATTTAGAGCTATTAGCGTCAGGTTGAATAGTACAGGGCTAAGTATGCCACCCTGGGGAACACCACGGTGGCTGTAGTGTAGCGAAGTGTCACCATCCTCGGTTCTCACGAAAAAGGATCGCTCAGAGAGATAGCTGCGTATCCACTGAAACATCCGACCACCCACTCCTACCTCCTTGAGAGCGGTGAGGACAGCTTCATGTGTGACGTTATCGTACGCCCCTTTAACATCAAGAAATAAAGAAGCGCAGAGACGCTTACGGCCTTTTTCGTGCTGCACGTAGGTGACCAGGTCTATGACGCTATCAATTGATGACCGGCCACGGCGAATTCCCGTCATAGCGTCTGGGTTGATGTTGTGATGCTCCAGGAAACCATTCTAGCCGTCCAAGTACCATCCTCTCCATCACTTTGCCCAAACAACTAGCGAGTGCAATCGGGCGGTATGATGTGAGCACCAATGGTGACTTTCCAGGCTTCAGTAATGGAACCAAACGGCTGGTCTTCCAGTTAACTGGGAGGGTGCCCTCTCGCCACGAGTCGTTTGTATATCTCGAGGAGGGCAACTCCTCGCACACTCACCACGGTGACACAGGCTCTGTATGATATTCCATCAGGCCAGGTGTTGCTGATGTCCGTCTACACAAGCCAGTGCTGCTTGAAGCTCATGAATAGAAAAAAATTGGTCCATGGGTGATCGTGTGATGTCGTGCCACCGCGTGAGAGCGTGGAGATGTTGGGATCTGCGAGTTGACCAGATAAGTTGGCACAGAACTCTTTCTGCCACGTCGACCTCCGATCTCTGTTGTGAGAGGGCTAGAGCCTTGAATGGAGACCGCTGAATGGGAGATGTCCGGAGCCCTCTTATTGTCCTCCACAAGTGTGATAAAGGCTTGCGAGGATCTAACGAAGCGCAGAAGGCTGCCCAACGTTGTGACTCTAGCTTGTCTATGCGGCGTTGTATCTTCTTCTGAAGACGTCTAGCGATTCGTAAATCGTCGATTGCTTTCGTGCGTCGGTACCTTCGTTCCGCACGCCGTCGGAGAGCCCGAAGTCGTTCTAATTCCACATCAAACTCGGTTACTTTCGAAGAGCATGTGAGGGTGCACACTGTGTCTTGCACTGTGGACTTGATCACCTCTTCTAAGTCAAATGAGGTGTTCTCTTGACAGCGTTCTTCCATGAGAGATTCAAACTTGGTCCAGTCTACCTCTTTGGATAGTTTCGCGTACCTTGCAAGGTGATAATCCTCTGATCTTGACATATGTGGGAATGTGGTCGCTCCCATGTGTTTCTATGTCCGCAAACCATCCGGCACATCTGACAAGACCTCGAGAAACAAAAGTCAAGTCAAGGCAACTGCTGTATCCAGGGCCACGTAAAAATGTTGGGCTGCCATCATTTAACAAGCACAGCTCGTTGTCTGAAGCAAACGTTATCAGACTTCTACCCTTTGCGCTGATCTTCGGGCTCCCCCATAGCGTATGGTGGGCGTTGAAGTCTCCGATGATCACCCATGGGCCAGGAGTGGATGATAGGATGTGTCCTAGTCTTCTGTGGTCAAATCTACTTGATGGCGACAGGTATGCACCGACAACAGTGACAGTAAGACCCCTTTTCTTCACTGTTAAGCATATATATTGGTTATCGTTGTCAGGTGGTACAGGCCGAATAATGTAGGTCAGGTCACGTCGAATAAACAGCAGGACCTTGCTGTTTCCACTATAACAAGCCGACATAAAGGATTCGTATCCGGAGAGTCTAATAGCGCTCGATAAATTTGGCTCGCAGATGACGATGATGGGAAACATATTAGTGAAAACGAACCGACGGAAATCTGCAACGCGTGATTTCAGTCCCCGTGCATTCCACTGAAAAATTGTTGCTTTTTTGACCTCTTCCCTGAAAGACAGTGGCTGGTGGGCCATTATCTACTCAAGAGCCGCCAGTACTGGACTCAGAGCGTCCAGTACTTGAAGTGCACTTTTGGCTGACGTTGTGCGCATGTTGTTTAACGCAGTGCGAATGGCATTAATTATGGGTCGTAGAAGAGCAATCACTTGCTTATCCAAGTTCCGCTGCTCGTCTGTTGTTGCAGCTTGCTCTGATGAATGCGGCTTCTGATGTAGTTCTTCCACAAGTTGCGTGCGCGTAAGTGGCGGCCAATCTTCAGTAGAGAGAGATCTACTTGTTTTCTGTTTTCCATCGTCTGCGTTCGCCGCAGTGTACCCTGCAGTGGGCGCCGTTCCCAGATGCGTTGGCTTACTTCTTGTAGTTGACTGCGTTCTTCGCGAAGATCTTCGACGGTGACGTCGTCGTCTTCGCCGGACTTTTTCCGCGGCCTCTTTGTGGGTAGAGCTGTCGCGCATCATTTGTCTAAGAATAGTAAACTCCTTCTTTATGCGTGGACAGTCTTTGGAAGATGCACTGTGGGCACCTTGACAATTAGGGCACTTTAGTATGGTTGCGCTGCATTTGTCCTCGGTATGTGGTTCTGAGCATCGGGGGCACACTTCGGAGTTCCTGCACGCTCCCTGCACATGGCCGATCTTCTGGCACTTATGACATCGCATAGGTTTTGGAATAAATGGTCGGACCTGGTGACGAAAGTGGCCAACCTTCACATGGGAGGGGAGACAGTCCCCTTTGAACGTAATTCTCACACAATGTGTGTTACCAAGGCGACTGACATTCACAATGACGTTATCTTCATTTGCCGGTTTTATTAGCACTGAAAGATCCGATTCTGGAATTTCAGTGGCGATGTCATAAATTACTCCTGTTGACGTGGTGCTATCAGCTGGTATTATAGACTTGACATTGATGTTACCCAGTTGCGTTACTTTCTGAAGCGCGTTTAGCGCACGTGGGTTCAGCACATCGATTGCCAAGATGTTCTTTCTTGCGTTTAGACGTATTTCTTTGATCTGATTTGGCGTAATATTCTCGAGATACACAGAGAGCGCTTGCCTGTTCAGCCCGCGTAGACTGTCGGTAGCCTTCAGTGGCACAAACAGGATAGAGTGAGGCCATCGCTGAGGGGCAGTTTTCACGGTAGTCGTGCTTGATGCCGAAGATGCATTGACGATCCGTCGTTTAGCCTTGCGGTACAGGACGGGTTGGAAGCCGTCGTCCGAGGACTCGTCGCTTGATGCGGAGTATAGCTCAGTGTCCTCACTCTCACTGGACGCGTTTCCTCGCTTCCTCGAAGCAGTCCCAGCGGTCGAACCGGACTCGGACGGTGCCCCGTGAGGTTGAACATCCATCACCACGATATATGGGGCGAAAGACCCACAACTGCGGCGAAAAAAACCAGAAAAGCACAAAGACGAGCAAGATGTGTTCCGTCAACGAATCACTTCGTCTTCTTCCCCCGACATTTAGGAGTAAGTACTCTTAGATATACTGTCGTAACGTACCTGATGCTGAGACGTTGATTCCTATGACATGTTTCGTGGCCACGCAGCATTCTTGCTACGTCTTCATTAGCCAAACTGGTAAAGTCAAGAGTTAAAGCACCTTTCTCAAAAATAGTTCTGATGAAGCATTACAGAGAGTTTAATATAGATCTTTATCGATTGTCTTCAGATGCACACCAAGTTATAATAAAATATTGCTGCTATTCGGTGTGGCATCTGGTGCTAGTGGCATCGTTTTAAAATGCTCTCAAAACCATCATTTAGGTAATCGATGTAAAACAGGTGTAATTTCATTCGATATGCGAAAAGTGGTAAGGGTGTATGATTTATGCTAGGTCACCTGTACAGTCCGTTAACCATCGGGCCTTCCTGTGTATCTTTATTATCTCTACTTGTAATATTACCCTTACTACGCAACATAATATAACCCTAACAATCACACTGAAAACTGGCTTATTCGTACTATGTATTTGCAACAGTACATAAAAAGTAAACTCGAAATTGTTTTGTTTTCACTGACAACTACCAACCGCAGTACGAGCTCCGCCTGCAACGTGAGGCCTTCCGATGTCACCTTCATATTTGGCGGACTGGAGATCGTCCTGAGGCCTGAAGATTACGTTTGGAAGGTATGCTTCGATTTCTCTACCTCCCGAAAAAACTGCAAAAAGTACCTGCTAAACTCAAATTTAAGCAGGTGATAAAATAGGAGCGTAAATGCCACTTTCAAGCTCACAATTTTCAAGTTCTCCGATGTTCTCAAATGTTCAAGTCATCAGCATTCGACAGCATGCTAAGCCGTACCTGTTACTATATGAGCGGACTAAACAGGTACATCAACCTCGATTGTATAAGCCATGCAATTTCAAACCACATTGAATCTTTATGGCCAGAAAATTCAGCTGTTTTATTTAATGACATTTTTAATGGTCATGTAGACTTACTATCAGTGTAACCAATTGGTCTGAGTTGCTAAACGCACAGCAGAAATACGCGCACGTTACTACCAAGAGGATATGTTCGCAAGATACCATTCCAACCGACCCTATATATATATATATATATCTATGAACAGTGTCAGCTTATACATTCTACTGAGAATGGCATCAATTAGTTGATTAAAATATTTGAAGTGACAAAGAAAATCGTAAGGTCAAAGGGAAAGTTTCATTAAATTGCCTACACGACAAGAGTGGCTACTTGGGCTGGTTGGTATTGCAATTTTGAGTGCGCTCTATTATGTCTTCTTTCTAAAACATTCCATTCATGCGCCCTAGAAAAGTATATTTCTTTCAGAAATGGCAATACGAATCTTTTCCGGCTAAGCGCCTCAGTATTTTAATGCAGCGCAGGTTGCCACAGCAATGATACGACGGTGTTTTCAGGCGTATGCATCTATCAAACCGTAATACACTATTACAGCGCGAAAAAATTTGAAGAAGGCTGTTTATGACCGAGGATAGTCACTATTTTTTGAAGATTATGAACAACATAATGGGGAGGAAACTTTGGGGTTTATATGGTGCCTACACAGCAAAGTATATCACTCGGAAAGCCATTGAAACGCAAGTGTTGGGCTAACAAGAATGACGGGGAGCACTTTGCATTACAAATCAAATCTGGGGGATTATTTTTTTTAGCAGATGATTGCAAAAAGTCGCCAGGACTGCGCGGAATGCTCAGCACAGGCAGGAAAAAACTGGAAAAGGGGTCTTTATATAGCCGTTTTTCAACACCTTTTAGGCAACTACCTCAAGTACGCTTGCATTCTCTCGGTACGCCATAAACCATCATAAATTTTGTGTTGTGGTGAAGTGTTTATTACGGCATTATTCTTGATTCTTCGGACAAGCGTGGTACTCGCTATACACTTGTAAGGCGTTATGCGCACTCTGCCCATGTTGTGGCTGGCGACAAGAAAGAATTATGCCTGGGGATTCTGTAAGGGGTTGGAGCATTCAGTGACACACTCGTTACGCAATTCGTATTGCGTGGCACCTGGTTGTTGCATTACTGTTCGAAAACCCTTTATTACCCATATTCACGCCATACGACATGAAGCCTCCATAGTGTAAGTTTGAGGCGGAGATTTAAGCACTCGCGTAGATACCTTTACACAGTCGAGTCCTCATGGTGTTAAAGAACCTCGCTTCATCAGAAATGAATTTGTAACCAACCGGCGGCAAGAATTGACCACGTTTTCAGCACTGTTGGCGAGTGGTGTACTTTTGGGATGTGTTACAGAGGGCAATTAAAAAAAAGTCTGTTAGGCTGCATCGCACACTACACAGCGCTCTGGAATGGCAAGATTTGAATGTCAACCTGACAGAAGCAAGTAAGACAGCATTTAAAAGAAAATAAATGAAGGTTTGTCAAGGTAGTAAGAACGAATCAATGTGTTACTCCATGCACATACCTCTTATTATCAGGGAATTTTGAGGCATGGTGCCCTTTAGCAGTGCTTGACGGCCGTGGTAGCGTTTCTTCTGTCATGTTTGTTGTGTATTGTATTGTGACTATGTTGTTCCCTTGTGTGTGATGGCCAACCGGAAATGAAGGGAAAATGGCATAGGTTAGTGGTACAGTACTGGGCTGCCACGCAGGACGCGGGGCTCGCATACCATTCTGGCCTCGGTGTTCTTTATTTTATAGGCGAAGCAGCTCTTGCTCGGGGCTGTGTCCGTCTCTCAGCGACCATCCACTCCCCCAACAGCGTATGCGTCAACTCTCTCCCCTCTCCAAGCATGAGCGCGAGGAGGGAGGGTGGAGGAGGTGGCAGCGCACGTCCTCCACTTCTTTTTTCCTCTCCCGTTCATCTCTGCCATAGCTGTGCGCTTGTATATATTGCTGGGCGCGCTCGCTTCGTTGCACTCTCCTACTAGCGCCTGGTGCTGGCTCCGCAGCACGCACATGATTCTACACACAAATGGGAGAAGGGGGGGGGGGTGTTACACAAGCGGTACACAACATATACACCCAAATGAAACACCCACGCACACATACAAATGGAAACAGCAAATGAAAACACAAGTGAACACCAGCACTGCTTCTCACGCCCACGTTGATTCCTTTAGTCGGCGATGGCGTAACTTTTTTTTTTCTTTTCACGAGATAGTGATTACGTGCAACTGCGGTGGTTAACAACTACGGCACCCGACTCGGCCCTTGTTGTAATTTTATTATGGTTGTTACTGTAAAAAATGCAGCTGTGAAACCCGACGCGTGTTTGGGTGCAGCCAAGAGGCTACAACCAGAATCAAAGAGGTCAAAGAATGGGTTTCTGTACAGAAGTTATTACATTTTCACACCTTACATATAACAATATGGCTTAAAGGGCTCGGCTACACATTTTTTAAGTAGCTATGAAGCGACCTTATCAAAGAACTTTACTGCCTAATGAATCCACAGCCGCCCAAACATTTAGAACCCGTCTAATAGGAACGGAGCCACAAATATTCTTGGAGCACTGAGATTCTTTCTCTCTCCTCTTGTCGAGACGAACGCGCATGACACAGGGTGAGAAGGTGCGTCACGCGTAAGACAGTTCTTGTTTCTTTTATTTTCTTAGAACGCGTGACTTTTCAGTGCGATTGCCACTCGCGCATGGACACGTTGCGGCCTCCCGCGGCGACCGCAGTAACTCCTGAGCGCGCCATGCTCAATTGAGCTTACGATGTCGTACTTGGGCCTTTGACGCACGAACTTCGCGTATGCAACATCATTTCTGGGGAGATCAGAATTTGATATCGTACGGCAAATTTCAGGCTGCGTTTAGCGCAATAATACTGGGCTCATGCGTACTCCAAAGCGTCGACTCCGATCGGCAGCTTTTTCTGACCATGCTTAAAAAGTGTTGCAGGGTACCTTTATGAAAGACGTAGATACACGTCTCAGAAAATCTTTCATCATTGAAATGACATGAGCAGACGTTTGATCATTCTGAAACACTTGAATGTACGATTTCTTCCATGCCCCATTACAATCTGCGAGAAGTGGACATGGTTTACAAATGGGCTAAAAGGGGCCGATAATGGAATGCTGAGAGTCCTAGCTTGTTTATTACGCTGCTTGTGCAACAATCTTAACATGCTCCACAAACCATCAAGCCACAACCAGCACGGCTTTGGAAATGAAAGCAAATAGTAAAACAAGTCAAATATAAACCTTTACCTTAAATGTTCTCGTGGGAGAGGGGGAAGAAGAAAAGGACTAGGCTGTTTAAACATCACCGCAGCTATACGAGGCCAGCGAACTTGTTTCCCTTGGTAATATAAATCTCATCTTTTTCCAGGTGGAGACAACATCTGGAACTACATGTTACAGCGGCTTCGTTGAAGCGGAAGAGGTGGCGAATGCCAGTTGGCACTTAGGTCTTGTATTCCTCAGACGAGTCTACACCGTGCTCGAGGCGCCACTAGAGCCCTCTGGTAATGGACGAGTGGGTTTCGCCATCGCGAAATAAATTTCTCAGATTGCCACTCGGAACATCTTGGCCAAATACCGAATATACAAAACTTCTCTTTTGTATGCCTTTGCTTCTGTTGCCTGCAGTGCTCTGCTAACAATCTTTCCAACATAAAGATCGGCTTACATTTTCTTGTAAAAAAATTTTTACAACAAAGAACTTTTTGTCAATAGCTGCCCGGAAGATGATAGCAGCGTGTTGTTATTTGCTGTTAAGTGACAATTAGCATTTTTAAGAATTTGTTATAGTGGCTTTTGTCTAAAAGGCTGAGAATTGAATTTTTATTCAGTAAGGACATGTGGCCATATCGCTGGTGAGAATAAAGCATGGTTAAGAATAATTTCAGGTTTCCTTTTCTAGACTGCTTGGGTGTACAAAACCAATGAGTAAGCGCGAGATAGAATATGTACACAGAAAACTGCTGTGCATGTAACGTTGCGCCCATGTCCTCAATTTTCTTTTTAGTTCCCTCATCATGTCGAGCATACTAACCTTATCATGGATGCTAATCTACAAATGTGTGCGTAGTGGTACGTTGTCCGAATGTCTCTTGCCATTTTTGCGCTGAGATGGGCACTGCTTGAACTCTGCTGCGGCATTCACCAGTGATGTACAAGGACCAGTTGGGATATCTACCGGGTCCTCCGGCGCCTGCGATGGCCACATGAAGCAAGTGGACGAGACCCGACTGCGACAACGAAGGCACTGATGTCTACTCGCTGACAGGTGAACGGCCATCTTACGACGACTTTGAAGCTGTAACAAGCTGAAAGACGAAGAGACGTATCGCCAGCGACTCTTCATTCTCGAACACAGTGAATGAACGAGCGCCGAGAAGGCCAGAGGCCAACACAATCTCACTCGTTCCTACTTAACCGAACGGCAACATGCACTACCTCAACAGGCAATCTGCTTCGGCACGGCCCGAGGGACTGGTGACACAAGAAATCATCGACATCAGAGTGAACCCGCGTAAGAATGTGATGGCGATTGACATTTCGCACACTGCCGCACTGAAAATTCTACGCAACGTCACAGAGGTGGGCGGCACCAACGTCCTTTCCTACATACCGATTGGCTCTAATGTCGTCACTGGTGTAATCTGTTACGTTGACGCTGCCATTCGCAAAACTTACTTGAGTGGCTTGGTCAAGCCAGCCAATGAAGCTAGTTTCATCGTCGAAATTTCTCGTTTGGGTACCTGACACTGCGTGAAAGCAGATTTTATAAGCAACTCTCTACCATCGCACGTACAGGTGGGCTTCTTCCGACACACTGTAAGGCCGTTTGTGATAAGCCGCTGCAATGTCTTAACTGCATGAAGCTCGGTAACGTGAGAAGCGTATGTGAGGGCAGGTTAGTATGTTCTCGCTACGCTGATATCCATCCCGCGGCAACTTGTAAAGCCACTGTTCTCAAGTGTTCAAATTTCAACGGACCCCACGAAGCTTCCTCAAGAGATTGCGAGTAAATTAGAAAAAAATATAGCTGTATTGAGGCAAATGGCGAAAGACCATACACCGCATTGCGAGGCCACAGCAACCGTCAGAAAGCGACGCCGACGATGTCGAAGTTCGTCAGAAAAATGCAATGCCTCTGCATCCGCAGCGCCCATTCGAAACCCCGCTTCATCATCTCCTTCTCTACCCGGTTTGTACATGGCTGGTATGAAGTAGAACGCAGTAAAAAGCATAATTTCTGTGGATTCCACTTGGACTACAATACCAAAACCGCAGCGACAAGAATCAGTGATGATCGATGCCAACCAGACCACCACGAACACAACTGACGCAGTTTGGCTTCCATTGCCGAAGTTGCAGAGACATGCTAATTCACAGCGCGCCTCGGCATTGCCAGAAGACAAGCCTATCCTAAAAGTTCTTTAGTCACTGTTTGACACACTTCAAGCCTTCTTCGGCAAGCTGAAATTACCACACACTGTGGCCGCACAACAGGTGCTGGACGTTCTACGTCCAGAGCTTGCAAGCCTTCAGTAGGCACAATGAACCGACGATTTACGGTGGAATGTGATACTACTGAAGTCCTTCGTCCTTTACTATTGAACGCAGCAGTATAGTTTAAGCTCACGTGTTCCTTTTTTAGGTTCTCCTCTTTTTATCTCTCTCTTTTCGTCCCTCAGTTCTCTTCACCCGGTGTAAAATAGCAAACGTGACGCTCCCCTAATTGAATTTTATGCCTGTCTTTTCTCTATCTTCTCTTTCTTTTCTGAACCTTCAAGTTCACGAAAATTTTTTCGGTAATTGTCCAGATCGCGTGATAATTTGTCGTGAGGAAACAGACGTCTGCTTTTATAGTGTTATGCAACATCACGCTAAAAGCGTGAGTAGAGGGTGGAAGTCCTTAACAGGGATGTCATGCTTGGAAAAGCATTCTTTTAGAGCAAAACGTTATCATGAGCGTAATCATCACTCCTGCAAAAAATGGCAAAGCATGCGATGAGGTGTGCAAGGATTGAAACAGCAATGGTGGATGACTTTGAAGTCGCATCAAATGTACTATCAACTTCAAATGAAACCCACCCAGCGGCAAGCCATCGCGAGAGTGTAGTGCACGCCATCCAGTTATCGCCGTTGATAGGCACGCGCAAACTGCTCGGCAGCACTGCGCATATATGCGTGCCTGTCCGCGCTGATACCTTGACGACACGCACTATACCATCGCGAAGGCTTGCGGCTGTTCGGGTTTCGCTTGACGCTGAAAGTACGCTGTTTTATAGGTTGTTCTGGATTGCTTCTCAGCAGAGAAAGGTTTGATTCAAAGCAGAAAAAGTCATAGAAACGAGTCCGAAGTTCAGACGCTAGAGGCAGAAGCTCCAGCTGGAACCGAGCGTTTGTGCATGCCATAAGCCTGCGAGCAGTACAACGTCCACCTAGGGCTAATATGTTTAACATGCTGCCTCGCCCCATAACAAGCACTAGTCCCCTGGCCAGGATATGCCTGGGTTACTTGAGACAGAGGCCCAACACACAGGCTCTTCCTGCCAATAGATATGCTATTACGACAACGTCTACCATCATACTTTGACTTGAACTTCAAGCGTACCCATATATGGAGGTCACGATACCTCCTTTTTTGCAGCCCTCCCAAAGCTGGGGCCCTGACGGCAGCCTTGCCTCACGATAGATTCAGACCGAGCATTCTAAGGCCGTGTTGATGAGCCTTATGAACTAGGTTCCGGATGAAAAGGCAGTGACTTCCCGACGACATTAGCGTAGCCACAGCCAGTGAGGGTTTCGATGAAGGCGAGGGCATTCATGATACAAGGTGTCTATTTCTGATAGGCAGCCATTCACTTTTGTTCTAAAGGGCACCAGCGATCGCATCATTCACTGACTGATCAGTAAATGGCTCAACCCTTCTTGCCGTCGCATATTATGCGCCACCTAGACGCTTCGAAAACTCGGATACGATGCCTCGTTGAAGGCGAAGAGGTCCTGAATTCCTAGCACATCACTTGTGGCGTGCGATGTTCATGCACGTTGCCCTTCACTAGAGGCGTGCTTCGCGATAAGCACGTGGTTTGTCACGAAAAACCCCAAATAGTGTTATAACATCCAGTATTTCCTTTCACGTCCTCAGTTTTCAGCGAATACTTACCGATGTAAGATTGCAATATGTTATCGCTATGTCAATATTTTTGACGCGTTTATAAAAAAAGTCACAGCTTGACCGCAAAGAAAAAGCAATGAACGCGATAGCCACAAATCAGAAGGTCATGAGCCGAATGGCAAGCAAAGCGAAACGTGCTCCGCGTTTCTCAAGCGCAAATGACGCAAGAAACGTACTAAAATATTCAGATCAGCATGAAAAAGCGTCTCAGTTGTTACTTTGGTGTGTCTGAAAAAAGCACCCTTTTCGTAAACGTAAATTGTGCAGCGATTGCAGTAACCTCTGTGCGCCCGGTAACTACAACAAAAACCTTTTCGTTAAGGCCCAATGCTAGCCATAATGTTTATGCACATGCTATGAGCGCCGCTGCCCCGCCGCTGCCCCAATACTCTTTGAAAAATTACGCTGGAGGCTGCCTGGTGGCGTGACATTCTACGGAACTTGCAAATATGTGGAGCTAGCAAACCAACCACGAGCGCACCTTGAACGTGGGGTGTAGTTGTGGCTCATGACTTATGTGACATGCATGTCATCATTTCTACGTTAGGGTCTATCACTTAGGTTCGCCATAGATAGATAGATAGATAGATAGATAGATAGATAGATAGATAGATAGATAGATAGATAGATAGATAGATAGATAGATAGATAGATAGATAGATAGATAGATAGATAGATAGATAGGCAGACAGACAGACAGACAGACAGACAGACAGACAGACAGACAGACAGACAGACAGACAGATAGATAGATAGATAGATAGATAGATAGATAGATAGATAGATAGATAGATAGATAGATAGATAGATAGATAGATAGATAGATAGATAGATAGATAGATACGCTCAATGTCGCCGAAGTTTGTTAAGAAATGCTTAGTTCGCATTGAAACCCTTCGTCACGTTCGCATATAATGCTGCCTGACAGTGTAGGATGAATTGCAGCCCGTATTTATTTGTGCATGGTCTTGCACTGGCTTTCATCCTCGACACCAATCTTTTATCCCCGTCTTCTGTTCTATCTTCATCCCTCCCAGAAAAGTTCGTTGCTCGCGTCGCCCGTGGCCACGATATTGCCCGCGCCAACGCAGCTATTATAAAGGAAAGGGAAAGTCGGTATTGATGCGATACGTGGAGTTCGCACAGCTCGAAGGATCTTACAAAGTGAACTTAAGATGGACTTGTACATTCGACTGTACGTGTCTGTGATTAATATTGATTGATTGATACGTCGGGTTTATTGTCCCTAAATCAGCAAATGATTATAAGAGACGCAGTAGGGAAGGGCTCCAGAACTTTCGATTACCTGGGGCTCTTCAACGCATGCTTAAATCAGAGCACTCGGGTTTCAAGCATTTCGCCTTTATCTAAAATGCGGCCACCGCCACCTGGACTTGTTCCCGCGTCGTGCGAGTCAGCAGCCGAGTGCCTTAGCCATATAGACTGCTATAGCGTGCTGGATGATCTAGGTGACGGGCTAAGAAAATGCAGACAGGGGCTGACGTTTTTCACATTCTGGTACGGTAAACTGGTGCTCATCTGACTTAACAGTCAATTGTATCAACAAGCTCAACTGTGAACGCTTTAATTATGCTAAGATATACTAAGTCAGACTGACAGAGTGAACCCACCGACAGGTGATTGCAGTCTTTAATAACACAGCTCTTGGTCACATGAGCTGACGCCACAAAGGTTTTTCAATCCCTGATACTGCAACAGCTTGTGTGGTCAAAACATTTCCTCAAGTAAACCTGAAACATGTAATATACAACTTACAACGGCCAGGTTCACGGTAAGGGCACAATCCTTCTTTAGTGCATATGACTTGTCATCATATCAAATACATAGTGTTCTCTAAATTCCTGATTTAATCGTTGTTTTTGCAATATGCACTGGCGTGCTACATGAAAGGCGTGAGTTATTTTAATTTGTTTTTGACCGAAATATGAGGAAAGGCAGTGCATAGACAGAGTAAAAATGTTTTTACTAGTCACAATATTTACGCCTGACTAGTAAGGTAAGTGTTGCACAGCTTGGTAGGTTGGTGTGGGAAAAGGGGGAGTTTTTTCGCCAGCTAAGTTACTAGAAGAGCTTTCTGTGCTTACTATTACTATAAGTGAACCTTTCCATGGAAACCTTTGCTAAAAAAACGACGGGCTTTTCAACAAAGAGTATACAAGCTCTTTCTTTATTTCTTCACACAGTTTTGTTTGGCAGCGTGAAAACATGGCAATCTGTCCAGTGCATCTCGTAAAGAAGCGCAGGAAAATACGCCGTGTTAAAACAAGTGCCCCTCATTCTGGCCATATTCCAGCCGCTGAAGATTCGGAAGAGAGCAACATTAGGCAACGAACTGAAGCATAACTGCTAGCCGGCCTAACTGCAATGGTTTCATCTTTTAGCCATTGGTCGCGAAACAAGCCAGGACGAAGAAAATAGGTGTGAACACGTTGCCGCTTGTACGCCAATCATATTGCGCTCGTTTGTTCACACTGCTCTTCTTCGTCTTTTCAGGGGCATAGCTCATTATAGCGGCACCCGTTCGTCCCTCGTAGTCGTAGTCATAGTCTTAGTGTGCCA
Organism: Rhipicephalus microplus; assembly: GCF_013339725.1. Classification (NCBI taxonomy): domain Eukaryota; kingdom Metazoa; phylum Arthropoda; class Arachnida; order Ixodida; family Ixodidae; genus Rhipicephalus; species Rhipicephalus microplus. Next base: position 106,060,472 of record NC_051168.1, on the reverse strand, counting down.
CCAGTCTTAGGTTTTGACATGCAAGGTGGTGCCGGTGGGAGATTTGTTCTGTGCGTTGCTGAACAATAAAAAATTCGTAGCGTGTGCGTTATCTAAAAGCCGAATTATTCTGTCTCTCATTCCCCATTACCAGCCATCGGCATGTACATTGAGCACTATCTGACAAGAAAGGGTTGCTACGTTATACTCGCTGGGCGTAACCTCCTTGGTTTTAGAAAGGTTGGTCAAGCGTTGAGCCGCAGTGCCATGAATACAGTGAAGTAGTATATGCCATGAATACAGTGAAGTAGTATATGCGAGTATCTGTTATTTTTTCTCGTTTTCATTGGTGCTTGTGGAAGACGCCATTCTTCTACCTGCGGAAATGGACGTAGAATCACCAAGGCTTCAACCCATACCTTCCACGTCGTCTGTGGCCACTCTAAGAAAGTGCTCCGGCCACCCAAGTGACGTCGACAATGAGGACACGCTGATATATTCTGCGGCCAGTGATGAGAACTCCGATGAAAGTGACTTTGTGCCCGTGGCAAGTTTCAAGGCGAAGGGGAGGCTGCTTACGACATCTCCTTCCCAACGTAATTAAGGCCACCCCGAATATTCAAGAGCCACCGGTTCACACTATTTTGTTTGTCCCGCTGAATGCCACAGACAGCATGAACCGACTTGATCGCCAGGTCCCGTCTATGTCACTTGAGGCGCTCGTTCCGGGACAAATAACAGATGTGAGAATCAATGACCGGAAGAACGTTCTGGCGATAGACGTCACGCAACGTACTGCTCTCAACGTATTGACCAAGGTGAATGTGCTGGGGAACATCAACGTACGTTCTTTCATACCAGATGGCAAGCACTCTAGGGCAGGCGTTATCTACGACGTCGACACTTCTATCAGTGATATTGGTTTTCCCATTCTAATCAAACCAGTGACGGAAGCTACTATAATTTTGCAAGCCCGCCGTCTCGGGAACTCATGATGCGTGAAACTAGTTTTTAAGGGTGGCAGTCTCCCCAACTCAAGTAAGAGTTGGTCATTTTCCACACACAGTACGGCCGTTCGTGCGAAACCTCTTCTGTATCGGAAGTGCTGTAAAATAGGACGCGTGAGTGCTGTTTGCACAAGTTCTGCTGTGTGCTCCCGATGCTCGGAGACGCACAACACAGAAGCATGCCAAGCAGAACATCGCAGAGAGAGAGAGAAATAAATAAAAGGAAGAGACAGGGAGGTTAACCTAGACGAACTGGTTTGCTACCCCGTACGAGGGTGGGGAAAAGGGTCGGAAAGAGGATAGCTATAGAGAGATATTAAATAAATTAGAAAACAAACACATGCGCACACATTCAGGGAGTTTCGATCACAGTCGTTTGGACAGGCCGGTTGAACGCAAGAAGTGCATGAGCGCCTTCACAGCCTTCTTCTGCGGCATAAAGTCCTGTCGGCAGCGCAGGAGTCTTTCTTTCGAAAGAAGCTGGTTGTCCAGTTCATCTAATGCATTGCAGAGTGACTGTCTCTGCGAGCAGTATTGTGGGCATCCACACAGAATGTGCCAAGTTGTTTCATCACTGCCACAATGGTCGCATGCAGCAGTGTCAGCCATTCCTATGCGGAACACGTACGCATTGATAAATGCGACGCCCAACTATAATCTGCACAGCATAATAATTCCGGAGGAACTCGAAGACTGAGAGTTGGGTCTAAAGTACCTAACCGTGCATGGAAGAAATGTGAGTCGTTCCATTGTGACGTGGTGCGCTTACGAGCAAGCATGCGGAGTTTCCATGCAGCGTCAGTTCTGGAAAGTGGAATTGATATTTCATTGCTTTCAGTATGGGCAGAACGGGCAGCTGGATCGGCCCGTTCATTGCCAATTATTCCACAATGACTTGGCAGCCATTAAAAGGCTATTTCATGTCCTTCCTCAATGAATTGGTGAGTCTTTTCAGCAATCTCAAATACCAACTGTTCGTACGGGCCGTGGCGTAAAGGGGATAGAAGGGATTGCAGTGCCGCTTTTGAGTCACTGAAAATTGTCCATTTTTGTGGCTGTTGATCGCTGATAAATTGCAATGCGGCACCAAGAGCTGTGAGCTCTGCTCCCGTTGATGTCGTAAGATGGGAGGTCTTGAATTTTCTTGTCGTGTCATTTATCGGTATAACAAATGATGCCGTTGAACTCTTCTGTAAAACAGAGCCGTCGGTATATACGTGTATACAGCCTTGATACGTCTCGTATAACAAGAGCAGAGCAAGCTGTCTAAGAGCAGGTGACGACATATCTGCTTTTTTCTTGATGCCAGGTATAGTTAGCCTGATATTAGCCCGAGTAAGGCACCAGGGAGGAGTCAAAGGCCTGGCTGCGGGTGTGAAGCATGTTGGCAAAGAATCGCGGTATGTGGTGACCGTTTGGCAAAATAACGAACGTGGTCTGTCTGCTGGTAAAGAGGCTAGGTGGTGGCAGGGTGTCCGAGCAATATGCCTTATATGTGTCCGGAGTGCCTCAACGTCGATATGTGTCGTGATGAGGTGGTCACCGGCGATAGCTATAGTAGCCATTGTTGACGCACTACGAGGCAAGCCGAGGCAAATTCGGAGTGCCGGGGACTGAACACTCTGTAGCGTTCGAACGCTTGTTTTGCTTGCATTGGTCAATGCCGGTAAACTGTACCGCAGGAAACCGAGAAAAAGTACTCTGTACAGCTGTAGCATTGCACTGGGAGACATTCCCCAAGTCTTCCCTGCAAAGAACTTCAGTATATTACAGATGTCCATATACTGTTTCTTCATGTACGAAACGTGATCGCTCCATGATAGATTCCTATTAATTATGACGCCCAAAAACTTGTGTGCTCGAACATATGGCACAGTTTGACCATTGATGCTTATAGTGTACTTATACATAGGCTTTCGTGTAAAAGCTAAGAGGGCGCATTTCTCGGAAGAAATTTGCAAGCCTCGATTTTGGAGGTAGTGAATGTTTCAGTGGCAGCTTTTTGAATTCTTCCTCGTAACTGCAGGCGTGTTACAGCCGATACCCAAATGCAGATGTCATCTGCGTACATCGATAGCCTGACCGTGCTTGGCAGATGCTCAGTGAGAGCAATTAACGTAAGATTGAACAGCACAGGGCTGAGTACGCCACCCTGGGGGACGCCACGGTGGCTGCAATGTGGAGAGGTTGGACCGTCTTCGGTGTTCACAAAGAAGGATCGCATTGACAAATAACTACGTATCCAGCGATACATCCAGCCACCTACTCCTATATCTTCGAGGGCGGTGAGAACAGCTTCATGCGTAACGTTGTCATACGCCCCTTGGACGTCTAGGAACAAAGATGCGCAGAGACGCTTACGGCCTTTCTCGTGTTGGACATAAGTGACCAGGTCGACTACGTTGTCAATTGATGCTCGACCACGCCGAAATCCTGCCATGGCATCTGGGAGATGTTGTTACACTCCAAAAACCACTCCAGGTGTCCCGGGATCATCCCTCCATAACTTTGCCTATACAACTGGCCAATGCGATCGGACGATAAGATGAGAGCTCCAACGGTGACTTGCCTGGCTTCAGAAGTGGAACTAGGCGACTTTTCTTCCAGCTTGTCGGGAGCATTCCATCTTGCCAGGATTTGTTGTACAACTCCAAAAGGAGGATTCTCGTGCGTTCACCCAGATGACACAAGGCCCTATAAAAAATTCTATCGGGCCCTGGTGCCGACGTGCATCCACACAAAGCTAGTGCTGCTCTGAGCTCCACGATCGAAAAAGGCATATCCACGCGGGAATCCAGTGTTTGTGGACAGTTAGTCGAGTGCAATAGGCTATTGGGCACTGCGAGTGGCCCAGATACTCTGGCACAGAAGTCTTCTGCCACGTCAATGCTGCGTCTCTGTTCAAAAAGTGCGAGAGCCCTGAATGGTGACCACTGAGTGGGTTTTGTGCGGCGACCTCGTACCGTCTTCCACAATTGGGATAAAGGTTTTCGTGGGTCAAGTGTCTCATAAAAAGCTGTCCAACGTTGTGACTCGAGTTTATCTGGCGCTGAATCTTCTTTTGTATACGTCGAGGAATCCGTAAGTCTTCTATTGCCTCCGTGCGTCGGTATCTTCGTTCAACACGCCGTCGGATTGCTCGAAGTCGTTCTAGCTCGATGTCAAATTCCGTTTCTTTGGGAGAGCAGGTTAGGGTACACGTAGTATCGTGTATTGTGCTTTTAATTATCTCCTCTATGTCGAGGGATATGTTTGCTTCCCATTGCTCTTCCATGCGAGACTGGAATTTCAACCAGTCCACTCTCTGAACACTGTCACGTATTTTAGCATGGGACAATCCTTCGATTTTGACGTAAGTGGGAATGTGGTCACTTCCATGCGTTGCTACGTCTGGAAACCACTCAGCATGCCTGATGAGGCCTCGTAAGACAAAGGCCAGGTCAAGGCAGCTGCTATACCTTGAACCACGTAGGAACGTTGGACTGTCATCATTTAGCAAGAAAAGTTGGTTGTCGGGGGCGAAGAACACCAACTTTCTCCCTTTAACATTGGTCTTCAAACTTCCCCAGATTGTATGATGGGCGTTGAAGTCACCAGTTATAATGCATGGGTGAGAAGTTGCTGACAGGATACCTTGTAGTCTTGTATGGTCGAAACGACTTGACGGAGAGAAGAAGGCACCCACAACCGTGATGGTAAGTCTCCTTTTCACTGTTATACTTATAGATTGATTGTCGTCGTGGGGTGACACCGGATGATGAATGTAGGTGAGGTCACGGCGAATAAACATCAGAACTTTGCTATTGTCCACAGTTGTAGACGACATGAATGACTCATAACAAGAAAGTCTGATTTCTTTCTGCAAATTTGGCTCGCAGATGACAATGATGGGGAACTTATTGGTGTACACGAACCGACGGAAATCGGCGATGCGTGACCTCAGTCCCCGGGCATTCCATTGAATAATCGCTGCTTTTCGGACCTCTTCTCTAAAAGACAGTGGCTGGTGAGCGATTATCTACTCAAGCGCTGCGAGTACTGAGCTCAAAACGTACAGTAATTGCAATGCACTTCTTGCTGACGGTGTGTGCAAGTTGCTTAAGAACAAGCGGATGGCGTTAATTAATGGTCGCAAAAGAGCTATCACTCTCTTATCTGTGTTCCGCAAGTCCTCCATTACAGCAGCTTGCTCTGTTGAAGACGGCTTCTGCTGCGGCTCTTCTGAGCGCTGTGTACGCGTAAGTGGAGGCCACTCTTCTGTAGAGACTGGTCTGCCCCTTTGCTCTTTTACAACGTCTGTGTTTGCCATGCTGTAAACTACAGCTGGCGATCTTTCCTGATGCGTTGACTTATCGCCTGAAGTTGGCGCTCTCCGACGTGAAGACCTTCGACGGCGACGTCGTCTTCGCCGGATTTTCTCGGCAGCTTCTTTGTGGGTGGAGCTGTCTCGTACCATTTGCCTCAGAATAGAAAATTCTTTCTTTATGTGCGGACATTTTTTTGAAGAAGCCTTGTGAGCAGCCTGACAGTTAGGACACTTCAGTGTGGTAGCGCTACAGTTGTCTTCCGCGTGTGGTTCGGCACACCGGGGGCACGCTGCGGAGCTCCTGCAAACACCCTTTACATGGCCGATCTTCTGACCATTGAAGCATTGCACGGGTTTAGGAATGAACGGTCGAACTTGTTGACGAAAGTGGCCAACCTTCACGTGTGCGGGAAGACAGTCACCTTTGAACGTTACTCTCACACAGCGTGTGTTTCCAAGCCGTCCAACGCTGACAATGACGTTGTCTTGACTCGCTGGTTTTATAAGTATTGGAAGGTCTGCGTTTGGGATGTCCGTGTTAATGTCGTAAATGACTCCTGATGTGGTCGCACCATCAGCTGGTATGATGGACCTAACTGCAATGTTTCCCAGTTGTGTTACTTGTTGCAGCGTGCTCAGCGCATTCGGGTGCCGCACATCGACAGCCAGGATGTTTCTTCTTGTATTAAGCTGTAGGTCTTTAATCTCGTTCAGCACAGTCTTCTCAAAATAGAGCGAAAGCGTTTGCCTGTTCAGAACACGCAGACTTTCGGTAGCGTTCTTTGGCACAAACAGGATGGAATGGGGCCATCGCTGGGGTGCCGTTTTCACGGTGGCTGTACTTGACACCGGCGATGGATTGATGATCCCTCGCTTGGCCTTGCGGTGCAGAACAAGTTGAAAGCCGTCGTCTGAGGACTCGTCGCAAGATGCGGAGTACAGCTCAGTGTCATCGCTCTCACTGGATGTGTTTCCTCGCTTCCTCGAGGTAGTGGCCGCGGTCGAACCGGAGTCAGACGTTGCCTCGCGAGGTTGTACATCCATTAGCGCAACCTATGGGGCAATACACTCCACAACTGAAGCAAAAAGTCCAGAAAAGCACTGAGACAAGCGAGATGTGTTCTACAAAAAATTACTTCGTATCGCCAATGCGGCAATTGCCAAGGTCCTCACAAGGCGTCATCAAAGCAGTGCCCAAATGTGAAGAAGGAGATGGAAGTGCTGAGGCAGATGGCCAGAGACGGTTCCACCCACATGGAGGCTGCTGCCAAAGTGCGACGTCGGCGTTCGCGCCATAGGAAAACCCTTAGGACACCCTCTGCCATGGCCAGGGATACACCGCTAGCCCATATCACGCACTCACCACCACAAGCATCAACAAGTGCCAACAACGAGCATCCTCAGAAAGACGCAAGAAACATTGACCCTGACGCGTGGCCAGCACTGCCGTTAGTGACACCGCCAGTAGAGCCACAGCATCGCCCGCTGAAAGCTACTTGAGAGCGAGTAAGTCATGACAGTCAAGATAACGAAATAATAGACGTGATTAAGGCCCTCATGAAGACAATTCGGGTACTCCTGAATAATAATCAGACTCCGGCTGCCCACAGCGCTCTTCTAATATTGGATGCTTTAAATTCGGTGCTATCAAATCTAGAAAAGCACCATGGCTCTCTCTCTGCAGCCCTTCCGTAAACAAGTGATAGAGGCATCAATTTTCTAATATAATGCCCGAGGTCTTAAACCCCGCATTTCGGATTTTCGACCAAATGTTTTCAAGAATCAGTTTCCAATTATCGTAATTTGTGAACCATGTCTTCACAATGCTATACGACTTTCTAAATACGAGGCTTTTATATCTTCAAACCGTAACGAAAACAGTAAGACCATTGTTTACATCAGGTGCGAACTCACATGTATTGAGCTTCCAGTAACACCGGACGACAGTAACCAATACGTGTGCCTGACAGCTAAGCGTAAGAACGTGAACTTCAGGCAAGTGGCAGTATATATTTCGCCTTCAGGCCGCTTCGACCCAGCGAGATTAAGTGCCATTATATCAGCGACACTTGGGCCATGGATTATTACCGGTGATTTTAACGCTCATCACCCCCTGTGGGGAAGTCAGAAGATACACCGTCGGGGAAGAAATGTGCCCTCCTTTGCATCTGACCACCAACTATATTGTTTAAATGACGGCACTCCCACGTTTTTACGGGGTCTGACATATTGTAGCTGTCTCGACCTAACATTTGTGTCAAGTAGCCTAAGTGCCAAGGTGCGGTGATTTGCGGACAATGAAACGCATGGCAGTGACCACATCCCCACCTATATAAAAATCAAGGGGCTAAGCAAGTCGCAAATCACGCCCGCTTCATGGATAGACTGGTCAAAGTACAGATCATCCACAGAGAAGCAATGCGAGAGAAACCAAGAAGGTTCTCTTGAAAGCCTAGATGGTCTAATGAAGACCGCTATCCAAGAGGCAACGTTTAATTGTGGACCTTTGCCAGATTTTTGCAAATGTGAAGTGGAGTTGGAGCGACTTCGCGATATTCGTCGTCGCGCCGAATGACGTTATAGGCGCACGAAATCCATCTACGACTTGAGGGAAGCGAGACGTCTACGAATGACGATTCAACGTCGAATCAATGCACTACAGTCGCTACGATGGAAGTCACTATGCGAGTTGCTCGATGCCCACTAACTTATTTCGCAAATATGGAGAATAATTCGCGGCCTACGAACATTGCCATAACAGCATCGTTGGTTCAATTGCCTTGCTCTCCACCAAAGCCGGCGTGAAAGCAATGTAGCGGAATACTTCTGTGCCAGGGTTGCAAACAAGGGGTCCGGGATCAACATGAGTAACCTACGAAACGCGCCGGTGTCCAGAGACACTCGGATGGACAATATGTTTTCTCTAGAGGAGCTTCAGGCAGCATTGGCAGCATGCAAGCGCTCGTCATCGCCTGGATCCGATGGAGTCACTTACATAGCCCTTGCTAACCTAGGACAAACAGCTCGGCGTGCCCTTCTAGCTTTATACAATGACTCATGGAGCAATGGTTTGGTTCCTCCTTCGTGGAAGTGCAGCCGCCTTGTGCCCCTGCTCAAACCAGACAAATCGCTTCTGAACATGGCCTCCTATCACCCCATCGCGCTTTCCAGCTGTTTTGGAAAGGTGATGGAGAGAATGGTGCTGACTCGCCTGGAGTGGTACTTGGAACATAACAATATAAACCCTAATGCTTTGACCGGCTTTCGACGTGGACGATTTTCCATAGACAATGTTGTTGATCTTGTCACGTCTGTACAACAGCAAAAAAGCCTAAAAAGATTATCAGCGGCACTTTTCTAGGATAATAAAGGCTGCATTTGACAATGTACAACATAAACCATCCTGGACGCCTTGGGCAGCATTGGATTGGGAGGCCACTTTTACCAATGGATCTACAGCTATTTGAAGGACAGAACCTTCTTCGTTCAGACAGAAGATGGTGCAACAAGGCACCATCATACTTATCGCGGCGTACCTCAAGGTGGGGTCCTAAGCCCCACACTTTTCAACCTTGCGCTCATCGGCCTCGTTGACGTCCTGCCACACTCCGTACATCTGTCGATATACGCAGACGACATCTGCATCTGGCCATCAGGGATCGCGAGTCTACACGTACGAGCCAGGCTTCAGACAGCGGCTACACTGACGTCAAACTAGCTTCAAGGATGAGGACTGAAGCTGTGATCTGAGAAATGCTCACTGGTTGCGTTTACGCACAAGATAATGACGCCATACCACATCAGAATTAATGGACACACGATCAGCTATCAAAAGAACCACCGTTTCCTGGGAATAATAATAGATCGTGACTTGTCTTGGAGCCCTCATATCGCTCACATGAAGAAAAAAACTGACCATGATCACCCATGTCCTAATGTTTCTTGCGGGAAAATTATGGGGTGCATCGGTGCGAGCCATGCTTCAACTGTATGCTGCACTTTTTCTTGGCTTCATGCGCTACAGCCTACCTGTGCTTGGCAAGGCCCGCATAACAAACGTACGCGCCCTCCAGTCATTACAAGCTCAAGCACTGAGAATATGCCTCGGGCTTCCGAGATGCGCATCCTCAGCAGCGACTGTCAATATTGCTCATGAACACCCTATCACAACCCACATTCGTGTCGATGATTTAAGAACGTACATAAGACATGCCACCCGGATTCAATCGCATCATTTCGCCTCCCTTCCAACTTCCAGGCCACGTTCTGCGTTCTGCTCTATTATTGCCCAACATCGCACGGTGATTCCCACGAACTTCACGCACACAGCATGACCGTCGTTATCATTGTGGTGTCTACATCCACTGGAAGCCCTGATAACCATTCCCGGAATGCAAAAGAAGAAACATTTGTCAAATTTGGCCCTAAAACAAACATTATTACTGTTTCTGCATGAGAAACACAGTGGACGCATTCACATTTACACGGATGGGTCAGTCACTTCAACAAGTTCAACATGCAGAGTGGTAATTCCGGAGAAATATATCGCGATAAAATTCAGGACCTCGCATCTGACATCATCCACTGCGGCAGAACTCGCCGCCATTCGTGCGGCTCTGGAGTTCCTAGTTGAAGAACCGCAACAGACATGGTCGATCTTCTCCGACTCCAAAGCAGCCCTCCAGGGCATTGCCTCAGCATATCGTCATGGACCAAACGAACAGCTAATTGCTGAAATACGACTGCTTCATCACCAGGCTATAAAGAACAACATGACATAGCGTATCAATGGATACCACGCCACTGAAGCATTGATGAAAACGACCATGCAGATGAAGCTGCCCGATCTGCTCATGATGATGCCCCTTGTGCAGCTATACCATTACCAAGAACGAACACCGCTGCAAGGCTTCGATCACTTGCATGAGAAGTGACACTCGCTCAGTGGAATTCACCGGCATTCACCAACGTCCGCCTTCATAATTTGAACCCACACTTACAGCTCCGTCTTCCATCAGGAATAACCAAAGCTGAGGAGACACTTTTGTGCCGACTGTGAATTGGGGTCGCCTTTACGAATGCTTATTCGTTTCGAACCGGAATGGCCAGCAGCCCGACATGTGACAACTGTGGCTGCGCAGAGACTTTCTCCCATCTTCTCTGCGAGTGTCCTCGCTTCAGCGTGCCAAGAAAAGAACTGCCAAAAGCTTTAGATAGACTAGACAATCGCCAATTGTGGGAAGAAAGGGTATTAGGACACTGGCCGAGACTGTCCTCTACACGCAAGGCATTGGGGGCGTTGTTGCGCTTTCTGCGGGCAAGTGGTCTTAGAGACAGACTTAAAGCAGCATCATGGATCGTCTGATGACCTTCTCTCTCCTTTTTTTCACAACGTCTCTTTTCTGTCATCTTTTATTCCCCTTCCCCAGTACAGGGTAGCCAGCTGGTCTGAGAACTGGCTAACCTCCCTGCATCTTTCCTTCCTCCTCCGAAGTAGTATATGTCATGAACTCAAGGTGGTTAAAGGTGAAAAGTAGGTACGAATCACAAGCCGTAAGAAAGTAAAAGCCGAATTCTTCTGTCTCTCATTCCCCATTAGCAGCCATTGGCATGTACATTAAAAAACACCTGACAAGAAAGGGTTGCTACGTTATACTCGCTGGGCGTAACCTCCTTGGTTTTAAAAAGGTTTAGCGAGCGTTGGGCCGCAGTGCCATGAATACAGTGAACTAGTATATACCAGGCACTCGAGGTGGTTAAAGGTGGGAAGTAGATCCGAAGCGCAAGCCGTAAGAAACTGTGCGTGTGCCATCTTTCGTTTAGTCCTTGGAATGTCCGCTTGATTGCGGTGCTTCTATATCGGAATATATGATGAAAAGATGCGAGATGGTGGTACTTGGAGTGTTGAATAGATGGACGAACGGACACACAGACAGATGCATGGACGAACTCACGGATGGCTGAACCGACGGATGGGTGCATGGACGGATGCAGCGGCGCATGCATGGACGAACGCAGGGATGGACGCACAGATGAACGTGCGGACGCTCGAACAGACGCATGCACAGACGGGTGAATGGTCACACAGAGAGACACATGAACGGATGGAAGCAAGAACGAATTGAGGGAGGGATGCTTTACCCCACTCTCCATCGTTCACTCCGTGGATATGCTGCCATTTTTTAGATGCGGAGCATCTAATACTCGAGGCTTGTAGTGCGGCGCCGTCCGCAAGCTTCCTCCTCCTTCTTCCACCATCTGTGCATTCCTTCCTTCTCTACACACCGCGCGCGCTTCACTCCTCCACCATCTGTGCACCCTTCCTCCTCTACACACCGCGTGCGCTTCTCCTCTTCACGAACATTCGCTAGCTGTATAATGTAGCGCGCGTGCGCCGTCACGCTTCGAGAACATCGGCAGCTGACGCGCGCGCATGCGCCGTCGCGCTTCGAGAACATCGGCAGCTGACGCGCGCGCATGCGCCGTTGCGCTTCTCCCCCTTCTCGAACATTCCACAGCTGACAGTGCATGCGCCGTCGCGCTGTATATATACTCAAGGTCGGTGCTCGCTCGCTCAGTTGCCGCTCGTCGGTTGGTTTGTGCGGCGCGTCGACGTACGAGGTCGCAATGATCGACGTCCCTTCGACCAGCGCCGGCCAAAGTGTTGGCGGAACCGCAACCAACTCGTCGTCCGAAGACAAGGCAGCGCGGAGAAGAGCTCGCGACGCCGAACGTAAACGTCGGCGTCGAGCGGAAGATTCTCAACTTAGAGAACGTGAAGCCGCTGAGAGACGTCAGCGTCGAGCAGCAGCACCGGATTCGGCCGCTTTAAAACGTAAGCGTCGACAAGAGGACCCGGACTTTCGAAAACGGGAAGCCGAGTGCAAGCGTCGGCGACGAGAGGCCGATCCCGATGCTGCCCGCGAGCGCAAGCGCGCCGAGGTAGCGGCGTGGCGCGCCAAGCAGTATGCCACGCCCAATTAACACCCCGTTAACCAATTATATGCTCCGCATCCTCCTCAGTGTTCCCCCGAGGGGCAATTTTTTTTTGGTCCCACGCAAAAGTGGCTATACTCGGCGACGAAAAGCTACGGAGGCGGAGCTTCTGCACATGTAGCACAACGCCAGGTAGTCGGTTTTGGCGCGCGCGTCTCGTAACGTTGTGGAAAGTGACGGGGGTGTATCATCCGCGTTTCATGTAGACGCAGACCGCTTAGTGTTTGAAGTACACGTAAAAAGGCAGGACTTTCTCTCATGTTCAAAAACGCGATGTCACAACAGATAAACTAAACGAAATACGAATATCTCACTGCCGTGAGCTGCGTGGTCTGTCGAATAGCTCCACGTAGAAAAGAAAGGAAGAACATTTATATTTCACGTTGAAAATACGGGTGCTACTTTGGAACTACATACACGGGCGGCGGGATAAACGCAATTTATCTCTGTAGCTTTCATTTCAGTGCCAAGAAAAGTTGTCGCCGAGTATAGAAGATGACTTCGGAAAGGTCCCTGTTAGTCACGTGCAGGCACTGAACAGTGCATATCAATTTCAGGAGTGGTCAAACCTGAAGAATGAATGAGTGTGGCCTTACTCCCCATATACTGGCCACTGCGTCTTGGTATGAAGATATCTCAATGTTGTTTTTCATTTCTTCAAGTCAAGCGTTCTTGGTATAGCTGATGAAGTAAGGTAGCAGTGCTTGATGGCGTAACGAACGAACAAAAGTCCAGTACTCTGCCCCGTCTTCTAAATTGCCTTTTGCTTCTCCACTCTTTTCCCTGCTTGTACTTGCACTTCTAAAGCTACGTATTGGCCAAAATGTTTTACTACCGAGTGAAAAAATGTTGCGACAATATGTATTAAAAAGAAATTGCAAAGAAGACTCAGTCTAGCGCTCCAAAAAACAGTGGAGTTCACATGCGCGGCAAAGGGGCACCTTCAAGCACATCAGTCAAAACATTCTTTTATCGCACGCGACCTTGCCGCTTAGAGTTGCACAAAAATAGTACAATAGGCTTACGCTGGCAAAAACATGAGCTGTCGTCTGGATGGTGTCTGCCAGGATGCATCAGCCATACAGTGTACATGCGAAAAAGCAGCCACTGAGAGGTGATTGTATGCCAATGACGACAACCAAGCACCGTCTTTCAACTCAGCCTCTTTACGTATATATAAGGGCTCGTCCGCGAGCAAGAGCGCACAAACGCTGCTTTTGCTTCCATCGAAAAGCCAATTACATCGTTGACAAGGATGCCGATGCTCAGGCTAAGCCTCCTTCTTTTATTGGGATGGGCGGGACCTTATATGACACTTGCCCCAAGGTGTGGTACAATGTTTTTGTGCTCTCGTTGATGGATATGCTGTACATGTGTTTATTGCTCAGTAGGAGGACTGCTTGGGTTGTAGGCGTTATGTGGTTATCAGTGTACATACCATAATCATCACCCAGAACCTCTAGTAGTTTCATGTAATGCAAGGAACCCCGCAGGCAAGCATCTCCAGCATTACATTAAAGCATTTAAACGTAAATCTCTATCACTCTCTTTGAGTCTAGTCAAAGTTTCACAAACGTTATTCTCGATTGTGTAAGACTTGGAAAGGCGAAATATAATGAAGGTTGCCCAATATTTTTAAAGCTTTTGACCCACCACCAGAAAAAAAGTCATAAAGGGGCTAAACACTCAGTAATGAAGGGGTCTCTTTTTATGAAACTTGTTTGTAGGTCATATGCTACTATAAGGTGCAATTGAAATTCATAGTGGCAGTTTATTATCTTTAGTTGTCGGCGACCACTTGGAAAAATGGTCAAATACTGCGACTGTTAAATTTGATATTGCATTATTGAGCATGCTACTGGATGCGCTATGTGGCTGCTTAACTCACCTACGGTATTATTGATCTCATAAACATAAAAGAAACGGTTATCTTCGTTTTTTGAGTTGCTGTTACAAATATATGACCCTATTCCTTCATTTCCCTTTGGAGAGTATCTTCTTTATGAAAAAAATACAGTAACCTATATGCTTGTGTACATTCTTTTTGTTGATATATTTATTTTTTTTTATTTTAATTAGTACCCACAGCGCCCATACAGGCATTATAGTGGGGGGGGGGGTACAGAAAAGAACATGAAAATTGCAGGTTCACATAAGTTCACATAATTGCATTCACATAAGTAAAAAAGAGAAAAGAAGTAGATTTCCAAAACACAAAAACATGCAGAAACCACAAAAAGTGATGAAAATCTCATGATAATTAAAACAAAGTGCAGCATTCGTCTAGCACAAGGGCAAATTAACACCAAAACAAAACAACATAGCTTACAACCAAGATACCGTACAGATCATGGCGACTGCCAGGCGCACACACGTAGTCTACAGGGCTTAGCGGTCCAAAGATTCAATCATTTTTATTGCAGAAAAGAACGCATCCGTTGAAGAAATTTCTACAATTGTGGGAGGAAGTCGATTCCACTGACTGATAGTTCTCGGAAAAAAAGAGTTGCTGAAGGACGATGTATTACATTTATATTCTCTTATCTTGTGTTCATGATCTTTGCGGGCTGAAATGTAGTGAGGCCGGCTTATGTATACGTCACAGGGAATTCGAGTATGAGAATAAAATATGCTGTGCAATAGCTTCAGTCGAAACGATGCCCTTCGGTGCTGCAGAGACTTCCATTTTAACTTCAGCTTAGCTTCCGTCGCACTGAATTGTCTGTCGTACATAGGTGCATTAAACACATATCTCGCCGCCATAGACTGAACTTTTTCTAATCTTTCTTTATTTGATGATGTTGCAGGGTCCCACACACAACATGCGTACTCCAGTACTGATCTCACGTATGTTTTGTATAGTACCTCTCGGGTTTGCTGTGGAAAAGCACGTGTGTTTCTTTTTAAGAATCCTAAGCTCCGACAAGCTTTATTTACAGTGTAATCCACATGCCGATTCCATGATAGAGAGGGGCAAAAGAAAACACCTAGGTATTTGTATTCGCGCACCATTTTTACCGGAGAGCTGTTTATTGTGTATTCAAATTCACCTGGGTTTCTTTTTCTGGAAAACCTCATGCATACAGTTTTCTTAAGGTTCAGTTTCATTTCCCATCGCTGGCACCACGCGTATATTGCACATAGGTCGTTTTGGATTACGGAGCAGTCAGTTTCAGAGGTAATCTGACGATATAAAATGCAGTCGTCTGCAAATAGCCTAATATGGGATTGTACGTTTTCGTTAATGTCATTTATATATAATAAGAAAAGTAATGGTCCCAGAACTGATCCCTGAGGTACCCCTGACGTAACACTAGTTATTTCAGACTGTTCGCCGTTTACAACTACGTATTGTCGCCTCTCATGTAGATATTCAGCAATCCATGCAATAACTTGGTGATTAATATTAAAGCTGGTTAGTTTTTTCAGCAATAAGAAGTGTGATACAGTGTCGAACGCTTTTTGAAAGTCGAGGAAAATACAGTCGACCGAAAATTTGTCGTCCAGTGCTGCTGCTAAAACATGGGTGAACTCTACCAGTTGTGTGACGCATGATAGCCCCTGCCTAAATCCATGCTGGTTAGAGTTGAATAGGGAATTACTATCTATGTGCTTTACAATCGCAGTATATAAAATATGTTCAAGAATTTTACTGCACACAGAAGTGAGTGAGATAGGGCGGTAATTATTCACAGCATTGCGCGGGCCAGATTTATGTATAGGAGCAACAGACGCCATTTTCCAATCAGTTGGGAGAGAACTCTGTTTTAACGATTTTTCAAAATAACTTTCAAGTACATAGACACTGCATGGGAAGAAGACTTCAACATAAAATTAGGCAAGCAATCAGGACCCACTGCTTTCGCACAATCTAGATCTCTAAGTAGTAATTCAATGCCACGAGCGTCAAGTACTACATCAGGCATGGATGTGGATTCGTGTACCAACAATTTCAAGTCTTTTTGGGGGTCAGTAGCGGCTGAGAACACTGACGTAAAATATAAATTGAACAACTTAGCCTTTTCTGTCGCATCACTCACGGTAATATCACCGCTGGTCAAAGCGGGAATTGAAATGTTGTCTTTCTTGTTTCGTTTGATATACCTCCAAAGTTCTTTCGGGTTTTGCGTTATTTTACGTTCAATTGTTTTAAAATAGGCTACTTTCATTTCGACTGTAGCATTATTTACTTCACGCGTTGCCAGCTTCAGTTTGCAAGAGTTCTCTTCCGAGGGATTTCTTTTAAATGAACGGTAAATTCTCTGCCTACGCTTGACCAAAACGTCGAGTTCTCTACAAAACCATGGTTTACTTTTATTACGCCTTCTGGTTAGCACCCATGTCGGAACAAATCGGTTTCTCAGCTCTATAATCTTGTCTTTAAACAAATTCCACAGCTCTTCTACTGAATAATCATCGGCAAGTGTTTCGAAAACAATGAAATATGCCTCCAATGCAGTGTTGATTCCTTGGACATTAGCCTTCGCGTAATTGTACATGCACCGACTCCTTTCACTGTAAGCACTCGTATGTTTCATATTTATCTCACTTAGCACAACCTCGTGGTCACTTATCCCTGGTAATACTTCAGTGTTTTCTACCATTTCTGGCATATTTGTGAAAAATAGATCAAGGATATGACCTCCTCGAGTTGGTTTCAACACTGTCTGTTTTAAAGACAAGAGGTTCATGAAATCAGCCATTTCAGATTTAAAACTAAGAGAACTTCCAGAAGCTATTGGTTGCTCATTCCGGTCGAGATCAGGCAGGTTAAAATCCCCACCTACAACGACGTAATCAGAGGCGATTTTTGTAGCTGTAGCAGTGAATTCACTAAATTCCTTAGTTGAACCAGTTGGCGGTCGATAAAAAGAGCAGACTGATAGTGATTTGCCATTCGAGAGCTTAAGTTGACACCAAACAGCTTCACTCGTATCGTCTGTAGTGCTTATGCCTATAGACGGAATGCGCTGATCTACCAAGATAAATACACCACCTCCATGATAGTTCCTGTCTTTCCTGTAACAAGTAAAGTTATCTGGAAATACCTCGGTGTTTGCCACGTCTTCATTCAGCCATGATTCAGTACCGATAACTACACTTGGTTTGGTCATGCGCACTAAGTCATCGAATATGTCAACTTTATTTTTAATGCTCCTACAGTTTACTAACAAAAAAGAAAGTGAAGAGCATAAGAACTTAGTCGGTCACTTGCACTGCACAACCTTGCCTGAGGTATCATCGTAAGTGTACCTGATGCCGTCCATGTGAAGGGTATCGTGTTTTAGCTGTACTCGTGCGTCCCCGCTTCTATTTTCTCTAGCAAACTGCCACAAAATTCGCCTTTTCTTTCGCACTGGTTCAGAAAAGTCTTCCGACATACCGATACCTGTATCTTTCAAATTCTGGCCTTTCCTAAAATCAGGTGCTTTTCTTTCAATGACCCGAACCTTGCGATCACGGGCCGCGTTTTTCCCTCTCGAAATTTCCCGAGCCGATGAGCTTTTTCTATCGTTTCGGGGTTAACTTGTAATTTTGTCGAGCATACTTCTTTCACAAGCGATTCAGATTGTGACCAAGATTCGCGGACACTTGTATCAGGTATGCCGTAGAATACCAAGTTATGCTGTCTACTACGATTTTCAAGATCATCAATCTTATTTTGAAGCAACTGTATCACCCCGTGCTGGGTATTACAGCGCGCAGTACACTCAGTGATAGCGGCTTCTAATTTTGACAGCACTGACATTTTTCCTTCCATTGACGATACTCGTTCACTCAAGTCATTTATAGCAGCCTTATGTTCCGCTTGGTTCGCTTCAATGGTATTAAGCTTTCGAACAATCGCGTTTTGCCCATCCAAAATTTTCTGTAGCGTCGCATCAACGACAGGGCCAGGATTCGTTTCGATATCCCCGCAGAGAATTAATAACAAAAAATAAAAGCAAAAACGACGCAGCAGCAAAATCCGACGCTTTGAGCGGTTTCCAGCATCGGAATGCACGCGCACACAGTTATACAACATATGGGGTGGAACCGGCTGGATAACAAGAGCAAATTGTCTACAAAGGGAACATTCACTAACCTGCACAAGAAGCAGAACATGCGTGAACGGCACTGCCATTGCACTGCCGGTTCCACGCCCCAAAGATGCACTGCAGTCGATCGTCTTTTGTAGGGCGGTGATAGCGGTGAACCAAGGTTCGTAGACTGTTGCTGGACACATGTCGGATTCAGCTGCAGTGGGCGTCAACGGTTCCCCATTGAGCACTTCGCAGATTTTCTCGCTGTTGCCCGTGAATCCCGCTGCTGGACACATGTCGGATTCGGCTGCAGTGGGCGTCAGCGGTTCCCAATTGGGCGCTTCGCAGATTTTCTCGCTGTTGCCTGTGAATCCTTCGGCGACGTCGACGATAATGCCGTAGTTGACAGCGTGGTCCGTTGAAAGCACCCCGGAACTATATGCAACCTGCACAAGAAGCAGAACATGCGTGAACGGCACTGCCATTGCACTGCCGGTTCCACGCCCCAAAGATGCACTGCAGTCGATCGTCTTTTGTAGGGCGGTGATAGCGGTGAACCAAGGTTCGTAGACTGTTGCTGGACACATGTCGGATTCAGCTGCAGTGGGCGTCAACGGTTCCCCATTGAGCACTTCGCAGATTTTCTCGCTGTTGCCCGTGAATCCCGCTGCTGGACACATGTCGGATTCGGCTGCAGTGGGCGTCAGCGGTTCCCAATTGGGCGCTTCGCAGATTTTCTCGCTGTTGCCTGTGAATCCTTCGGCGACGTCGACGATAATGCCGTAGTTGACAGCGTGGTCCGTTGAAAGCACCCCGGAACTATATGCAACCTGCACAAGAAGCAGAACATGCGTGAACGGCACTGCCATTGCACTGCCGGTTCCACGCCCCCGTGAGCGACTTATGAGCGACTTCGAAGAACTGTTGAATACAAAAATTGTACACGAGCAGCATACATTATTTTTCTTTTTTTCTTCCTAGTAATGGCTCTGCCGGTCAAGCACGCAAAATGGTGTCGGTACCATTGGACAACTACAACAATGTAAGCGTACCCTAACGATCCTTCTGGTCGGCGATAATTTTCAAAGCACTTCGTTTTCTTAAGAAATGTGATGAGGCGGTGATCGGTTTCTTTTTTTTTAGGAGCAAATCTCCATAAAGCAGCACCCGTTCGTCCCTCGTAGTCGTAGTCGAAGTGTGTAACAAGTGTTACATTTTGACCTGCAAGATGGTTCCGGTGGGAGATTTCTCCTGTGCTTTGTTGAACAATAAAAAGTTCGTGGCGTGCGCGTTAACTAAAAGCCGAATGCTCCTTTCTCTCATTCCCCATTAGCAGCCATTTGCACGTACATTGAGCACTCTCTGACAATAAAGGGTTGCTACGTTCTACTCGCTGGGTGTAACCTCCTTAGTTTTAGAAAGGTGTAGCGAGCCTTGAGCCGCAGTGCCATGAATACAATGAACTAGTATGTACCACGAACTCAAGGTGGTTAAAGGCTAGAAGTAGATACGTAGTACATTAAAGATATAAAAAATAAATGCTAGCTTCAGGTGCCGCTTTCTTGGCCTACATTGCAGCTCACATACATCACAAAGCTCATGCTAGGTACGCCACCGCAGAAATTCTTGGTCATGCTTGATCCGGCGGGTACAACGTGGGTTCCCGCCTACTACTGCACGCAAGCGGAGCCCTGCTGTATGTATTCCGGAGCCGCATTGTACTGAATATTGCTCAATCTGGCTCACAACAATAAACAAGTAAATTTCACAACTACAATTTTTTTTTTCAGTATGAGTTAGCGAATGTTTCCTGTACAACGCACAACGTCATTTGCGTAAAGTAATTTGACATAGCACAGACGTCCGCAGCCGTGGAGCAGTGGTTAGATTTCTCGGCTGCTGACCCGAAGATGGCGCGTTCGATTCCGGGAATCGCAGTGGCACCTGGATAAAGGTGAAATTGTAGAGGCCCATTCACCACCCAATGTCACTGCACGTTAAAAATAACACCATATGGTCCAACATTCCGAAGCTCTGCACTACGGCCTCTCTCATATAGTTACGGTGGTTTTGGTTTGTAAGCCACATATCATGTATTATCATAAATACATTATTATTATTTCTAAATTTGGCAGATACGCTCAATCATTTAATCTGCTCCCCATCTATGTTTATGAACATGATTCAGCCTGCATGTGGCTAAGACAATGCCACACAAAGTATATAGCAAGTGAAAAAAGTGCTTGTCCTCAAATAAGTCTATCTAAGCAGATGATAAACTGAACGCTTTAACATTTTTATCACAGAAATACAACGAAAAGTAGCAACTTGATCATACGACATGGAAAGACCATCTACGAGAAATTCGCGGTAATGCACGATAACACAACTTTCAGGGAGACCGCTGCAGGCGTGTCCAATACACTAAAAAACGAGATAAGAAAGCACAATATACGTTTTCGCTTTGAGAAAGGCCGCTGCGGTGAAGGTGCAGGCGACCCCCCCCCCCCCCCAAATAATCTTTGCTGAAACCTATAGTTCCTTAAGAGTAGTTTTATCTAGTGTTTGCTCCCAGATTGTTGCACGGTAATGCATTCGATGAAGCACGACATGGTTCACGTTTGACTGTTTTTTTTCTAAATAAGATGCATTTTTGTGCGCTGGTGAGCGATTCTTCATCATGAAAGATACATATTCAATGAACAAAACGAAATGTTATTATATAACATGTTTTTACGAAAAAGTAGCATTTGTGAACATCTCATTTTAATATTTCTTTCGCTGTTTCACGGTTTTAGAGAGCGCATATGCCTAGTTATTTGTGCAAGGCATCACTATTTTTGGTTCGGTCAGTGCCGTTGTCTCTTCTGCTATTTTAAATCCGGAAGAGAACTGGCTAACCTCCCAGTCCTTCCTCATTTATTCCTCCTCCTTAAATACGGAAGACGGCTCAGAGAGGTGTGTATAGTAGTACATATTTCGAACAAAATACTCCTGAAAATCGTACCTAAAGTAGGGCCACAAAGCGTTGCGTGAACAGCTGGGGTGGAAATAAAAAAATATCGCTTAGAAAAATCTTCGTTATTATTTTGAGTGTGAAGCATGCTCTAACAAACAACATTTATAGAACATCATAAACGAAATGGACAACCTTGATCAGCTATTTTTGCGTCAGTATCGCATATGAGAATGAGGGAAGAAGTGATTGAGGGAAAGGCGGCAGATATAAAAAAAAAAAAACAAAGGTACCGTATTTTGTTCAACACTAACGGCAAGATGGATCGAGGCTAAATGAGAGTGAAAATGTAGAGAGCAATGCAGGAAGATCAAGCTTATCATCACAGATTGTAAGTGTTACGAGTGCCTGTAACAGTGAATTCATGCTACGCCAAGCTGCGAAAGCTTACCCGATACATTAGATACGTCTTGAAATGATCGCAAGTCCTATCTAACTTAATCTATTACGCTCTTTTAGTTGAACACAATATGTATGACTGGAGTAAGTCGACAACGCACAGCAGTGACTGGGAAGACGGTGCCACACCCTTTGGAAGGTGAGTGTACCCGCGTGTTTCTATATCATGTCTGACGTGATTTTTGTTTTCGTTAGAAAGAGCATTGTTCATGTTAGAGAAAGGTGCTCTTATTATTACTCAGGGACGGCGAAAAATTCTTAGCACGTAAATACGGAAGCAGGACACAAGTTTTTTCATAAAATGACGACTGAGGCACTGATATAAAACGCACAGAATGAAGAGCAATGAGAGACATTGTGTTGTTGTGGACATTGGTGGGGAATAAAACGAACGACCAGGATAACCTGCAAATAAAGGGGATTTAGGAGGTATCACAACGAAAATAATTGCGATATAAATACAGGCAGTGTATATTGATATGGGGTATAACTACCAGGAAAAACAAGGGAAGCGCGGATAGAGAAGGAAGGCGATGTTGCCTCCACTGCGATTCCCCTGAGTGGGTACGAGCCATGGCGGTAGAGATCATCATCATTATACTGTTATCGCAGACTCAGGGCCCATTAAAAACCCCCCATTAAGTTACCTTACCTTGAGTAATTTAGTGGAAGGTGCTGGGTAGGACGAACCCAAAGACGGGAGCTTCACTACCAGGACTTCGTCGCAGCCGCCGCCTCGCCGGACTTCCACCTTCGCCGATTGTAATGACCCAAGAGCAGCCATCCAACGCTTCGAGGCCAACTCCGATGGGTTCCGTGCCGTACTACAGAGTGCCACCAAACTTAGTCGGGACCTCAGGAGAAGACGTCGACGTGTGGCTCAAGAACTACAAGCGGGTGAGCAGGAGCAATGGCTGGGACTCGAATGAACAGCTCAATCATGTCGTATTCTCGTTAACTTACACCGCCCTCATGTGGTACGAGAACCACGAGGACATGTTCACGACTTGGGAACGTTTTTTGTTGAAGAAGTGCAGAAGTGCTTCGGTGATTTGGACGCAAAGAAGAAACGCGCTGAGCAGACATTGTCTCAGAGGGCACAGCTTCCAGCAGAAACATGTACGACATACATTGAAGAAATATTGAAGCTGTGCAAGATCGTGAATGGCAGGATGTCTGAAGAAGACAAGGTTGGACACGTTCTCAAGGGTATAGCCGAAGACGTGTACAATTTCTTAATTGGGAAAGATTGCTTGAACTCCGTGTCCGACGTGATGAAGCACTGTCGTACCTTTGAATCCCTCAAGGTGCGACGAATTTCTCCGAAATTCGGCCGCCTGTCCAACGTCCCCACTGCGGCTAGTGTTGAAACAGTGCCGCCTAACGACCTTGCTTTGACCATACGGCAGATTGTCAGAGAAGAGCTGCTTCGATGTCAGCAAACCTATCATCGCCCCAGCGATTTTCAGGATGTGTACGTAAGCGAACCAGAACGTGTGCGGATTCCTGTTTCTCTTCCACCATGGCAACCATTGGTCAACGCAGCAGACGCTTATGCATATTAAGGCACACGGCAGGCAGGATTCCCCCGTCAACCACCTCCCAACTACGAACGAAGTTTTAGCCCGCCTGTTTACCCAACATCGCCTGTCTACAGTGCCCCCGAAGGGCGGCACCACTATCCCATGCCTTCCGAGAGGAGTCATTACTCTGAACAGCCACGTGCCCATCGACCGATTCCGGTATGCTACAACTGTGGCGTGCCGGGTCACATTGCACGTTTTTGTGACCATCGCCCATATCAGCGACAGTCTTGGCACATGTTTCACCAACCTTTCGACCATCTGCTCTCCACGTCAAGAAAACCACGCGCACCTACCTGGTCACGCTACCCCTCACCGGCCTCTGATCGTAGTTTGACGCCACCACCAGCTTCCCGTGCTCCACGATCGCCGTCGCCACGGCGACGCGCACGTACACTGCCGCCGGAAAACTAGTCGGTGCGGCCAGTGGGGGTGAGGCCGCGAGATCACAGGTGCTATCTACAGATATACCCCCGTCAGCGTTTATGTTGAAGAACAAAGTTCATGTAGTTGTCGCTGGAGTGGCTGCTATGGCACTTGTGGATACAGGCACGACAGTCTCGGTGATGAGTGTAAATTTTAAGAACCTGCTCGGACCAACAGTGATGTTTTGCCTGAACCGTGGGGTGACATTTCGTGGTGTAAGTGGTGACGTGTTGTGTCCGGTGGGATATTGTAGTGTGGACGTCTCGCTGTGTGGCAAGGTGTTTTGCACAGAGTTTGCGGTTATTCCGCGGTCTACACATGACGTTATCTTGGGTATTGACTTCTTGTGTGAGTGTGGGGCAACTGTAGACTGCAGAAGTGGGCATCTGTCTATCCACGATACTTTCCCAACGGCGCTCTTGGAAAATTCCTGTCCAGAGGAACGCATCTTTTTCGTCTCCGTGGACACAGTCGTTCCTGCATTTTCCGTTGTGTGTGTTCCCGTGACATGTTCCAGCAACAACTGTGGCACGTTTGACGCCACGCTCAAACCGATTCCCTTGGCGTGCCTGAAAAAGAACATTCTCATTCCCCATTGTATAGTGGCAGTCGTTGATGGACGGGCAGGTGTGTGGACAATGAACACTTCCATGGAGCCTGCAATTCTGCCAGGTGACATGAAACTTGCCGTATTTGACCCGAATCATGTGTGACACTGGTTGCGCTTGTTGATGCTACAAGCCAAAATGAACATCTAGGCTTAGAAGGTTCAGAAGATGCCCAATTGCTACAAATGGTCAGCAAGTCACTTGACCAAAGCGAACGTCATACTCTGCTCGACGTTCTATCTAAGCACTCGAAAGTGTTCGATTTTTCTAAAAATAGCCAAAGGCACGAAGACATCCCAGCATCCCGGATACGCCATCAGATCCACACCGAGTCGGCTCATCCCATTAGGTAGAAACCTTACCGAGTGGCACCATCGGAGCGCAAGATCATCAACGAGCAAGTCCAAGAAATGCTGGAAAAGGGAATAATACAGGAATCGGCAAGTCCGTGGGCTGCTCCCGTGATTCTAGTGAGGAAGAAGGATGGTACGTGGAGATTTGGCGTTGACTACCGCCGACTGAATTCTGTTACCAAAGAAAGACGTCTATCTACTGCCACGCATCGATGACGCTCTGGACTGCCTGCATTCCGCGTCCTACTTTTCATCTGGCGACCTGAGACCAGGTTACTGGCAAATTCCGATGCACGCAGCTGACAAAGAAAAGACGGCATTCGTTACGACCGACGGACTTTACGAGTTCAACGTTATGCCATTAGGATCATGTATTGCTCCTGCTACATTCGAAAGATTTATGGACTCTCATATTGCGTGGTTTAAAATGGCATATATGCATGTGTTACCTTGATGATGTCGTAATTTTTGGACGTACGTTTGAGGAGCACAACAATATCAAATCGACTATGTCACATAAGGTCACAGAGATGACTAGGTATACGTTACTTACAAGAATATTTACGTTTTGGCAAACTTTGAAGCATTAATAATAAATTGTGCGCGAATGCAGGACTACAGATAAGTGCTCTTCTTCACCAACGGCAAAAGTGCAGACAATCAAAGAAAAGGTGGAGCTTGCAAAATGTGTTCTGTTCTCTTCTATCTGTTTTACTGTGCAGAGGTTGAGGTCCATAGCGCCTCGGCTACTCCATATAAATAAGTTCTGCAGCGGAAAAGAGTTAAAGAATAATACTAAACGGTACTGAATAATGAACAAAAAAGATAAGAGCGCACTGAAACCAGTTTAAATATAATGCGAATGTACACTTTTCTTGCAGCAGTTCGCACATTATTATCATGTTCACACGCACGTCTTTCCTTTCTACTCTCAGTATAAGCACGAAGACATCATTTCATATACGTAAACCCCTGGCTATTTGTCACAGGCGCTTATCCAGCCCGGTCTCTACGGAGAAGTCTGTTAGGAAGAGATTCAACTTTTTTTGAAGATGCATGTCAGGCCGTGGTCCGAGTAATTTCTTTAATGTGAGAGGCCATCAATCCAGACTCCAGTTTTATTCTTAGTTTTTTTTTCTTTCATTCGCGTGTTTGACGCACTCCAAAAACATATGGCGAATATTTGCTTCTGAATGACCGCAAGGACATTCCGGGGAGTTAGATCGATGTATTTTGTGCAGGAAGCTGTTTGTGCATGCTACTTCCAGTAGGAGTCTGTGGATTAATGTCTCCAAGTGTCGTGCGATATCTGTCGCAATTGAACTATATGTATGTGACTTCGAAAATTTAAACAATATAAAAAAAAAGATACAAAATATGGGCGTCCCGAAATAGGCCCGTAAGTTGTGAATACCGTAGGAGCACCTCTGGAAACTGCGACCTATTCCTTCGATTGTTTTGAATATTCGTAAATAACTGTCAAAGACAATATTTATAAAATTTGTTCACTGTAGCTCGTACGAAAGAATATTGTGTGATCTTACAAGCTGATATGCTTCATGCACTTAAACTATGCGTGCGTTCCTCAGCACCGTTTGCTCCTGTATGTGCAGTAGCCACTCAAGTTAACAACTGGTACTGAATAGAGGAATATGGGTGAAAGACATTGGGACAAAGGTGCAAGTTTGCAGGGACACTGTGTAGTTTCCTGCTATGCCGTTTGCTCAAGAAGTTACGTAGACGATTATGGAGACCGTAGTGATGGGGTAAAAAAAAACGTATAAATTGAGGGCTGTCATCACCTATACTACGTAAAATATTCCGAACGTAGAGTTTGATATACGACTGAGTGTGAAGTATTTCTAGAAGGTTTGCACACAGAACAAGGAAACATTTTCGTTTGCGTAGGGGTACGCAATGATGTGCTGAGAAAGCAAAAGACTAAACCTACCATGTCCCATCACATACTAAAGTAGGCAAGGCGTTAGTATTAACTGGTCTGATGCCACACTTGAAAAATTGAGTGGCGGGCAGTGAACGGGCTTTATTTTTTCGGTAGACGGTCGCTTGCCACAACAGGCACGCTTGCGGCGAAACCGCTAAACTTCCTTTGTTTTTCGTTCAAGGAGTTCAAGTTTGCTCGAAATAAAGTATATTTTCTTTTTTTCTTTTTCCCCTGTGAGAACACACCTCCCCCGCTTCAACACACCCGCACTTTTGTCTTCCTGCAGGGGCAACGTAACCGGCTACGTATTTCGGGATGCTCACGAACTCGGCGGCGTGTCCCTCGGAAATCTTCAGTTTGTGAATGGAATAGGCTTCCACGGGGTGCCCAGCTTCGTGGACAAGCCCTTCGACGGCGTCTTCGGGCTGCGCCTCGGCGCAAACTCTACGCTTTACGAAATGGCTAAATCGGGTGTAATCGGCAGTCCAAGGGTGGGACTTTACTTCAGCAACGACATGACTTCTCCAGGGGAAGCCCTCTTCGGGGGTGCAAATGAGCAGCACTACCAAGGTTCAATGACTTTCGTGGAAGCTCTCGACAGTGCCTTTCAGGTTCATCTAAAGGGGTGAGTACTTCCAGAAAGGCTGTCTATAGTTTTTCTTCAAGAAAATTGCCCGGATTTAACGAGCATTACTAAATGCAAGCTGCATTGACATCAGTTGTCCCAGTCATTGTGATCACTCTCAGTTTTTTTTTGTGCGTGTGTCTGTGTGCGTGTGTCTGTGTGCGTGTGTGTGTGTGTGTGTGTGTGTGTGTGTGTGTGTGTGTATCTGTGAAACAATGCATTCATTTCGAAGTCGAATACACACATGTGCCAAGTGTGGAACACTTTAAGTGCCTGACTTGTCATGCATCGAGCACACCGTATAAAGCATTCAATACAGGCTACAAAATGACTAGTTATGCTCAAACCCGAGTTATAATGACCAAGCAAGGCTTAAGATAACTCCCAAAAATAGCCAAAAAGAAGTCGCAATGACTGAATTAAAATTGCACTTTTCTTTCTAACAAAGTATCAATAAAAACGCAGATATGAAGTGGCTGGTCAGAGAGAAGGGCTACGAGCATCGTGGGCTCGGCCGGCTCCAACAGAGCCCTTCATTGGAGGACCCGCCAGCGAAGTAAAGAAAATCAACAGACTGATCGGCGCCAGGAAGATCGAGGATGGAAAAGTAAGTAGCTGTGCATCAGCGTGACGTAAGCGAGAAAGAAGGCGAGAAAGCGAGGTGAATTTGTCCAGTTACTGAAGAACGTAAAGTTTCAAAAAAAACGTTACTTTTGAGCACCACTGAGCTTCATTTTAGGGAAAGAAACTTCGAAAAACCTAGACTTGCGATACTTGAAACAATTAATTAGCGTCAGTATGTAAATGTGATATCATGACAAGTGTGCTGTTACCGTAGACACATAGAATACGAGCTGACACATGTGGTTCTCCATGTGCTCTCTATCTAGCACGATAATATTTTACGTTGACAAAACGTATTCGTTTATTCAAGAAAAAAGGTGGAATTTATTGAAGGATTTTACCCAAAAATGTTTTAACTTTTATGGTGTATTTTAACTTGTATGACGTCTGCGCTGAATATTTAAGATTAAATACTCATATATCGTCGCAACAGAAGTAACTAGAAGAATAATAATGGGGTAGAGCAAATTCGGCAAGCACTCTCAAATCATCACAGGTAGATTGCCAATATCCCTCAAGAGCAAGGTATATATTAGCTGCATCATGCTGCTACTTAGCTATGGAGCAGAAACTTGGAGGCTTACAAAGAGGGTTCAGCTTAAATTTAGAACGACGCAGTGAGCAATGCGAATAAAAGTGGTAGGTGTAACCTTAAGAGACAAGAAGAGAGCCGAGTGGATTAGGGAAGAAGGGGGGGGGGGGGTTAAGGATATCATAGTTGAAATCAAGAAGAAGAAATAGACACGGACAGGGCATGTAGCACGTAGACAGGATAATCGCTGGTCATTAAGGGTAACTAACTGCATTCTCAGACAAGGCAAGCAGGTTAGAGGGAGACAGAAGGTTAGGTGGGCAGATGAGATTAAGAATCTTGCGGGTATAAATTGTCAGCAGCATGTACTGGAACGAGTTGACTGGCGGAACACGGCAGAGGCCTTTGTCCTGCAGTGGACGTAGTCAGGCTGATGATGATGATGATGATGATGGTGATGATGATGGTGCTATTGTCGTAACATACTTGATGCTAAGATGTTGATTCCTATGACATGTTCTGCGGTAGCGCGGCATTCTTGCTACGACTTCATTAGCCAAACTGGCAAAGTCAACATTTAAAACCAATTTTTGAAAATAGTTCTTAAGAAGCATTTCAAAGAATTTAATATAGATATGTATCGACTGCCTTCAGATGCACACGAAGATATAATAAAAAAATGTTGCTATTAGGTGTGGCATCTGGTGCTAGCGGCATCGTTTTAAAATGTTTTCAAAACAAGCATTTCGGTAATCCTTATAGAATAGGTGTAGTTTCATTTGATATGCGAAAATTGGTAAGGGTATTTAACTCACGCTAAGTGCCCTGTACAGTCCGTTAACCCTCGGACCTCCCTGTGTATCTCTATTACCTGTACTTGTAATTATACCCTTACTACGCAACATGATATAATCGTCACAATCACTGAAAACTTGTTTAATCATTATTTGTAGTTTGCAACGGTACATACAAAGTGAACTCAAAATTTTCTCGTTCTCCACTGACAAGTACCAACTGCAGTACGAGCTCCGCTGCAACGCCAGGACTTCCGACTTTACGTTCATATTTGGCGGACAAGAGATCGTCCTGAGGCCAGAAGACTACGTGGTGAAGGTATACTTATATTCCTCTACCCTGAAAAACCGTTAAAAGTACCTTCTAAACTCAAAGTCAGGCAGGTGACCGAGCAGGAGTGTAAATATTGGTTTGAAGCTCACAATATTTAAGTTCTCGGATGTTCACGAACGTTCAAGTCAGCAGCATTCGACAGCAGGTGAAGCCGTACATGTTACCATATTAGCAGATAAAACAGGTACATTAAACTCGAATGTATAAGCAATGTAATTTCAAATCACACTGCATCTTTACAGCCAGTCGATTCAGGCTGTTTTGTTTGATGGCGTTTTTAATGTCATGTAGACTTACTATCGGTGTAACCAATATGCCTGATTTGCTAAACGCACAGCAGCAGAATTACGCGCACGTGACTGCCAAGAGAGTAAGTTCGTACGGTTCCTACCGAATATACATATCACCGTGTAAACAAAGTTAGCTGAGACATTCTACTGAGAATAGAATCATTTAGTTGAATAAATATGTTTGACATGCCCAAGAAAACTTATAGGGCTAAAGGTAAAGTTTCATTAAATTGCCTATACGACAAGAGTAGCTACTTGGGTTGGTTGGTATTGCATTTTTGAGTGCGCTCTATCATGTCTTCTTTCTAAAACAATCCATCCATGCACCATAGAAAAGTATATTTCTTTCAGAAAGGGCCTTCTCTCTGAAACATCCCATGCGCACAAAAAAGTATAGTTCTTTCAGAAATCGCAATACGAATTTTTTCCGGCTAAGCGCCTCAATATTCTAAGGCAGCGCAGGTTGCCACAATGACGATAGAACGGTGTTTAGTAGCGTATACACCGATTAAACCGCATTACACTAATACAGCACAAAAAATTTCGAAGGAAGGTGTTGATGACCGAGGATAGTCCCTAATTTTTAAGAATAAGAACGTCATAATAGAGAGGAAATTTCGGGGTTTATATGGCGCCTAAACAGCAAAATTTATCGCTCCGAACGGCATTAAAACTCAAGTGCTGGGCTAACAATAAAGACGGAGAGCGCTTTGCATTACAAATCAAATCTGCGTGGTGGATGTTTTAGCAGATGATCGCAAAAAGTCGCCAGAACTGCGCAAAACGTGCAGTACAGCCAGGGAGTGGAGTGCAAAAGTGATATTTCTAGAGCCGTTTTTCAACACTTTTTAGGCAACTACTCCAAGCACGCTTGCATTGTTTCAGTACGCCATAAACAATCATGAATTTTGTGTTGTGAGGAAGCATTCATTATCACATTATGCTTCATTCTTCGGAAAAGCGTGGTAACCGCTACATACTTGTAAGGCGTTATGTGCACGCTGCTCATGCTGTGGCTGATGATGATGAAGAATTATGCCTCAGGATTTCGTAAGAAGTTGAAGCATCCAACGACGCACTCGTTACACAATTCGAATTGCGTGGCATCTAGTTGTTGCGTTACTGATCGACACCTTTTATTACTGGTATTCACACAAAATGACATGAAGCCTGCATAGGGTAAGTTTGAGGCGGAAAGTTAAGCACCCGCTTAGCTAAGTTTAGACAGTTAAATCCCTATGGCGTTAGAGAACCTCGCTCGATCAGAAATGAATATGTAACTAACCGGCAACAATCGACCACGTTTTCAACACTGTTGGCAAGGGGTGTACTTTTGAGATGTTGTACAGAGGGCAATTAAAAAAGAGTTTCCGTGATACTGCATTGCACACTACAGAGTGCTCTAGAATGACAAGATTTCAGTGTAAACCTGACAGGAGGCAAGTAAGACAACAAATTAAAGAAAGTAAAGGAACCCTTGTCGAGGTAGTAAGAACAAATGATTGTTTCTCCATTGACATACGCTTTAATATCAGGGAATTTCGAGGCGTGGTGTCCTTTAGCAGTGCTTGACGGCCGTGGCAACGTTTCTTCTGTCATATTTGTTTTGTATTGTATCGTGATTATGTTGTCACCTTGTGCTTGATGTCCAACGAAAAAAAAAAAAGTGGCATGAGCTAATGGTGCAGTACTGGGCTGCCACGCAGTACGCTGGGTTTGCATTCCGTTCTGAACTCGGGTGCTCTTTATTTTATAGGTGAAGCAGCTTTTGCTCGGGGATGTGTCTGTCTTTCGGCGACTATCCTCTACCCCAAGTGCGCATGTGCCATCTCTCTCCTTTCTTCTAGCGTGAGCGTGAGGAGGTACGGTGGAGGAGGTGGCAGAGCACTGCCCCGCATCTTCTTCCCTCTCTCGTTTATCTCTGCTATAGCTGTGCGCTCGTATATAATGCTGGGCGCGCTGGCTTTGTTGCACTCTCCTACCAGGACCTGGTGCTGGCTGCGCGGCACACACATGATTCTACACACAAATGGGAGAAGTGGGGGGGGGGGAGTAACACAAGCGGTACACAGCTTATACACCGAAATGAAACACACAAGCACACATACAAGTGGAAACACAAGTGAACACCAGCACCGCCCAGCAGCGGTGGTCTAGTGGCTAAGGTACTCGGCTGCTGGCCCACAGGTCACGGGATCGAATCTAGTCTGCGGCGGCTGCATTTCCGATGGAGGGGGAAATGTTTTAGGCCTGTGTGCTCAGATTTGGGTGCACGTGAAAGAACCCCAGGTGGTCGAAATTTCCGGAGCCCTCCTCTACGGCATATCTCATAATCGTGTGGTGGTTTTGGGACTTTAAACGCCACATATCATCATAAGCGCTGCTTCTCACGCATACGTGGTTCCCTTTAGTCAGCGATGGCGTGACATTTTTTTTTCTTTTCATGTGACAGTGTTCACGGGCAACCGCGGTGGTGAACATTTACAGCACCTGACTCGGCCCTTGCTGTAATCTGATTTAGGTTTTTACAGTAAAAAAATGCAGCTGCAAACCCGAAGCGCGATTGGATGATGCCAAGAGGATACAACCAAAATCAAATATGGCACAGAATAGGTTTCCGTGCAGAAGTTATTAAGTTTCACACCCTACATATTAAAATATGGCTTAAATTGACTGTGTCCTTGACTTATCGACATTTGTTCAACAAGAAAAAAGTCGCAAGCGCATATCAGTGGTACTCTTTCTTGACGTGAAGGGTGCATATGATAATGTAGCTCACGATGCCATCCTCACTTCTCTCGCAGCAATGGGCATTGGTGGACAAATGTTTCAATGGATAAAAGATTATATAACTGGCAGGGGTTTCTTTGTACAAACATATGAGGGTACAACTGCCCAACAATACACCTACTGCGGAGTACCTCAGGGAGGTGTTTTAAGCCCCACATTGTTCAATGTAGCCCTCATTGGTCTGGTGAAGGTTCTGCCAAAGTCGGTGTGCCTATCTATATACGCCGATGATATTTGCCTCTGGAGTGCTGCAGTTACTCGCCCTCAGGTGCGTGCACGAATACAGCGGGCAGCAACCCTCACAACGGCCTACCTTCAAAAACAAGGCCTAAATATATCAACTGTGAAGTGCGCGTTGATGGCGTTTACACGCAAACCAATGACGCCATACCCTATTTACATCAATGGGCAGAGTGTCAAATATGCACGGACGCATCGTTTCCTGGGCATAATAATCGACAGAAGTCTTTCGTGGAGCCCAAATTGTGCGTACTTGAAGAAGAGACTGCTATCTATTGTGCATATCATGAAATTCTTGTGCGGTAAAGCATGGGGAACTTCTGTGGCCTCCATGCTACAGCTGTACAGGGCCCTATTTCTGGGTCTATTGCGCTACAGCTTGCCGGTACTGACTAACACTTGCAAATCGAATACTCATTCATTGGAGAGTTTGCAGGGTCAGGCACTGCGTGTCTGCCTAGGACTGCCCCGATGCGCTTCTACTTATGCCACAATCATGCTTGCCAAAGACCATCCGGCCAGGACATATATAGTTGTGGATTGCCTCAGAGCGCACATTCGACATGCTAGCCGTGTCCCCGACCACCACTTGGCCCTTCTACCTTCCGGAGGACCACGTGCTACGTTTTCAGACGTCATAGCCAAGCACCTAAACAGCATTCCATCAGGATATACGCCAGCTGCGAGAACGGCATGTCCTTTGTGGTGCCTCGGTCAGCCGCAAGTACGTCTAGAAATTTCGGGAATCAAAAATAAAAGCAGTCACTCCAGAGTAGCATTGAAGCAAGCAACACTGCTATTATTACATGAGTTGTACTTAGACCGAACGCAGATATACACTGATGGGTCCGTCTGGTCCAGCAGCTCATCAGGTGCCGCTGTAGTTCCGGCTGCAGAAATGACAATCAAGTTTAAGTTGTCGCATATGACTACATCTACGGCATCAGAGCTTGCTGCTATAAGGGCTGCTTTACAATATCTCGTTCAAGAACGTCCAGGAAAATGGGTCATATTCTGTGATTCGAAGGCAGTGCTTCAGAGTTTGCAGTCTGCCATGCGTAGAAGGAGTCATGACCAACTGGTACAAGAAATAAGACATTGCCATCATGAAACTCTAGCACGAGGGCATGATATTATATATCAATGGCTGCCTGGACATATTGGTATTACCGGAAATCAATTAGCCGATGATGCAGCCCGCTCAGCCCATGAAGAAACCCGTGTAGTCCCGATTCCTCTATCAAGGAATGATGCAGCAAGACAACTTTACCTGCTGGCTCAAGATCTCACACGCACGTTCTGGTCGTCTACCAGCTTCCAAAGGTGTCAATTTTATGAACTGGATCCTTCGCTCAAGCTAAAGCTACCATCACAACTTTCCCGCTCCCATGCGACATTGTTATGCCGCCTTTGGTTGGGTGTTGCATTCACAAAGGTGTACTCCTTTCGCATTGGTATGGCAGACACTCCTACATGGAACTACTGCGGAGCTGAAGAGACCATCGAACACGTCCTGTGCAGCTGCGCTTGCTACGACACACAGCAATGCCAGCTCCGGATGGGTTTGAATCGACTTGACCTCGGACCATTTTGTGTGCAGAAGATACTAGGACCTTGGGCATCTGCCTCAGTTGCGCAGAAAGCAACTAAAGCACTGCTACTTTACCTTAAGTCAACAAACCTGAGCGACCGCCTGTAGACTGTGTGTGCTCCCCGAGTGTGCTCGTGATTGTGTGTACCTTCTCATCTTTCTGCAACCTCTTTTCTCCCCTTTATCCCTTCCCCAGTGCAGGGTAGCAAACCGGATGTGCGTCTGGTTAACCTCCCTGCCTTTCCTTGCATCTTTATCTCTCTCTCTCTCTCTTAAAGGTCTCGGCTACACATTTTACAGGTAGCCATGGAGTGACTTTATGAAAGAACTTTACTGCCTCATGAATTCACAGCTGCCAGGACTTTTAGAACCCGCCTAATACGAACGGAGCTACAAATATTCTTGGCGCACTGTGATTCTTTCTCTCTCCTCTCGTCGAGAAGAATGCGCATGACACAGGATGAGAAGGTGTTTCACGCGTTAAACAGTTCTTCTTTCTTTTATTTTCTTCGAACGCGTAGCTTCTCAGTGCGATGCCACTCGCGCATGTGCACGTGGCGGCCTCCCGCGGCGACCGCAGTAACTCACGAGCGCGCCATGCTCAAGTGAGCTTATGACGTCGTGCTTGGACCTGTGACGCATGAACTTGCGTATGCAACATCATTGGTTGACAGATCAGAATTCGATATTGTACTGCGAATTTCAGGCTGCGTTTAGCGCTATTATGTTTGGCTCGCGCGTTCTCCAAAGCGTCAACTCTTATGAGCAGCTTTTTCTGACCATGCCTAAAAAGTGTTGCGGGGAATCTTTATGACAGACGTGGATACACGTCTCTCTGAAAATATTTCATCAATGAAATGACATGAGCAAACGTTTGATCATTGTGAAACACTAAAATGTACGATTTATTCTACTCCCCATTACGATTTGCGAGAAGTGGACGTGGTTCACAAATGAGCCAAAATGGACAGTGAATAAAATGCTGAGAGTCCTAGCTTGTTGTTTTACGCTGCTTGTGCAAGAATCTTAACATGCGCCACAAACCATCAAGCGAGAACTGGCGTGGCTTTGGAAATGAAAGCAAATAGTAAAACCAGTCGATCAAATACCACCTTTTCTCTTGTATGTTCTCGTGGTAGAGGGAAGAAAAGGGAGATGTTTAAGTTGTTCAAACATTATCGCAGTTATACGATGCCAGCGAACCTGTTGCCCTGGGTAATATCACTCTCATCTTTTTCCAGGTGGAGACAACAACTGAAACTACATGTTACAGTGGCTTCGTTGAAACGGAAAAGGTAGCGAATGCCAGTTGGCACTTAGGTCTTGTATTCCTCAGACGAGTCTACACCGTGCTCGAGGCGCCACTAGAGCCCTATGGTAATGGACGAGTGGGTTTCGCCATCGCGAAATAAATTCCTCAGCTTGCCACTCAGAACATGTTTGCCAAATACCGAATTTACAAAACTTCTATTTTTTATGCTTTTGCTACTGTTGCCTGGAGTGCTCTGCTAATAATATTTCCAACAAAAAATCGTCTTACATTTTGTTGTTATAAAATTCTTACAACAGCAAAAAAAAAACGTTTTGACAATAGTTGCCTGGAGGATGATTGTAGTGGCTGTAACTTGCTGTTAAATGACAAACATCATTTTTAAGGATTTGTTATAGTGGCTGTGGCCTAAAACACTGTGAATTGAACTTTCCTACAGGAATGACATGTCGGCTTCTCACTGATAAGAATGAAGTCTGGTTATGAATAATTCCACGTTTGCTTTTGTAAACTGCTTTGGGGTACAAAACCAATGAGTATGCGCAAGATAAAAATTTTACACAGAAAATTGCTGTGGACATAGCGTTGCGCCCATTTCCTCAATTTGTTTCTTTGCCCTTTTCAGGTCGAGCATACTAACTTTATCTATAATGCTAACATAGAAGTGTGTGCCTAGCAGCACGCTGTTTGAGTGTCTCTTGCCATTTTCGCGCTATGACATGGCAACTGCGTGAACTCTGCTGCTGCGCTCATCAGTGATGTACAAGGACCAGTTCGAATATCTAACACGTCCTCCGGCGTCTGCGACTGCCACTTGGAGCAAGTGCACGGGACCCGACTGCGACAGCAAAGGCACTGATGTCTGCTCGCTGACAGGTGAAGGGCCATTTGACGACGACTTTGAAGCTGCAACACGCTGAAAGACGAAGACAAGTATCGCCAGTGACTCTTGATTCTTGAACACACCGAATGAACGAGCGTCGCGAACACCATTTTTCTCGTTCCAACTGCACCCAAGGTGAACATGCAGTACCTCATCAGGCAATCTGCTTCGGTGCCGCTCGAGGGACTGGTCGCAGAAAAAATCATCGATTTTAGAGTGATCCCGCGTAAGAATGTCATGGCGATTGACATCTGACATACTGGCGCGCTGAACATTCTACGCAACATCACAGAGGTCGGTGGTGTCAACGTCCTTTCCTACATACCGATCGGCCCCAATGTCGTCACAGGTGTGATCTGCGACGTTGACGCTGCCATTCGCAAAACTAACTTGAGTGGCTTGGCCAAGCCAGCTAATGAAGCAAGTGTCGTTGTCAAGGTTGCTTGTTCGAGTACCTCACGCTGCTTGAAAATAGACTTTATAGGCAACTCTCAACTTTCGAACGTAATGGTGGACCACTTCCGACACTCTGTAAGACCATTGGTGATAAGCTTCTTCAATGTCTTAACTGCACGAAGCTCGGTCACGTGAGAAGCATATGGGAGGGCAGGCTAGTATGTTCTCGCTACGCTGAAATCCATCCTGCGGCAACTTGTAAAGCCACTGTTCTCAAGTGTTGAAATTTCGACGGACCCTGCGAAGCTTCCTCAAAAGATTGCGTGAAAATTAGAAAAAAGACAGCTGTATTGAGGCGAATGGCGAAAGACCACACACCACATTACAAGGCCACCGCAACCGTCGGAAAGCAACGCCGGCGATGTCGAAGTTCATCAGAAAAATGCAATGCCTCTGCATCCGCAGCGCCCATTCGAAGCCCCGCTTAATCATCTCCTTCTCTACCCTGTTTGTACTTGACTGGTATGAAGTAGAACGCAGTGGAAGGCATTATTTCTGCGGATTCCACTCGGACTACAATATCAAAACAGCAGCCACATGAATCAGCGATGGCCGATGCCAACAATACCATCATGAACACAATTAACGCAGTTTGGCCTTCATTGCCGAAGTTGCAGAGACATGCTAATTCACAGCGCACCTCGGCATTGCCAGAAGACAAGCCTATCCTAATAGTTCCTTAATCATTGTTTGGCCAGTCAAGTGTTCTTCGGCAAGTTGAAATTACAACACACTGAGGCTGTTTAACAAGTGCTGGACGTTCTACGTCCAGTGCTTGCAAGCTTTCAGTAGGCACCATGAACCAACGATTTACGGTGGAATGTGATACACCTTAAGTCCTGCTTCCACTACTATCAAACGCAGCCGTCTAGTTTAAGCTCACGTGTCCCTTTTTTCATGTTTTCCTCATTTTATTTCTCTCTTTTCATCCCTCAGTTCTCTTCACCTGGTGTAAAATAGCAAGCCTGACGCTACTCTAATTGAATTTTCTGCCTGTCTTTCCTCTATCTTCTCTTTCTTTTCTGAACCTTCAAGTTCACGAATATTTTTTTCGTTAATTGTCCAGATCACGTGATAATTTGTTGTGAGGAAACAGACGTCTCCTTTTATAGTGTTATGCACCATGACGCCAAAAGCGTGAGTTGAGGGTGGAAGTCCTTAACAGGGATGTCATGCTTGGAAAAGCATTCTTCCTGAGCAAAACGTTATCACGAGCGTAATCATCACTCCTGCAAAAAAATGGCAAAGCATGCAATGAGGTGTGCAACGAATGAAACAACAATGCTGGATGACTTTGAAGTCGCATCAAATGTACTATCAACATCAAATGAAACCCGACCAGAGGTAAGTCATCGCGAAAGGGTAGTGCACGCCATTCAGTTATCACCGTGGATAGGCGCGCTCATACTGTTTGGTAGTTGAGCGCATATATGCGTGCCTGTGCGCAGTGATAGTTGGACGACACGCGCTATACCATCGCGAAGGCCTGCCACTGTTCAGGTTTCGTTTGACGCTGATAGTACCCTGTTTTATAGGTTGTTCTAGATTGCGTCTCAGCGGAGAAGGGTTTGATTCAATTAAAAAAAAGTCATAGAAATGAGTCTGAAGTTCGACTCTAAAGGGAGAAGCCCCAGCTGGAACCGAGCGTTCTTACATACCCTAGGCCGGCGAGAACTTACACGTCCGCCTATGGCTTATATGTTTAACAACCTGCCCTACCCCATAACAAGCACTAGTTCACCATGGCCAGAATATATCTGTGTTACTAGAGACAGAGGCCCAACACATAGGCTCTTCCTGCCATGTTGCACTACTACGACAACGTATACCGTCATACTTTGGCTTGAACTTTGAGGGTACGCATATACGTAGATCACGATACTTTTTTTTCCAGCCCTCCCAAAGCTGAGGGTGCTGACGGAAGCCTAGCTTCACCGTAGAATCATACCGAGTATTCTGAGGCCAAGTTGAGAAGCCTTATGAACTACGTTCCGCATGAAAAGGCAGGTACTTTCCGATGAGTTAACGTGCAGACCATCTTGGAGGGAAATCCAATATTCTGGAAAATCTTGTCGTCAGTTTCCTAAAGTTCATTCCGGAGTCACCCACAATTGTGCTTGTATTGAACGCAGTTTGTCTTCATTCAAGTGTGTTGGTTCCTCAAGGCAAGCCGTCGATAGAAAAACTCTCCTTTGAAGTTCGGACAAGTGCTCTAACTTCTCCGCTTGCTGTGTTCAGATCGTGGTTTACCATCTTCGGAAAGGAATGCCTTGTCCTTGACGCAAATGGCGCGTGTGTCATTCGCTGTTCGGTGAGGTCGTCGCACTGACTGCGGTTGTCTGTCCACGGTAGTACTATGGAATGTCGCTGGCCAGCTGCCTGGTTGTCTACTTCCACTGTCGAAGTTTTGCTCGAAGAGACTATGAAGTGATGCATCGAGAAAGACTGTGACACCTATATTGCAGACCCCATCGTCTGCTGTATCTACCCACAAGACGCTGATAACATGAGTTCACAGGCTAAAATCTTCTGTTCTCAGACTGGGCCTTGTACTGTCTAACTGAACTGTGTCAATTTGAACCAAATCATGGATGTCTAGGCATCGGATGACATCACCGATAATCACTTCCCACAGATACTATAGACCAATAAGCAAGCCGATCCCAAAGGCTAGCGTGTCCTTAGCTGAGTAGTCATTTACTAGCCGCTTGCATTGTTATCGTTCTAATAAGTTCATTGTAATACGTTTAATCTGAGCTGGCAGCAAAGTTATATCTTGAAAAATAGTTGGGACTACTACAGCTTCTAAGCGAAACTCAAACCTGTTGGATCTGTTTCGTACCCGTACTTCGACGACATTGTGGTTTCCTTTGTGAGAAGAACACGTGCTTCCGAAGATGTCCAGCGCTAGACGTGCCTTAAGGACCACCCTAATGTTTAGTTTCCGAGCTATGTCTTCTTCATTAAAAGTCCTCCGGTTGCAATAATCTGGAATACCGTGAATGCACTTGCTTTTGTCATTGTTAGCCATGTCAGCACAAAATATCTGGAGATAGACAGCGCTGTCCTCAGCTGATGTGTTGGTGCATGTTGAGTCACTTCAGGAAGCAATATCGCTAAAAGAAACGCGCATTGTGGCTCTTGCTGAGGTTCTTGTTCTCGTCGAAAACCTGTGGTATTTAGGATCAAACATACTGGAAGCGTGTCTTACGCGGCAGGAACTGCAGGTGAGCTTGACCCTGCAATTCTTCACTTGGTGGCCCTTAGAGGTGCAGCGGAAACATCATCTGTCTTTTTATTCTTCTCTTTCTTGACCGCAAGAGGAATATCAACATTGCAGCTGCGCGTTCCATGCTGATCACTATGGTAGAAGAAACAACGGAACTTCGTTATAGATGTAATGTACATCACGTGTGCTATAGGGACTCCACTGTGCACTTAGTCCGTGTGATCGTTTTCCCGTGGGAACGCATGCTGTTATCGGCTTTCGAGCTCCACCCGCACGAACAGTAGCACATTGCTCCGCTCGGCATCCTATGTAACCGACGCATGTGCTGGTAAAACCGACGAAAAGAGTGGAGCCCGACGCACGTCCGATGACTGTGTTAAGGCGCGGGGTGGTCTTTTTCGAGTGAAAAAAGACTGATGTCACGTGGTACAGCGTCTTGCAAGATGTTGATAAGTATAGCTGAATATGTCAGTGTCGGGTCGTTCAGGGCTTCAAGGCAACGAATATTCAGCTATGTGACATCGTACAGTCTTCGTAATCCACGGATGTCGTTAGCCAATGTCAACCTTATGAGATTTCTCAGTGCTCTCAGATGGTCCCGAATAACTGCCTTCTTATCGGCGAATCTTTTCTTCAACATACCGACGGCATCGGTGTAGCAAGATTCGGTCGTGGGCAAATTCACGAACCCTGTTGCTGCGTCCTTGCATACGAATCACTTCATGAGGTAGAATTTTGTGGATGGTGTCAGGTCGCTGTTCAGGTGAACTATCTTATCGAATTGCTCCCAGAATCTCGTCTACTGTGAGATGTCACCTTTGAATGTTGGGATCTGCAGCTGCGGCAACCGAGGTGCCCTAAATCTTGCGGGAACCTCGTGCCTAAAAGTCGTTGCTGCTGTGCTTTCGCTGCCGGTAGCTTGCGCATGGCCGGCCTCCATGGGCTCGTTTCACTTACGATATTCTGCTATTTATCTCGACGAGCATGCTGACCACTTCACCTTCGTATTCTGCTATAGCTGTATACTCCTCTTTGGCACGTTTCGTCGGGATCTACTACTCGACCCTAATCAATGGCTTCAGTGTTTGGTAGTCCCGCTCGTACCTCGGCATTCGTCTGTCCGGGTGCGTTCGTCTGATTGGCATAGTTTTGTGGGTTCGTCGCACTGCCCAAGTGGATCTCATAGGTATCACAGAAAGAAGCACGGCAATGAGAGCTTCGCTACCGGGTGCTGCTACGATCCCTGCTCATCCTGAGACAACCCTGCTTTTCTAACAAGCTATTAGGTTGACTAATAGTTTATATTTATTAGAAGTAAACATATGCTCCCATAAGGTATTGAATATACTTTTTGACTTCAACCACAGCCATCAGTTGTGTACTGAAATGTTTACAATACTGAATACTCAGAAAACCATAAGTTCTCTACCAAAGGTAATTTGAAGAGAAGAAAAAATGTCACTAGGTGCTCGTGATTCTCATTACTATATATATATATATATTTCAGAAAGCTTATTGTGCGGGTCGCCACATCAAGTTGACAAACCAGAGTATCAGGTTGGAATATGAGAAAATACCAAAGGCAGATAGTATGCCGTGTGGAACATTCCTAGAAATGCTACGATGAAGGTGCTGCAATGTAAACGACACTGATTCTGCATCGTAAAGCCATAGTGTCTGTCCTTGCTCTTACCACTAAGAAATAAATAAATCATGTTCTTCCTAAATTCACGTTCCTTGGCCGCATCACACTGTCTCAACATCATTTAAAGCATGCCAGTGTCATTATGACGACTAAACTTACAATACCAAATAGCTAGCCATGTGACTATAGTCGCAACCTCGAGTATACAGCCAGGGACCCGACATGCTCCCACCAAAAAACAAACAACTGCTTGTAGCATGCATAGAAACCATACCCAAATAAATAACAATGGTACCACATCTAAAATACACGTAGCACCACGTAACAACTGTTCACGTGACTGACATTAGGTTACGTAGCGGAACAGATAGGGAGGTGACGTGTTTCCACTAGAAGTCACAAGACGACTAGTCACCTGTCTAAAATCAAGCAACATATCGCAAATGTACGTCTCGTGACATGTTCCAAGAAAAAAAAATATGTAACAGCTAAGTGGTACGTTCCCGTGCAAAACGACGTAACAGCTTGTAATTTACTGAAATCTCGTAACATCACATAACAACTCTTCATGTGACCAAAAATAACGGGACATCAAGTGAAGTGACGAAAACATCTTGGCTTTTTGCCGCAACCTCAAAGTCTCCACATTTTCTAACATATCAATTTCACTCGATGCCTCTTGTACCAACCAACGAACGCCAAAAAGAAGTATCAGGTCAAGATTTGTTTAAACAAGTAAAGCGCTGTTTGAGGCATAAGAAGTAGAGTGGGGCTGACGCGTTCAGGAAAACTGTAGAAGTTTCGACCACTTGGGAATCCTCACCATTCACATAAATGTCTGCACGGAGTCTGAAGCATATTTCTTCTATTAAAGTTAAGCTTTTATTTGAGCAAGCAACATATTTTTAGGAAATGCAAATCTATTCAATTCGTTAATGGGCCATTAAAGCAGTTTGCGTTATACAATTAAAAAGCAAGTGTGTCCCTTTGAAAGCGAGCATCCCACATTGTATAGGACATTCTCACGCTGCGTAATTAGGAGTAATTTGGCGCCATATTGTTCTCTGAGTGTGACAGCTGCGATGTACTAAATACTCGCAGCGTGCGGAACTGCCGTATTTGTTTAGGTATTTTTATTTTGAAAATGAATGTATTTAGTCAATTCATATAAAAAAGCGTTCAAGTTTTAGAAAAGCGGGCTGCACGAAGCACTAAGTGATAAAACCCAGAAATATGAAGCGGACATTGATTGTTGAATTAAAGTGGAAATATGTATCTTATCCGCTCACTAAATCAATGGCAAATAAAAACAAAGCGTGTTGACATTTCTTTAGTGATGGTTATCTGCGGGAGGAGGGACAGCCGAGCGGGTGACTTACGTGTGAGAAAAAGAAAGGTTTTCAAAACAATAAACACTCAATGGTAGCAACATTTAAAGTGCGGAGCATTTTAGAGGCCCGGATTGTCTTATGCCGTGGCAACCTCGCGTAACGCAGAAAAAAAACTGCATATAAAAATAGAAAAAAACGAGACAAGTGGAAAACTG
This sequence comes from Rhipicephalus microplus, assembly GCF_013339725.1. Lineage (NCBI taxonomy): Eukaryota > Metazoa > Arthropoda > Arachnida > Ixodida > Ixodidae > Rhipicephalus > Rhipicephalus microplus. The sequence continues at coordinate 106,016,982 of NC_051168.1, read as the reverse complement.
ACAGAGAGAAAGGTGAAAATCATTGTGAACAGAGGAGGAGAAAGCAGAAAACCAAGGCAAGCAAAATACGATGCCCCACTCCACAGTTCCTCCAGGCTTTGCACCACCAGTGCGAAGCTGTCCCTAGTTTTCATTGCAATAGCAACTATATGCACACTATCGGCTGGATTTTGCCGCTGGCGTCGGCATCACCGTCACTCACCAAATATGTTTAAGTAATGAAAGTTTGAAAACGCAAGAGAGGAAAATACATAAAAAACTCCAGCGCATGGAAACGAACGAGGAACCTCTGTATTGTGTATGCGAGGAGTTTACCACTGAGCCACGAAGGAGCTCCTCTTCCATCGTTTAAATGGCAAGCTATTTTTATCTACTACTTACCGCTGGTGAATGGCATCGAGGGGGGGGGGGGCTATCGTTTTTCTCTCACGCGTACTTTGGCTCTTGGAGAGAAGTGGAGTGGACGATCTCTCGCGTGCCCTCATCTCCCGGTGAGAGGATCATATGTCTTGGCTGGTAATCGGCTTGCGCTGGAACGATTCTGTTGTGTTACGGGGCGCACAAAGGTCACTGCAATCATTGCACAGCCTCTGTTTGCGAAAAGAGCACGCTTTTAAGACACAGCGAAGTAACAGCTCATACGCTTATCAGCGTTCATCTGTACCTGTGAGTACGTTTCGTGCGTCATTTGTTCGTGAGAAACACGGGGAACGTTTTGATCTGCTTGCCATTCTGCGCGTGACTTTGCAGTTTGTTGCTATTTGGTTCATTGTTTCGTATTTGTGGCAAAGTTGTGACTTTTTTTATGTTGTGGTAATGTGGCACCTCGCTGTGAGGTGATGTCTCGGCCTGACCAGAGCTGGTACTACCAGACTATCCTAGAAGAGTTTGTCGGTTCCCTGAGGCAAGCGAGTGTCCCGGTCGTGCGCTTACACTGTGCGTGGAGGAGTTCGGAGCGCAATCAACTACCGAAGCCATCGACATAGTTCTGAGTTAGCTCGGGTGCGGCACAACCACCTGCTGAGGGCGGGACCTTGATGTCGCGTAAGTTGGAGTCCAGCATAACCGCCTGCTGATAGTGTGGCCTTGGTACTACGCCAGTGCGTCATCACCACACGCTTTCCTGAAAAAGAAGTTCCAGGTCTGCTAGTGACCTCTTGACAGACTCATCGCATCGTTCCAGCTGCAAGTGTGCGTCAGCTACGTAGTGATTGGTACCATGAACTATGTCCATGGACCCATAGACTCCGTCTACGTGTCTGTATTTGCTTGTTGGTTCGTGTGTCTATAAATGTTTTCTTGTGCTTGACTTTGTCTGTGTCTGAGGGCCCTCGAACCACCACATAATAAACTCAGCAAGTAAAATGTGCGAAAAAAGTTCGTGAGCATCGGTGATACAGAAGCTAAAATGAGTGCCACTAAAGATAGGTACCACCTTCCGCCGCCTCTGCAATGGGGTGCTTAAATATATATAACCAATTTTCGCCCCCCTGTTTCAACCGTGACGCGAAACCGTAACAACAAAAAAGTGCTGTCGATTGGTTTTGCGGAGGGCCTCAGTGAAGCTAGAAATGAGTTCCCCTTATTTCGGAAAGCAGGTAGCAGAATCTAAATTCAGGCGCTTCTCGTATGTTCAACAATGTGGACGCATGCCCCAAGCACCACGCATTGTCATTATTGCGCGAAATGTTAAGCAGAGCGTCAAAATCGGCACGTACGGCTAAGGCCATTGAAGAGTTCAAGCATTATAAAAAATCTGACTTGTGGAGACAATGCAAGAGAGTACTACGTACGTCTTTTGCAAATCACACTTGCTGATATTAAAGCACAACTTCGAGTCACTTTTGCAATCATTCGTTGTGTGATGACAGTTCACAGTTTATTCCCAGTCACAGTTTATTCCTAATCACAGTTTATCACAGTTTATTCCTAACCCTGGCACAAGCACTGCATGGCATATACGATTACTAATGTGAATAAGGGCAGAGCGCTGCGATTGAAAAAGGTTTTTGACTGCCCTATTCACCTTAAATTATGGTTTAAATTGCACTGGTACATATCATAATCGAACGCCGAGGGCTATACCACGTCACGATGTTTACATTTTGGTTGATATTACATTTCCAATATACCAGAAGGTACCCACGTGGACATGACACCTATTGTACACCCCCACCAGCCTAAAGGAAGCCACCCAGTTGACCCAAAGAAGCCTAACCTTGCACTGGGTGAATACCACTACGATTTGCGTTCCATGACCACCCCGAGTCAAGAAAGCCTCGGCCAAGAACAGCCTTGTTTTTAAACGAGATCACAAGCTCCCATTCCGGAGCTTCTGCTTACAACGCCGTGGGTCTAAGAACTAAACGTGGCTCGGTGCTGCATTTACCGAAATAGCCCACTGAAGTCGTTGCGGATAGCAAAGTACAAGCCTATTCCAATGTAGTTACAATTTGTTAAAGAGAAAGCAGTTATCGATAGACGTACTCATTAGAACTTTGTTGGGTCTGATATTTTCATATGCACTTTACCTATTATTAGAGAGAGTCAACCTATTTTTCTCTTCTGAAGGACAGTTTCACTAGGCGGTGCTATGAACAAAAAAATGTGACATGTTATTTACACACGTAGTCACCCATTCGAACATTTTCAGAAAGTTCAGTAAAAAAATCTGAAGTTGTGCATCCGCTCTTGAAGGGAAAAAAATGAGGTGTTCTCCCTGGCAGAAATTATTGGAAAAGATGCATTGAAATTTCAGAACATTGGGAAAATGCCTTTGACAAAAAAGCGTTTGTACACACACACACACACACACACACACATACATACATATATATATATATATATATATATATATATATATATATATATATATATATTTACGTCATATACGCCTTCTTACGTCACATATATGTGACGTAAGAAGGCAGAGATGGTTAAGAGAAGTAGAGGAGGAAGAAGTCAGAATGGAATAAACATGGCGTATGAGCCAGGCCACGTTTCCCATTCATCGTAGCGTCACACGAGTCGACAGGATGAAGACCTGGCCGCCGCTCATCAGCCACATCATTCACGAAGCCACCGGCAATACGCCTCAACTGAATATCGACCACAGAAGAGGTGATCTCAGCCGCATGCAATTACCGGCATCATGACAGAACCATCGACCGACCTTCCCATCCCTAAGTACACCGGAGCAGTGGACGATGGACCTGTGCAGGACTGGTTTGACCTGTTCGAGCTCCCCGCTACCGCTGCATCTTGGTCGGAACGGGAGATGATCATCAACTTTACCGACTACATCTCCGGTGAGGCTTTCAAATTCTACCTCACCCACATATTTCAAAACGACGAGTCATTGGAAAAGATAAAAAAATAAATGATCGTTTGGTTTAAAGAATACAATGACGACTACGACGAAGATTCGCATATAACCGACCATCCACAGACAACCACACTCCGTCACTGCAGTGAAAAGCACTGCTCACGCATTGGGACACCAAAAATGAATCGGCCTTTGAAACAAGAGCAATTAAAGCACCCTCTCAATGAAAGGCAGCCAGATCTGTTTGCAGGAAGAGTGTACCCTCCACCGCACCGCGTTTTGCAAGTGCCCGATCGAACCAACCTTTACGTCATAACTGCACCGTAGCACTCACATTAGGGAGCCACCCTGTGCACAGTACTTTCCGTCTCACGCACTTCGACCACCTCCTAATTTTCCGTCGCTTGGCTCTTCAGTTGCTCACAGCGCTCACCTCGCATCTCACATGCTTCCTACGGTTGATATAGAGGTGAGGAACCCTGAAGATACTCAGCCAGGCTCTGGCTTTTCTGTGCAGATGCATGCATCACAACAGCTTAACTCGTTAGTTACACAGAAAGACAAACATTTCCGACTGAAATCTGACCAAACTACGCCTGCTGCGGTGTCACCACGCAGTGCACGGACACCTGGGAGTCTTAACAACACAGGAGGCTCGGAAGTATCAAATCGCACACGTTGCCGAGAGTCAGACGCGTTCATTAGGAACGGCGTCACAAGAGCCTCCGAAGAGTCTCCAGTAAATTCGAGTGCACAACATTCATTACCCGAAATGCAGCATAACAGTCCACTGACTACCATCTGCCTACTGGACACCACATCAAGTTTTCCAGAAAATCAGTGCCATGGTCAAGAACGGCTGCCACCTCAGCTCCTTCCACATTAACACCATCAATGCCAGCAGAAGCAAGCCCAAGAACAACAAAGTCGCCATGGGCTACACCAGCAAGGACGAATACGAACGGAAAAATCTTTGGAAGAACACTCGAGGATTGAACAAAGGCGTCTACAAGAGGGTTAAGTGAAGCGACGACAAATTAAATATGTCTTGCTTAAGACAAACAAGTCTTCTTATTCAAGACATTTTCGCAAAAAGAAACATCGCACAAGTTTTCTCTAGAAGAGATCAAGATTCAGTCTACAATCAAAGCTGTTCAGACAACAGGACACAAAGCGACGAAGAAGAAGCAAAACCACACCCTGTATTGCGGAAGGACGCAGAAATCACCGCATCAGTCTTGGCCAACAAACACACAGATGGGTAGCACTGCATGTGTACCAATCAAGGCAAAGTACATGACGCCTACACAAATCATGCTGCTGGTTCTCCGAAGCCTTCAGACCAGGTTCATTCTTTGCAAGTATGCAACCAGTTTCATCATCTGCAGTTTCCACGTTCAAGGTGTACTCGTGTTTTCCAGTACGCAACAGTCAGCCTCGCGCACCAGAACTACAACACTTACCGGACTGCTGCACTCTCCTGTGAAGTGGTACGGAAACTTCCTGGGACATGGAACGATCTTCCGTTTTTTGACAGTGTTCACTATTAAGCCGTGCATGTTCACTTTTTAATTTCTGTTCATCTGACGCGACTTTTTTCGGGGGGGGGGGGGGGGGAATCCTGTGACGTAAAAAGGCAGAGATGGTTAGGAGAAGTAGAGGAGGAAAAAGCCAGAATGGAAAAAACATGGCGTATGAGCCAGGCCGCGTCTCCCATTCATCGTAGCGTCACACACACACACACACACACACACACACACACACACACACACACACACACGCACGCACACGCACGCACGCACACACACACACATATATATATATATATATATATATATATATATATATATATATATATATATATATATATATATATATATATATAACATATATTGTCGAAGCAAGAGAACCTAAACGTATTAGGAAGCAAACATCACTCCAATGTAGGTAGCAAGCAGCGCCAGTAAAAAAGGCCACGACAAGAGCCCGAAAAGTAGCAAGAAATTCCGTAAGGCAGCTAAAGCCTCTTCGTTGCTCTGAGCGGCCGATAACGTGTCGAAAAAGCTTCGAAGAAGGACAGCGGACTCTTTCTCAGCAGCGCAGATAAGATTTCGCCACCAAAGGTGCCAGACACGTAAGAAAGCCTACTCGAGGTCATCGACAGAAGGCCTCCTTCATTTCGGGCACATCGCAGCAGTGCCTCTTTTGTGCTGTGAAGATAAACGGAGATGATAGGCACACGGTAATAAATTTTAGACAGCTGACATTAACGCTCAACTTTCGTGGATTAGGTTACTTGCGGACGTGTTTTTTACGAATAGTATGGAATGCACGTTCGTTGTAAAGAATACAGAACAGTATCAATAATTAGCTATTGTGTTTTTCATCGGAACTCAGCAGTATTTTGGAAAAATAGTATTCAGAAATTGCCAAGCTGTTTTTTTCATACATTATATAGAGCCAAATCAAGAAGACTACCATAATTAATTAAATATTGAAGGCGATCATCTCATTGTTTAAAACGAACAAAAACAGGTGAACTTCAATAAAACTTGTTTTTTGGATAGTTGGCGTGCGCTAAAAAAATTAGACCACGCAAACCAGCAGAGATGAATAGGGGAAAGGAAAGAGTGTCAGGTAATCTTCAGGTGAGCGCATTACGTATTTATTGGTTTTAGTCGTTTTAAATGCATCCTAACGTGCATGCATTGTGGTTCTTGGATTTGGTACCCACAGTTGCATGAGCTATTTTCTGTATAGGCACGAAACGTTCGAAGGTATTATTTGCATTCATGAGCAACAGCGTATAATTACGTAACTCGGCAACCTGCAAAAAGAATTGACGGTTTTCAAAGAGCAGAATTTTGGTCCAGTTGCTCAAGTATATTTGATAAAGTGAACTAATAAACACAGATGAAGAATGTGTGGTAGACTGGACGACTTGTGAAAGGCTATCTTTTCCACATCAAGTGTGTCAATTTATAGAGATAATTTTCATTCGAAACAATTGTTTTTCATTTACAAACTGTACCATTTACTTGGTCTGTTATCACTTTTACTTGATCTATGCAATCATTATATAAGCCAGAAGGAACTCGCACAACATTTTTCATTCTAGTAATCATTCTATATACTCATGCATCTTTACTGATTTATCCATATTAATAACTATCGTGGCAATTGGTCACTTTACTAAAAGATTGACAGATAGATGTGCGGATATTTTATGCAGTGAGAACTCCGTCCGACAAACCTGTGCAACTAGAAATACTGGCTGCTTGGCCAGAGTTCATCTTAGCTGACAATTCACAGCGTGCTCAAAGGGCAAGTTTAGCGCGAAAAAAACTCTGCCCTGTGAGCGCGGATAACAGGGCACGTCTTTCGACTTCTTTTCTTGCGTGGCACAGCGTCACCACGAAGAGCCGAAAGGGTCAGTAAGCAACATCGGTAAACACGTTGCGCAGTCGTAGCCTCTGCACACGCAACGGAAGCAACAGGCTGCAGAGATGGTGAGCCACTACTTGACAAGCGCAGTTGCAGGTGTACTTTGCATCTTCGTCTCCGAGGCAACCAGGCATGTAGTGATTGCTTTTATTGCGTTGGTATCGAACGTTTTCAACACTAACAGGCACTGCACATGTGACAGTATTCCGTGTCACAAATGCAATCGTTTCAAAGTGCTTACGTTCAATGTCACTGCAAGTTCTGTGGTTGTTACTGCTTTGTTTATTTTTGCGGCCTAATGCATGTGTAAATCAACCCAATTGACACTACATACAAAGACAGCACGACAAAAGACGACCACTACTTTTTGCAGTATGTAGTTTGTGTTCACTAGTAATATGATTGCGTTCATCTGTATTTACTTCCTTAATAAATACATCAATCTCTATGGCACTCTGTAATGAGATTGTAATGTTTTTTTTTTCTATAAGGTCAGATGTCCGCAAATTTCATCGGTGCTCATATCCTCCCACTTGATTGCACAGTAGAAGTATTATTAAGGTGTGCGCGTTGAAAATTTAGAGAGTTAATACACATACTTTTTGTGTCCTTAATATAGTTTGTGTGGTGAATAATGACTTCAGTCCAACCACTGTGGTACAGTTACTCACGGCTGCCCAAAGATTGCCGCACTGACATATTAAGTGACATAATATGGCAGTTTGAAGTATAATTGAGTAACTAATGCCACAACAGCTACGTGGTGCAATCGTGTCCGCCTCCTTCCTCTTTCCTGATGTCTACCATTAAACTGACGATCGCTAGGGATGCATCACGTTAATTGTTATGTATTTGTGACGTAAGAAGGCAGAGATGGTTAGGAGAAGTAGATGAGGAAGAAGTGAGAGTAGAAAAAAACATGGCGTATGAGCCAGGCCACGTCGCCCGTTTATCGTAGCACACACGAGTCGACAGGATGAAGACCTGGCCACCGCTCATGAACCTCACATCATTCAAGAAGCCACCGGCAGTACACCTCAACTGAATATCGACCACAGAAGAGGTGATCTCAGGCGCATGCAGTTACCAGCATCATGGCAGTACCATCGACAGACCTTCCCATCTCCAAGTACACCGGAGCAGCGGACGGTGGACCTATACAGGACTGGTTCAACCTGTTCGAACTCCACGCTACCGCTGCATCGTGCTCGGAACGGGAGATCGTTACGAACTTCAGTGACTACGTCACCGGTGAAGCATTCAAATTTTACCTAATTCACATACTCGAGAACGACGAGTCATGGCAAAAAATCAAAGATGAGATGATTACCCGTTTTAATGACTATAACCAAGACTTAGTCATTGCCAACCATCTAGAGACAACTGCACACTATCGTCAACTTCCTAAGCAGTCCTCAAGTATTCGAAAGTCCAGCGCGAATCGACAAGCGCCTAAAGACGAAGTGGCACATGCGTTTACTTACAGAAGGCCATGCGTATATTGGGAAAAATCCAACCATCAAGCGCAGCTCTCTTGTGCACGAAAGTCGGCATGTCCTAACTCGTGGCACCAACATACGACACGAGACGTCGCTCACCCTACTGATGCCTTTCATGCTTCGTCTCGCATACGTGGTTCACCACCTGGGTTTTCGTCACGCGGCTCTTCAAATGCTCCTGACGCTCACCGCTTGCCTCATAAAGACGCCGTGTTCGCGATAGACGAGCGGACACACCGGGAAAATACCCTGTCGAGCCATGCTCCTTCCGCACGGGTTCATGCATCGCCGTCCGGTGCATCACACTCGACAGTCGAAGCAACGCCGAAGGCTCAGACACATCGAACGTCACGCGCTGCAATGCGCAAGAGCGTCTCGTAGTGAACAGGGTAGAAGCAGCTTCCGAAGAACTTTCTACGAACTCTGAAGCATTATCTTCATTGCCCGAACTGCATGACAACAGCCCACAGGCTACCAGCTGCCGACTGGGCACCACATCAAGTTGTCAAGAAAACCAGCACGATGCTCAAGAAGGGATCTCACCGCAATGCGTTCCACAGCAACATCAGCAACGCCAGCAAAAGCAAGTCCAAGAATCGCAGACACTCCAACAGATACACCGACAAGGACGACGATGCAAAGTAAGCCTCTTAAAACGAATTCAAGAAGCGAGGCAACTTCGCATAAGGAATCGGCACCAGAAACGCATTTGGCACAAAATATCAAGACTGCGCCTAAGGTTACAGCTCCGAAACCTCAGGAAACACCGAACAAGACAAGAAGTCACCAGTTCTACCACACAAAGATTCAGACACAATCCCATTAGTTTACGACAATGGAGCCAACGCCACAGAAAACTACGAAAGAGACTGAACGTTATAATTTGTACAACGCACGAACATAGACATGATTCCTTGAAGTTCAGTTCTTGTACACGCAGGCTGCAAGCACTAATTTTGTCTCAGCCGCGACACAAAATACAGCGCGTACGACAAAGGATTCGGCGCCTACGACATTCGACCTTCAAGTGCTCCTAGGACTTCCAACCTTGTTCGTTCCTCGCAGCTGCTCAAGTCATGTCATGGTCAGTGCAGTTTTGCAAGGCGCGGTTACCTTCTCCAGAACGCCACAGCCAACCTCGCCCACCAGAACTCCCCAATTCACCGGACTGCCGCAGTCTTTTCTGAAGTTTCGCGAGTTTACGGAATACCATTGGGACATGAAACCAATTGTGAATTTTGACATTTGTGACTTCTCAACCTTGCCTTGTTTACTTTTTCTTGTTCGTAATCCATGCCTTATTTCGGGGGGAGGGGGAATCCTGTGACGTAAGAAGGCAGAGATGGTTAGGAGAAGTAGATGAGGAAGAAGTGAGAGTAGAATAAAAATGGCGTGTGAGCCAGGCCACGTCGCCCATTCAGCATAGCGTCACATATATTATTCTATACAGAGCGGTATCAAATGTAAATATATGCACAAAGCCAGAAGGAATAACATTGGGCCGCTTACTGTGACCAGCTCTGCGTGGTAGGAGGGCGCAGGGAAGTGTAATAAAAAGCTGATATAGCAGAAGATACAGTTGTATACGAAAAGGCGAATAAGCTTAATAAGTGAACGAGTGTGCTTCACAGTGGTATCCGGGGAGTTGTGTCCATGCCTTGCAAGTGGTCCCAAACGGGACAAGCATTGAAAACTGGTCCTTGTTCGGCATTTCTGACCCACCACGCCGTATATGCGCTCATAGAACCAGCTCCGTTGTCACTCTGTCATCTGTACCCAAGATCCAACAGTATCAAAAATATTAGGCTTGGTGATGTCTCTTGGCTTGAGTTACATACAGAGTGCTAGTACAGCTGAATTGATAGACCTTTCTGTTGCTGCATTTATAAGGAGCTACCTTTCGATACCGCGGGGATATTTTTAAAGGATAACTAAAGAGTAAAACAATTTTTCGCCTATCAGTAAGGTACAATTTCACAATCCCGAAAACACCACTCTTTTAGCGACACGACGATTGGTACACAAGAAAACGCGCGAAAATTAAAAAAAAAAAGTGGGCAGAGACGCCACCTGGAGCTCCCCGCATTAAACACTTAGAAGTCATAGAGTTTGACGGCGTGTACTGGGTTCCACGTAGCTCCTAATCGGTGAAAAATTAGGTAGGTTGTCATCGGTGGTGCCATAGACCTACAATACGAACTTTGAGAAAATGCAATAGGGCCAATGTCACTAAAATATGAAAAATGCATTTGGAGATATTCGACGTCGCAACGGAGATTTCAGCGCGAAATTATACTATGTACCCTCAGCCTTATTTTGTTCGCTAAAAACAAACTTATGATAATGAAACACATCAAATTAGAGTGCTCAAAGTGCAATCTGTCAATTCGAACCAATTCATTGTTTCTCTTTAGTGTCCCTTTAAGAGTTCACTTCTTTTTTACGCAGGTCCTGCTTGTGTCAAACCGACGACCGGGGAAGGAATGCGATTCCCGGCATTGGGGAATTCACGGTGCCACTTACTAATTACAACAATGTAAGCTCGTAAGAGATGCTTCACCCTGCATTGATAACGAAAGTTCTGCCTTAGTGATAAATTATATACACCACCACAATTTTCAAACTGTTCATGAGCCTCACATTACCGATTGTACAGCGCCAAAACACGGCGTTCCCGTTTTACTTTGCACTCTATGGTCGCGAATATGAACTCATCATAAGCGTGTTCATCAAAGCTGCATCACGTGCGTGCATAAGAAGGCAGCGTGTATTCAGGCAGTAGAAATTTCGTCACCAAATCACACCCTCTAAGAAATCACTGGTAGTCGGCCACGGTGGTGTGGTGGTCAAAGTGCTCGGCTGCTGACCCAAAGGTCACGGGTTCGATGTAGGCCGTAGCCGTCGCATTTCCATGCAATTGAAATGGTAGATGCTCGCCTACTGTGCGATGTTAGTAGGCCTTAAAGGGCACCAGATGGTCGAAATTTCCGGAGCCCTCCACTATGGCGTCCCGCATAATCATATTGTGGTTTTGGACGTTAACCCCCCTTCCCCCTATAATAATAATAAATCACTGTTAATTATATCTCTTTTGGCATGTTCTCTGTCGTATTGGCACGTAAACTCAGAAAATTAGCTCACTCACTGGAACAGCTCTTATATCCAACGCTTTGAAAACTGCGAACAAAGGTTCACCTGAGAGTATCCGTGATGATAATTTCTAGTGCCTTATCACCAAAATAGCACCGCACATTGCACAGAGCGTTATTAAGAAGACACGTTCACTTCAATGAACGGAGCACTTTCGTACCACTTACAAAAGGCACTGTTCGTGTAGTGAACGCACATTGGCGCTCATTATAAGAAAACGTTGCAGCCTCATTCTTCGGGATCATTTGAAGTTACGGGTTATTCCGTCAATAGAATGTTTAAAAAATACGTGAAACTAAAATTTTATTTGTAACTCTCAGTATTAGCAAACTGTTGCACCAAGCCGGCGTTCATCTTTCCATTCTTTTCTTTTTATTGCAATTTTATCACTTGTAAAAGCAGGGAATGAAGTAAAATATCATTTGGACTGCAGCAAACTGTTTATGTCGAATTTCTCACGCAGCTTCAGTACTACTGCGACCTGAACATCGGCTCCCCGTGGCAATCATTTAAAGCAGCGCTCGATACAGCTGGGGCCAGTTGGGTGCTCTCTACGAACTGCAAAGAGGATCTGGAAGTGTGCCGTGAGTGGACTGTGCTGTAATTTAGGAGCCACTGCCACATTTATCGCAGCGAATTGCACCATACTACAGAAAAAAAAACTTACATTAAAACCTGATATATTTGCAAAGAAAATTTTACATGACACTTTAGGCAACACATGGGCACACACGCCCAATACCAGAATATCTAGAATAAAATGGAACATACTCCCAAAGTGTCTTACGTGCCGCCCTGGATGTAATCGGTAGAAAGCTCGAAGGAAGATGGGGTGCAATATTAACGACCTCGCAAGCGTATATAACTATTCCTTTTATTTGTGCAATCGCAAATGCCTACATAGGTGGCAGAGGTGCGAATAGAGGGGCCGACGAAAGTATGTCTTGTGGAGAGGAAGCAGGTGACAATAATAGACAGATACCGGCTAACAAACGTAAAAATAGTTAAAAGATTTTTTGACTTTGTAAGGCAAGACTTTTTCATTTTAACGTGAAGACAGGGGAGTTTTAGGTCTAAGAAAATTATTGTTGCTGGTGTCGGTAAACAAACACAAAAAATGATTAAGTGAAACGTGAGGCATGCGGGCTCGGATCCCGATCGAACATCAGTGTTTTGCGCGGAAGTATAGTACTTTACCGCCGAGTAATGCCAGTGGTTGAATGAAGCTAATCACACACAAAAAAAGAAAGGACGCCGAAAGGGAAGAGGTTTAACACCAGTACGACGTATCGGATTCAGTACACATGAGCGCATGAGCGCACAAAATCACCCTATGCAACCAGTAACAACTGCTTTAAACATTCATTCTTTCCACGAACTATAAACGACTGGAACAAATTAACCAACACTGAAGTTCTACAGCCATCCCTAACATTCTTTTTCTAACCTCAATAACAGTGTTTAAAATAGCATGCCAATTAAGCTGTGTCCCCATAAACGTTCGAATTTTTGTATATCTTGAGTTGCTTTGTGCGTACCTTTGTTTCTGTGTGTTTTTATCTTCCTGTTTTGAAAATTTGTTCGTCTGCATATTGAGCATTCATGTAATTCATGTAACCCACTCTGCGAAAATCCCTAGTAGGAATTGCAGAATTCATAAATAAATAAATAAATAAATAAATAAATATCAGCAAGGTTGTCATACTAAATACAAAGTGTCTTACTGTTCTAGAAAGTTTTCAATATATTTGATATTCGTGCTTTTCACTCTTTTTTATTATGTATCTTTCCGACCTTATAATTATTCGTCGAACCACTGACTTCATGAAAAATACTTCAGTATGTAGCAAGCAATACTTCAGGCGAGGACTTGCGTTAGAAGTTGCATGAATGCGTAGCCGAAGCGCTCATCTCACGAGGCTCCAGTGTATTTGTATAGCGTTACAATACACTGATTGATTTAGATTTGCCTACTTTATCACAAAGGGATCACCGCGTCAATCCTCAATAGCCACAACATAAACGAGGTATTTTGTGTGCCACCTGCCTTTCAAAGGTGTAATGAGTATTTTGCCACACCACAAAATACTGAATTATGATGCAATGAGTACTTCGTAATAGTACTTGAAATTTCCGCCAAAGCATAGTTCACAACGACCACTCCCATGCCCACAGTTATTCCCTCCCTCACGGCACCATTGAGATGCTTGATGACAAGCGAAGCATGCATGACAAGCAATTCAGAAGACGATGCTAACGGAGGCCGATAAAGCTATCGCGTTAGTTTTGCAAAGGCAAGGTTTAAGCGCAGACTTCTACTTTAAGCAAACGCCTACCTTTTTCACACAAGGATATAAACTGCGGTATCGTTTCAATAATGGTATACCTAGCGTAGTATGCCGATGTCAAAAATTACAAAAAGAATATAGACAAGCCGTGACTTCAACCAGACATGTGCCTTTGGCGCATATGCTGCTTTCAGTGAGATATTACATGATGTGAATGCCACAAAGATAGCTTCGACCACTCGCACAATTGGTTCGGCTGCTCATCTTGACGGCTGTATGAATACATTTTGGTCGTAGGTGATCGCGAGAAGTACGACCCACGCACCTCCTTCACCCACGTTGACGGCGTGGACGCCGCTTCGGCACCCTTCGGGAATGGCACCGTTCTCGGAAAGGCGTCATGGGATCGACAACGAGTGGCCGGCGTCATTGTGCCACGAATGCCCTTCCTGCGGATCGGCGAGTTCGACGGAAAGAAGGACATCTTCTGGAGCACCCCATCAAACGCCGTTCTGGGACTGGAACAGGGCCCCCTCTCCTTCTTCGGCGCCCTTGTGCGCGAGCGCCTCATTGCGGAGCCACGGCTGGGCTTGTACTTCAGTCGTGACGACACGGATAACGGAGAGGCACTGTTTGGTGGAACCAACAGCAGGCGGTTCGAGGAACCACTGACATTCTTCCCTGCCCTCGGTACATACTGGAATTTTCAGCTAGATGGGTAAGTAGTGTATTACTACATCTCTAAAAAGCACGATGTGAAGATTCAGTTCGCAGGTATAGGATAAGTGCTGTAACTATGCCACAATTTCGTAACCCATTCAACCCACAATAAGTGCCACTCAAGCACCTTTTGCCCCTTCACAGTGGTGTAGTAGTTCGTGTAATCGGCTGCTGACCCACAGGTCGCGAGATCCAATCCCCGCAGCGGCCGCTGCATTTTCGTTAGAGGCGAAAGTGCTGTAGGCTCGTGTACTCGATTTTGGGTGCAGGCTAAAAAATTTCAAGTGGTCAAAATCATAGGACCCCTCCACTACCGTGTTTCTCATTAGCATAAGGCTTGCTTTGTGACTTTAAACCCCACATATCAATCAATAAACTTGATCACCTCCGTGCAAATAATTCATCAGAGAAGATCAACCTTGTTGCTTTCGTTTATCACTAAGTTAATCTATACGGCAGATCTACGTCTTTATCAGTTATTGACAACCGGCGCTTTCTTTAAATAGTTGCCAGGCCGTTTTGGTGTTTGTACACTGCGTGGCCAACACATGCTGCACGCACGCTGGGTTTCGGTGGAGAGGCTGAAGTCACTGACAGTGCACCCAAAAAGGTGGTTCTCATTACTCTTTTATTATAATCACCTCCTACTACGCATTCACGCAGCACTTTATTTTTCATTTTTAGTTGACCCTTGATAAGTACTAACATTTCCGAATATCTGTTCGCACGCCCACTGGGACATTTCGATTTGGAAAGAAGAGTATTTACCCCGCCCACACACACACACAAGAAGCTCACGAGGGCACCGGTGAAGACTCTTAGAACATTCCACACAAATATTTATCGAAAGATCGCTCCTAAGTCCTTTCTATCCCTAAAAAATTTCAGCTGTTACCATCAGCTTTAGGCCTGACCTCTCTACGGCGTCTACAGCAGCGGAACTAGCTGCTTTGCGCGCTGCACTTTGTGTGGTCAACCGGGAACCACCGCAACAATGGTCGATATTCAGCGACTCTGAGGCTGCCCTACAATCTGTGCTTTCAGCACTACGTCGCCGACCATACGAACAGCTTGTTTTCGAAATTCGATGCCTTCTCCACCCTTCACACGAAAAAGGGCACCATGTGACGTTTCCCCCGCCGCGTTGGTTTAATGGCTAAGGTACTCGGCTGCTGACCCGCAGGTTGCGGGTTCAAATCCCGGCTGCGGCGGCTGCATTTTCGATGGAGGCGGAAATGTTGTAGGCCCGTGCGCTCAGATTTGGGTGCACGTTAAAGAACCCCAGGTGGTCGAAATTTCCGGAGCCCTCCACTACGGCGTCTCTCATAATCATATGGTGGTTTTGGGACGCGAAACCCCACATATCAATCAATCATGTGACGTTTCAGTGGCTGCCAAGTCACTGCGACGTCAGGGAACGAACATTCCCATACTGCCGCACGGGCAGCTCTTGAAGATACATGCTGCAGTAATCTTTCACGGCTTGCGCGGGAAACCGCGGTTTCACTATGGTGCCCGCCAAGCAACCAGACCACCTAAAGGAATCATCAACACCACCCGTCTTCTTTGATGGCTCTCCGCATGCCCACTGGGCTCGACTGAAGAGAAGCCACCCTTCTTCATCGCTTATGGCTAGGGGTGGCATTTACAAAATCTTATTCATTTATCACAGCGATGGCCGACAACGCTCTCTGCGATGCCTGTCGTTGCGAAGAGACGCTACACCACATCCTGCGCGACTGTCCGTTGTATGACATCCAGAGACAGTCACTGGCATCCGTTCTTGCGCGCATCGACAAGAGCCAAATGTCTGTGGACACTATTCTTCCAAGTGCCCGAGAGAAGACATTGCAACTGAAGGCGACAAAAGCACTGTTGAAATTGCTATGCGACACGGAGTTGAACGAGTGGCTGTAACAGCGATGTCACACACCGCGAAAGACAAAACTGAACTATTACTGAGTGTGCGCACGTGTGCTGCTTAATGTGCTGTGTTTATCTCTCTTCCCTCCCTTCTCTCTATCTTTCATCTTTCCCATTCCCCTCTTATGCGCAAGGTAGCAAACCGGCCGCCTATAGACTGCTTAATCTCCCTGCCGTTCTTTTCCTACTATTTTCCTTCATTCCTTCAGCTCGCAGTGCCCTAGCTGCAGGTGAACGTGTGATCTAGAGCACAAGCTTTTGCAGTGCCCATTGTTACGTTGGGATGAGAACCTCCCAATGCATAAATACAGCTCAGTGCTCAAGAGCTCGGAATATCAACATCAACTGTGGGCTGTCCGTAGAGCCTGCGATGCACCCTAGGTGTAACTGCCCTCCTTCCCCCCCGTGGCGGTGCCCCATGATGATGACTTAAAATGTGGCACTTCTCAGTGTCTTCAAAGAATGTTCTTCGTGCCGCATACGCACAGGAGATTTTTATTTTCCGAACAATACAAATGTTTGTCTTGCGTAGCCGTATACGGATCCGCTGTGAAAGTGAAATTGTGTAATGTGTCTGAGTCACTGCAGTCTTCCAGGAGGATTATAAGGGTGAACGAATAAGGGCCCGAGCTAAGGGCTTCGTCCAAGGAGCACGATCTCTTCGACCTTCATGAACGAAAGTTTTTCTCTCTGTCTTTCTGAGCCATTTGAGCCAACTGATATTTTGCTTTAGCACTGTGCATATGGCATCACCACACGAACCCTCACTTGTACCCGAAAACTATTGACGGTGCTGCAAAACAAGAACTTTTATACTTTCATTTCCAGGAATAAGACTTATTGCTCGTTTGTTTGGCTTATTTTCGGTATACCGCATGTTTTACGGTATGTGAGGGGTTAAACAAATAGACAACATCAAAGAGGTAATACTATACTTCATGTGCTTTGGTTAGCTTGCCATCTCGAAGTTGTTTTTCATTCTGACCACTCATATCAACATGAGGCGATTAGGCTGTAAGTTCATGTGCCGTTCTTCAGGAAGCTCATGAACCTACGCACGATCATTCTGCCTGTTGGCCCTACCAAAATGAGGACCTGTTACCTCACTCCAGTTCATTCGTTAATGATTGTTGCATTGGATTCTCTGTTGATTTTCCACGTACAGAATCCAAATGGGGCCTTACGGTCACTACTGCTTCGCGGGATGCATCGCCAGGCCAGCCACCGCCGACCCTTACATAGGAGGACCACCAGTCGAAATACAGCGAATTAACAATGACATGGGGGCGATGAAAGTTGATAGTGGAGAGGTAGGCAGTTTCGCTAACCTTGTTTCTTCTGCTTTAAAATATTTGTTGAGGATCGTAAGCGTGAGAATATAAGAACGACACCAAATGCAGGGTAAATTTCCACACTTGCGCTAAACATTTGCCACTTTAAACGATGTTTTTCAGTGAAATAAAGAGAGCAGAGATTATAGAAATCAATACTTATTTGCAGATTATATAGTTGGTTCATACTTGAAAAATTGACTTGCTGCGCAAGCTTGAAGGAAAGCGAGAAGGGAAACAGAATTTTTTTTGCGTTCTTTTCTTTCTCTTTACATTTGCGCAGAAAGTCCCTTTTCAAGCATAGAATTCAGCATGTTCAATGCATCAAATCAATAGATAAGACATTTTAAACGTTTCTGACATGTATTGCTCAAAAAATTGAATCTTTGCAGTGGATGATCAACTGTGACAGCATCAGGCAGCTGCAAGACATCAAATTTACCATAGGGAATCGAACATTCGTCCTCCATCCAGATCACTATATCGTACAGGTACGGGTCTACCTGTTTCGTCATTCTTCGGACAGTGCGTGAACAATAACATGAAACATGAACAGTTATACTACATTTGTTCTGCTAGCGTAAGCTGCATTTATATTTGTTTACCCTCTTCTCTCCATTCTTGACCAAAGAGCAACTGAACACAGCTATTAGCAACGAACATTTTGATTGCATTAATCATAAATGAGATTGAGCTTGCTTATCTAGTTCTATGTGACTGCTTACATGTAGAAACGCCGATATGCAAATGGCTTACGAATGCGTGAAAAAAAGCTGGTCTCCCCAAATGTTTAAGCTGTTCTTGCATTCCTCTGTTCAGTTCTGGCATTTCTAGTTAGGTAGTTCCCAGCATTCGAGGTGTCCTATGCTAAGTTTGTCGTACTATACATAACTCTTGCACGTATTTCAAAGCCTGATAAACCCTATAAAAGTATTGCTGCATTGACGGAAGCCACATTTTGTCAGCAACATTTTCCTGTCAGCCTTTTCCGTTCGTTCGAGTGGTAGTACTCGATAGTTGTAAAGGTAGTCGCCATACAAAGACACATAGTCTTTTCACCGCATGTATTTCACGAACTTCTCCAAACACAGCAGCCTTAGTACGTGGTTTAAGAGAATTACCGTAACCAGAGGAAACCCACTGATTGGCGTGCACATATTATTGAGATAAAAATTGTTTATTATGATTAGTCTGAAAGACTGTAAGGTTAAATTTTAAAACTTCATAGTGAAAAAAAAAACAGCGCGAAAAACAGGAGACCAGACGAAGAAGTACACAAACAGAGCGTTCCTACTTCGCCTGGTCTATCGTTCTTTGCGCAGTTTGTTTTTTCACTATGTCGTACCAACACACCTAAGCAACCACTTTAAAACTTCAATTACTTCATATGAAATCAGGCGCCAGTGCGTGTAAGCTGAAGAGACATACATGCGAAACTATGCAAGTGAGGGGGCCCCCAAGGCATGGCGATCTTGTTGTATTTCTGCTTTTCCTGCTCTGTAATTACTTCCCGAATTTATCATAGCCTGCAAGATTGCGATGCTCCCAAGCCTATACTGTGCCTTTGATTTGGGCACAGCTTATCATCACAAGATCAGATCAAAGGTGGCGTGTTGTCTTAGGACGCATTTGTGCAGTAAATTACCCACGTGACTGGGTGTTCAGTTCGCACACATATGGCCTGCCGACACGTGTATAGATATAAATTGTTACGATAATACTACCGGGAGCTTAACGTCTCAAAACTACGACATCTTTATGACAGACGCCATGATGGAGGGCAGTGAAAATTTAGAGTGTGCCGACATCGCACAGCCCACGGCCGTCTGCTATTTCGTCTCCATTGTATTGTGACCAACGCAGATGGCATTGATGCCGTGACCTTCGGGTCAGAAGCCGAGCAACTTGAACTGATGCTTCTTCACGGCGCACATAAATCGTAACAATAATAGATGCATATTTCACCTGAACTAATACTGTGCTGATGCTGAACTTTGCAATGTGCTAATCGTGATACTTGTTAGAAGCCATCAGAACAAGTTTAATAATAATCTGTCATGGAAATATGAGCGCAAATCCTCATTTGCAGTATCGCTGAATGAATGCTCTCGCAGCGCCTACAACTGCTGCCACGTTTGGGTCAAGTATTGCAATATTTAGTAAAGCACTATGACAGCATATTTTCTAAATAGGGGTGCACGTAAATATGAATGTTTCACCGCACCACTGGGCCTCATAAACTGTACCGATGGCTTCAAACGATCCTCAAGAGGCCGCATAGCTTTCGCATCAATAAGAAAACAGCGACCCGGACCCACTTAATATGGCGACATCATGGGCCATCATGGTGTCGTCCTATTAAGTGGGTGCGGGTCGTGGTTACTTCTCAGTGACATGTTCAGTCACTTCTCACATGTTCTGATATGTTCATGTTACTTCTCAGTGACGTGGCGCTTCATGTTGAGAATACTCTGCTGGGCGGTCATGATGGTTAAGGGATTTCAGTACTTGGCTGTTGACCAGAAACATTCGGCTTCGATGCTGTCCTCTGTGGTTACATCTAAATGGAGGCAAACTTTGGGAGGCCCACTAACTGTGCCGAATCAGCGCACATTAGAGAACACCGGGTGCAAGAAATCATCGGGAGCACTTCGATGTATTCATACATTAAGTTCAATGCGAAAAGAACGGGAAAACTTGCTAAGGCACACATATGAAAGAGTACAGCGCTAGTTACACAGTCTTTTCGTAGCCTAGTCTTAGCCTGGCTTACCTCGAGGACTTAAAACTAACAATAAATATGTTAGCGGCATTGGTTCACTGTGGGGACTTTGCTCAAGTCTGTAAAGAGAAGAGAAATTTCGGCACAAATTAGTGTCAGCAGAAGGTGGTTGGGCACAGCCGGTCCCCAGATCTGTACCAAATTTAAAAATTTTTGTCAGTTTATAATGCCTTTTTTTGTATATTGAACATTCTCAGGCGCGTTTTGAACTGAAAAAAAAAACAATAAAAGCGTAAGTCAACTCTGGAAAAGCGCTTCGGCTTCCTACGTTCTTGCTTACTCGCTGAACAGCTTTTATTGAATAATTGCACCTTATGTGTCTGGTTACCAATTTCAAACTTATAAAACAAATACTCCGGTATATATTTTTGGGGTAATAATGATAATTATGTTCACTTGTCTATTAGGTTCCACGTAGTGTAGGGAACCGAGAGAACTTGTTATGTGTCAATAGATCACAATAAACCTCATCATAATCGACATGTGCTTGTATGCTGAGAACCAAGCCGATGTGTTTGATCAATTTGTTCTCATTACCCTTTTTTTTTTGTCAATGACGCAGCGTCACACTCCCAATGGGAAGCGCTGCTACAGCGGTTTCATCGAGGCAGTACCAAAAGGAGACGTCACGTGGCACCTTGGTCACGTTTTTCTAAGGCGAGTCTACACAGTTCTCGAGTGGCCAAGGGACGGTTCTGGTTACGGACAAGTTGGCTTTGCCGACGCCCGCTAAACTTGTCTCTCCGACGCAAGAAACAGCATTCATCGTTCACATGTCACCACATTGATCGACTGAAAAATCTTTACGAAATTATTGTTCGCGCGTGATCACAACACATTGTCACTAAAAATTTGATCTTT
Organism: Rhipicephalus microplus; assembly: GCF_013339725.1. Taxonomy (NCBI): domain Eukaryota; kingdom Metazoa; phylum Arthropoda; class Arachnida; order Ixodida; family Ixodidae; genus Rhipicephalus; species Rhipicephalus microplus. Next base: position 105,995,659 of record NC_051168.1, on the reverse strand, counting down.
AGCTTACAAGTCTTTGCAGCATTTAATGGTTTTTTATAGAGAAGATAGAAACTTTAAGCAGCTTTAGGCGCACCATATTCTTTCGTATGCGAGTACCAATGTATCAATTTATACGAAATAGTTTTGTGGCCACCTATGCGGGTGAGTGGCTTCAAGAATTTTTTTATCCACGTACCTGGAAGAAGCTTGTGACACAATGCATTTAAAGAGGTCCAGTCTGTCAGTACGCTACATGTAGCATTTCTTTGAAAAATTACGTTTCGTGATCAGATATATGGATTTTAAATACAACAATAAATGAACAGACATTCGGATGTACGAGACTTGCATGGTACGAAGCTATTGCAGTGCCGACTACCTAACTTTTACACAACAGCAATCACTTCAAAAAATTTTTTTCCGCACTTCGAAATTGCATCTTTCTGAAGTCCAGCACTCCAAACAAAGCGCTCACTGACTCACAGAAAAATGCTTCGTAAACACAAAATTGCGTGGATGCATTCCCAGGAATTCGGGACATCTAAACGTGCTGCCATCTCTCAGCGGCAGGAATGGCAGCTTGCCGTAACTGAGTGTGAAATAGTTGACAAAAATTATATCTCTTGAAGTAAACTAATTATCAAAAACTACTCCAAGTTATATGTAGCAGACACCCATGGTACACTTTAACAAAACGTAAGTATCGCACTGTTAAGTGTGTGGCTAGCCAGTAAGACAGAACACCACTCATACAAACACATGGTATTTTGTTTTGAAACATAAACACTCTGGGAAGCCACGTGCTTCGAAGCACGACAACCTAACTTTGCCAGACAGTTCAAACAGGCCTTCGCTGTCGGGTGTCGTTTTTGATAACTAGCTTTTTTTAGTCAGACATGATGTTTCTCGCTATTTCTCATTCAGTTACGGCAAGTCACCGCTTTGACCGATGAGAGAGGGAGCTACGTGCAAATGTCACCAAGTCCTGGTCATGACAACGAACAATGCATTCTTTTTCACGACCACAGAACACCTCCAGTTTTGGGAAAAGCAGAACGCAAGGAGTTTCAGCTTGGCAGTATACTGTAAGCTGCCACGTTGAACCAAGTTTGGCCGATTGAGCGTACAGAAAAAGCGAACACAAGTCTTTATAACATACCATCAGCCTAAGCCACAATGCTGCCTTGACTTGTGTACCATGCTACGGGATGACTGTGTCTAAATGCATTCATTTTATTGTGGATATAACCAAGTAAACAACACATCTCTCACGCGTACGACCATTATATACACTGCCACAAGCGAGCTGAGCATGTATCTTCGATGCCATGGCTACATGAAGAAGGTAAAACGGGCGCCTAGCGCGTCCTCACTTCATGTTAAAAACAAGCATATCTTTCTGCATATCATATAAAGTGCAAGGCAGTTGCACTCCTCATTAAATTACGAATTTCTTACTTCGAGTAAGAGGCTATATCTATTATGAAAGCGATTGAAAATAATGAAAAAAAAAACAAAAGTTAGAAGTGTTCTGTGGAAGCACTGATTCTTGTGCTAGCTAGTGTTTCCAATATTCATGCTGTAGCGCAAGAAAACTGTATTTGTGCCTATTTGTTATGGCCTCGCGCTACACTACGATTATCAAAATCCAGAAGGCAGGTGGCCTGACCAACTACGTGACCAGTTGGCTACACTATACCCGGGGGGGGGGGGGGGTATGGAAAATGGAAATGGAGAGACAAGAGCGAGAAGAGGAAAGGAAAGAAAGAAATTAGCAATAATTGCGCAGTACGTGTACGTGTCGGTGCAACTACACAAAAGTGAAAAGCATTCGTTTCAACCTGTTTTCTACGAAAATTAACGAAGCGCATTAAGCGCCTTGCGAGCCGACAAGGGGGTGTGCTGCTGCAGCACCTGCTGGAAAAGAAGCCCATCTTGCCCGACTGTGGGACATGCGAGGCCTGCGATCATTTGCTTTCTCAATGCCTTCGATTTGCCTTTTCATGAATGAACGCTTTTCCAGCAGTGTGAAACTTCAGCAGCGACAAGGCAACGTCTGGAAACCTGCAAACAAAAAAGCTCACTTGCGCTTTAGACATTTCTGAATGATTTGATAGGCACAATGAGACAAGTTTTAAGGGGTGACTTTTCTTATAGCGGCACCTGTTCGTCCCTCGTAGCCGTTGTAGTGTGTAAAAATAAAACGTTTTGATCTCCAAGGTAGTGCTGGTCAGACATTTCTTCTGTGTGTTGTTGAACAATAAAAATTATGCTCAATGTACATGCCAATGGCTGCTAATGGGGAATGAGAGACAGGAGCATTCGGCTTTTACTTAACGCGCACGCTGCGATCCCCATTAGCAGCCGTTGGCATGTACATTGAGCACTATCTGACAAGAAAGGGTTGCTACGTCATACTCGCTGGGTGTAACCTCTTTAGTTTTAGAAAGGTTTAGCGAGCGTTAAGCTGCAGTGCCATGAATACAATGAACTAGTATATACCATGAACTCGAGGTGGTTAAAGGTGAGAAGTAGATACGAAGCGCAAGCCGTAAGAAAGTAAAAGCCGAATTATCCTGTCTCTCATTTCCCATTAGCAGCCATTGGCATGTACATTGAGCACTATCTGATAGGGAAAAGGTTGCTACGTTATACTCGCTGGGCGTAAACTCCTTGGTTTTAGAAAGGTTTAGCGAGCATTGGGCCGCAGTGCCATGAATACAGTGAGATAGTATATACCATGAACCCGAGGTGGTTAAAAATGGGAAGTAGACCCGAAGCGCAAGCCGTACGAAAGTGTACGTGTGCCACCTCTCGTTTAGTCCTTGGAATGTCCGCTGGATGGCGGTGCTTCTATGTGGGGAATATATGATGAAAAGGTGCGAGATGGTGGTACTTGGAGTGTTGAATAGATGGACGAACGGACACACAGACAGATGCATGGATGGACGCATGAATGCACGCAGGAGCGGATGCATGGACGAACGCAGGAATGGATGCACGAACAAACGCACGCAAGGACGGGCGGATGGACGCATGGACGGTCAGACAGATGGACGCATGGACGAACGGAAGCAAGAACGAATGGATGGACGAATGCTTCACCCCACTCTCCATCATTCACACCGTGGATAATCTGCGAATATTTTCTCGTGCCTCTCTATCTATTTTTTATAACTCCTTAGGAAAGTTGCCATGTCTCCATTTACGTCAGCGGGGGGCGGGGTGGGGGGGGTCATACAGAAAGCTGAAGTGAAATCAGGCACCTGAAGTGGAAGGGCAAGTGAACGTAAGAGCGGCCCTGTGTAATCGAAAGTCGCGTGGCTGACCAGCAGAACGCTCAGTGAAACATAAAGAAATTCATACACAAGTCTTCAATTTGAGACTACACCTGCTTAAACGTCTAATGTGCTGAAACCAATAGTATAATCGAACGGACCACGCGTTATTAGAGTTCTTGAAGCATCACGCTTGGTGAGAGCGGGTTCAAGTAGAAGCTGGCAGTCTCCATAACATTTCATTGTGGCCTCTAGCATACTTGACTGCGATGTAACGCACATGAAAAAATATTGAGTGCTCATTCGGTTACTTGGAGTACCTGCAGTACTAGGACAGTTTGAACAATGTGTTTCGCTTTCAGCTTACTGGAACAGCGTGAAGTAACTGATGATCGGGGTAAGGACGTAGTGCATTGCTGAAGGGGCCAGAAGGTACAAGATATCGGTTTATTATATAGCGAACCAGGTTACCGCATTCCAAGGTGACATTCATCAACATTTTATGAATGCAAGCGTGCCCCGCCAATCTTGCTACCCACGTAGGTTTTCTAGAGCTGCTTTTTTCCGCATGGTCATCACATCTTTAGAGATCACGTATTTTCGCCCAGCGCGCCTAGTTACTACACCTGGCGTAGTAGCAGGCAGAAAAATCCTCTTGTACAGGGGCATCAGGTTGGGTATGTCAGTGAGAACAGAAAAGGCATTGCCTGGGAAAAGAGTTACAAGTATACCTAATAAAGTAAAAAATATATATAAATATAGGTGAAAGATTATAAGCTTACGCATTGAGCATTACAACATCTCTAGTAAATATTTTTTTCGCAACCACAACTCATATAAATATAGGTGAAAGATTATAAGCTTACGCATTGAGCATTACAATATCTCTAGTAAATATTTTTTTCGCAACCACAACTCCACATATTGATGTAACTAAAGGGTCAGCAAATAATGCCGAGGTCCAAGAATTTTCGGGAAAACATATATGCGCGCTTTTGCTATGTGAACATGCCGCCTCAAGAATTTTGCGAATACCTGCTACCATAAGGACGTTTCAGGGGTTAGAACATCCGTCTCACCTGATTGATTTCAAATTTTCGTACGTCCTCGCCTCCATTCTCCGCCACAGGGAAGAAAAGGCGTAGGCCATCGTCATGACTCCGTGAAATTCGGCAACGTGACACGACATCATTCATACGTAACCGGCGCGTAGTCAACAACCAAGCGATGCCTTCCCAACATGAGCACGTGTGCTATAGCGGCTCGGGGAGGAAGTTCCGTTCAAGGAGTAAGTACCCTTCCCCAAGTAGAGACGGCTCTTTGACTCGAAGACTGTCCTTCTGGCAATGCCACTTTTCCTGGTAGTCTCGGGTTCTACAAACCAGAATCTCTCTCCCCGCCCCACACACACACACAGAAAAGAAAATGTGAACTGGACTCATTTCATCGCATAGCGAACGCGTTGTTTCGTAGGACAAAAAAACCGTCTACAAGCTTAGAGAGTACGTTAAGTGGCCCATGGGCATGCTTTCGTCGCTGCTCGAATGAGGGGGGATTTGTCAGGCGAAGGAAATAGGTGCGAAAATTGTTCTTACAAACAGAGGGCCTGCGCGGTGCGCTTTGCTGCAATGTTCGGAAAATGTGATCACCGCCGTCTACTGTACGAATTGGCGAGCTTGTTTGAGAGGTGTAAAGAAACGGATGATCTTGTTTATTAGACCTTTAAGAGTTAGTAGAAGTACGAACATATCAAGCATATGTTCTTTGCAGTGTGATACTTTCGAAATGCGTGATATTTGATCGCTCTATGCCTGCAAGTGAGATGCGCTAATAAGAGAACGGGACTGCTGTTCATTATGTGGCCACAGCTGTTAGTCAGGCACCTCATTCAACATATAAAGTGAACAGCTGTTGAATCACTCACTTTTAGCGCACCGGCAAAAAGAAAAATACTTCCCGAAGACGCTTTTCGGAATAATGTTCTCTGTTTACGACTTTCTAAACTGCCACGACGAAAGCATGCAAGTCAAGATTGTGGAGTTAGTGGTGTCTCTCATATTCAATGCAAAGCTGGCTTCGATTATTCGTATGCATCTCAGCATAAGGCAACATTGACTACAATTTCGGTTAACTTTCCTAAAAAAAGTACCGATCTATTGAGTGCGTGTTGTGAATAATCAAGCTTTTTCTTGGCGGAGTGCTAGGCGCATTTCCGCCTCAACATTCGCGTTAAATGATGATGACCCGTTGAATCTGCAGACCCCAGGACCAAATCTTGAGCTTATTGTTCAACTGCACACCGACGTAAGTAGAAATGTTTTTCATTTAGAGAGAAAGTAACTACAAGTTTTTTCATCAGCCAACATCAATGCAAATTCAAAACTGCGTTACTATGACGACGGCCGCATTTATCTAGTGAAAAAGTCGATTCAATATAATCGCCTCCAAAAATCAATAAGGAATAAGAGGGCAGCATAGAAATTAATTTAGTGATTTCAGTGGAAAGAATTTTCAATGAAAAAAAAAACGTGAATAGTCAGCAAGGCCTTGTGCACATTTTTAGCGCTTCTAGTCTATATTTACGCAACTGCCGACTAACTGGTTTCAAGCATTGTCCATTTGTATTTGTTGAAGTGAGCGTGCTGAACCCGGACATATGTGTGGGCATACCCTTTTTCTCTCCTCTATTTTTTCCTCCTCTTCCCTCTTGCACCATGTAGGATAGCAAACCAGATACAACCTGGTTAAGCTTCCTGCCTTTCCTTTGCCTCTCTCGCCCTTGCACTTGATCGTACTATAAGTACACCTAATATAACGCAGCTCTCAGCAATGAGTGAAGTCAGTGTTGTTACCACGTATATATCTTGTTTAAAAATATTGTTTTTGAGAATTTAGGTAAGCTTGCCTATAGTTTTATTTATATGTACATAATATTACTGGAACACCGAATCGGCATTATGCAATAATTTGCAGCTGCTCTCTCAATGTTCGGAGCTGCAGTTACACTACGTGAAACATAACTAAACGAAAGTTGCGTAGTTTAGAACAATTCATAATAACGAACATGAAGCAAATGTGACTTTCTAAATAGTAGACGGGTGCCAAACTTCTTATGTGGATACAAACGGTTGTTCGATTGCTTTCAGATCACATGCGGGTATTGGAATTAGATACCTGAATGGAGAGACACTACTAGTATCACCATGGTATTATTCCTCTTACTTTTGGTGGCTTTGAGAGATGTGAAAGCTACTCGAAACAAGGTCAACGGTGAGCTCTAAGTTGTGTCTAATCAACCTTGGTGATTAGCCCCTTAGCCTGCCGCAACAAAAGCGAATTAGTCTTCTCAACAAGTGCGGTGGTGCATGTACATTGGCGCGTAATATTAGTAGCAATGCGGTGGTCACGGATAATGCGCCCTAAGCCTTAATGATTGGCCTAACAAACGGTAAGATCGTTTAGTGGGTCCGAATAGCTAAAATGGTGTCTGCAACAACATTTTCGGTATGCCAGAGTCGCTTTGTAGTGTTTGCAATACTTTGAATAAGCACAAGCGGTAACTCACGTTGGGCGCGACTATACCGGTACGAAAGAGACAAACCTTGGTCCTACCACTAGTTGTACTAAATACTGTGCTCTTAGTGACTCGCGTGAGTTTCTCCCTTTTCTTTCTACCACAGTGCTTCTTACAGCCAGGCATAGTGTAACAATCAAACCTGGGCTATCCTCCCTGTCCTTCCTCATTTATTCCTCCTCCTCCAAACTGGGCTTTCATTTCACTTTGTGGTTAACAAGCCTCTAGTGAGGCTAAAGCTGGGCCAGACAAAAAACATCATTCTGAGAGTTTCTTTTTTGCAATCTCGCTTGAAATGAAAATTAAATGCAGTTTTGTTTTCAACAGTCGGTGTATTGATACCGGCCCTCCACCCCCTTTTTGATGCCCTTGTGCCCCTAATATGGTGTAGCATGGCCTCTAGAATCGGACGCGTGATAATCTTCCATCACCTTTGCTCGTTTCACACTGCCATATATTTGAACGCACTTCACTAAGGGTCGGTGTCATTTGAGGAAGTCATTATGGCACAACGTCATGCCATTAGAAAATCTCATCAGATGTATTGGTGACGTCTTCACATCAGGATGTTTTCTTCCATAGGCGTGTTCCAAATTCCCCTTCAGGAGGGGGGGGGGGTGTAAAGGTTCTTCACCCCCTCTCTTTGATAAATCATTCTATAGGACAGACTTGGTACCCTCTCTTAAGTAGGTGACTAAAGCATGTAGCGGCCCCCCCATCTCCCTTCTTCATGCTCACGCCTATGGTAGTTGACTTGACTATTCTTGACAGCAAAAGTCACATTTCGCATTTTATGAAGTGTCTAAGGCTCAAACTAGACAACGAGCGCTGAAGGAGAGAACAACAAGACACCATAGTCGCAGATCTTTCCGCGTGTCTTCATTTTCTTCCTCTTTCTGTTGCGCAGTTTTAGACTTAATCATAGCATGAACCAACTAGCCTGCAAGAACGCCACACTCAAGTCAACACACCTACTTCTCCTGCATTTTCCTCTGTCAGTGAATTAGCTCAAACTTTTGGCTGCTCGATTTGTCAAGTGCACACTCTCTTAACCTGGTCTGAGCCTTACAACAACGTGATTTGTTTTTCCCCGTAGAAACATCTATGTTCCATCTACCCGTGCGAAACGGCACCTACGTTATCCCGGTGCGATCAAACGGAAAGTTCCTGCCAGTTCTCAGTGCCTTAACAGGAAATGCGACCAAGGGAAATGCACCAGCATCAGTACTACATGTACAGAGTGAGATTAACGAAGGGACAAAAAGGAGCATAGCGCAGCAGCAAGTCCTCCTCCTTCCCGTGCTCATGGACGCGCGCATGTTTCTAGCGACGCCCGCTCATTCGCAAGGATTCGGAAGTGGTGTCCATGAAAGACCAAGGGGCGTGCGAGATGTCGCCATCTGCTTTACCGCCAGAGGCACGCAAATGTGCGTGCGCACCGACCTATCTGCGGGAAGGGTGACGGCACTGGCGAGAAGTCTCAAAGAGAAAGATAAAAGGGCGAGAAAACTATGGTTGAGGAGAAAATACAAGATGCATCGCAAAAGTTCCCGGACCTGGAAGGACCTATCTGCGGGAAGGGTGACTGCACTGGCGAGAAGTCTCAAAGAGAAAGATAAAAGGGCGAGAAAAGTATGGTTGAGGAGAAAGTACAAGATGCATCACAAAAGTTCCCGGTCCTGGAAGGTACGTAAATGAGCCTGCACTGATAATTGGAGTATAAATAATTAAGTTAAATTTTGCTTATGAAGACTAAAAGTAGGGTCACAGGGCGAAAACAAAATCCACATGTCTCAAGGTGAATTTTTCTACACCAAGTTTCTACGACGGAAATGAAACGGGTAGAAATAAACTGAACCCGGATGATCAGCTGGGCAAGTTGGTAGTTAAACATGATTTTGCTGTGGGCAGCGAGACCCGGACTGTTAATAATCCCGTGTGTCAATAGATTAAACCTGTTGTCAGTCACCGCTTCTGGGTGTAGTTTGTCAGTCCAGATTGCTCTCACACCAAAATCACGAAGAACAGGTACAATACTGCCGGAGAAATAAAAATGAAGTGAAAAATTATTCGTCAGCTACCAGCCCGCATTGGTAGCTGCTGAGAAACTTACACAGATGAGAAAAAAAATTGTTGGTAGAACACATCACCATGAAAGCTTTATAATACAGGTAATACCAATATCATGAACAGCTAACATAATTTGCCCGCTGGTCTCAGATGTGCGGCCTTTGATTGTTAACGTACTTTGGTAACATACACCGCGGAAGGCAGCACATTTGAGGACATGTTCTAAAAAAGAAAAAAAAATACATGCCATAACCAAAAATATCCGCATTAGAGCGTAAATTTCTTTTCGTCCAACCTTACTTACATTGCATGAGAAGTATGATTCCTAATCAGTGTCAGGCTGGTTCGGTACCATCACCTGCTTCATGGCCGATCCCAAGCAATGATCAGTGCCAGTTTAATAAGAAATAAATAAATAAACAGCATTTTTAACGAGAATCGGTATACCAAATTATGTGTGTCAGCAACGTATACCAGGCTCTGTTTACTGAACGAAGCTGAACCCCAGATCATTAACCCCGTGATCATTACACGACAGTATTTTTTTCCACGCGACAGATGAGAAAGTGACCACGCCATTTTTAGGGGAAGTGCTTTTCCTGCAGCTCCAGTGACCTCAAAACTGATTTGAAAAAATGCCCCATGCAGTCATCGCGTCGTCAAATGTTGTCGCATTGATGGCTATATAAAAACTTCGAAAACATAACACATCTGCAACTTTTGACCGGTAGATGTTGATGAAACCCGAAGAAAAATCCTGACATACGCCACGAATGATAGGCGCTTCTAGTTTCGCTAGAACCACTTCTGTGCTTTAGAGTGGGTGGTTCGTTGACTCGGGCCAGACGCTACGCTACAAACGCCGCTGAAATGGGCACGTTTGGTAAGCCCACTACAGGCACACAGCAACCGAATTTAAACAAACACGTCCATCAATCTCGTAATGATGTGCTCAAAACCAAAAACAAAATGTAACGCAAGCAATCACTGCCTGACTGCTTCGCATGAAACCAACCCCCACCCCCTCCCCCAGTGCGTGCAATATGCCGCCAATATTTTCCCCTTTTCCCTTTCTTTTTCTTTCCCTTTATTTCTTCATCTCCCTCTCACTACTTTTTCTCTCATGGGCTTGAGGTATTGTATTCAGCGCCCAACAAACCGACACGTGGTTCCTCACAGAAGCGGAAGATTGAAATTATTACAACACAAGCGCTAACAGTTTTATCGTTTCAGTACGTTTCTCTTCATTAAGTTCACCCTAACGTTGAGCATAAACAGCTTCACTGTAAGAAACGCCGTGATGAAAGATTTGATAGCAACTTGCTTTGGATTCCCAACTTCATGGTGATGTGAATCGAATGCCATCGACTAATTACACCGTAGGCTTAACCAATATTTATTGGACGTAGTGAATCGAGCATACCATGCATGTTGGGGATAATATTTATTAAACTGATATCTTATCAACGAGTATTATTGTTTTATTCTTTTTAATAACTTCGAGAATCACCAAGCGCGTGTATTATGAATTTTAAATACCGATTTCTTGATTGGGTTTGCGCAGGTAGACACCAGTCATTTGTTGTTGTTTTTTTACCTACTGTAGCGTGAATAAGCGTCAGTTCACTAAGTAAAATAATGTGTACAAACATTTTACCAACATGCGCAGGATGACCTCAAGGAGATATTCTGGCCCAGCAGACCCGAAAACAAACCACTACCGCCATCTTCGAAGTACACGATCGACATTCTCACGTTCAGGAACCTTTCCCTCTGGCGCAGCATTCGCTGGGAACGGGTGGCGTATGCCACAGATTTGGGCAGCGACGCAACCGCTGCTGACAAGCTCAAGCAAATGCTTCAAACGTCGCCTGAAAAGAACGTAACCACGCAAGCTGTGAAGGACATACTGTTCCTGCACGAGCTGCTAGAACTAACAAACTGGACTACTGACACCAAGTGGGATGCATTCGAGAAGGGCCTCTCAATGTTGGTGACCAGGGAGACCACCGCAGAACCACTTATGCGAGATAGGCAGAATATAGAGCCAGACTGGGGACCCAAGATAAATTCACCACAGGTACTCGTGCCAAAAAAATCAGAAAGAACCCCAGCGTTTGATAAAAACTCGGATACAAAGAAAAACAGTCCCTATTCAGACCTGCTTAAAGTTAATACATTCAAGCACACAGCTACGAAAAAAGGCAACTATAACTCGAAAAGACAAAGTATTGGAAGCAGCGTGTATGGAACTGAAAGCTATTGGAAGGATGCCAGAGGAAGGAGACTGGATTATTATAAGTTTTACGCGCGGCCGCATCATCCTGACGCCCAAGGGGTTCCTGACATGTGGCTAAGAAATCAGAGTATTACGTACGCCAACCGGAACAATGTGAGGTATAAAAAACGGTACACGAGGAGTCAGATCGACACTGTAGTACCACCCTGGATAAGACCACATGAAATAGTGGCGATATATGAAAACATGATACTATTCAATACTACGTCTAGGCGGCTTAGCCTTTTCGCGCAGGCAGTGAGATTCGGGACGCTGAAGTCAGAGTACGGGTGGAAGCTTCTAACGCTGGGATTCAACATGTTTAGCAACAAAACACACATCACGGAAGGCGAAATGAAAGCCGTCATCAACAAGCTGCCAGGATTTGCGAACGGCACCCAGTTTCAGGCGGTGATGAACAGTATGATAGTGTATGACCTCCTCATATTAAATGGTACGAGTGATTACGATAGCTGGATGAAACTGGAATGGCAGCGCTTTACAATCACGTCGGTTCCTTCATTCAGCCGAAAAGTCCAAAGCCTGCTGTCCATGAGTGGTTCGCTCAAACTTATTGGTGAATGGTACATCGTGCAGCTCAGCGAGCTGATAATGATGAAGCTTACCATGCTAAGTTTGAACGCGTCGTACACCAAGGATATAGACGCCCTCTTGTCGAAAAACCCGGATGTAGGTGTGACACCGCAATTCATAGAGGCACAAAAAGACTTTCTCAAAAGCAATGCTGTGTCACTGAAAATTTTGCAAAGCGTCTACGACAGCGAGTTGAGCAGCAAAATGTTTTCGAGTCTTATTTATGTGAACAACTCTAACGGCAGCTGCGTCGAACCGGCGAACAACATACCGCCTATAAGTCTCACAAATATGAACAATACAGAAGCACTGGCTGAGGATGTGGATGCGATACTCTACAGAGTGGAAGAGATCAGCAATACCCAAATAGGGGACATATGCACCAAAGAGCTCTTCCTGTTAAAGCTTCTTACAATGACCCCCTATGACGAGGCCGAGGTAGCTTGGAGAGACATAATTGTGATGAAGTGGACGAACATGACAGACATGGAAGGCGCTGCAAGGGAGGCTTTCTCGCCCGCTACAGAGTTTGCTTTAAGGCTGTACATTGGCCTCAACGAATCGGCTGTCAATAACCTTATCAAGAAAAGCTTAAATCGTTCGTCCCAACAGATAATGTGACAGAACAGGCAGAGGCTGCAATGCACGATAAACTGATCAACGTCACTAAATATTTTCCTTTTCAGGCGAGGGACGTCTATTCAATGGACACCTACCCAATGCAAGCTGCTGGGCCTACAGAAATGTCAATACAAGACGAAATTGTGGATTCAATGACGACTGGAAAGTTTTCAACGGGAGACATAATAGGCGGCAGCCAACAGGGCTTAGCCGCAACAAGTACTGTTGATGCTATTGATGATAGCACTGGCACACCAGCCAGTCAGTGACGCAGTCACTCCTAAAAATTTTCATTCGAAATATCTGGGGAAAGCTTCATTGGCACTATAATTCTAAAACATGCGTGATGGAAAAGAATCAATACGAAAAAGGCCAATGAGTGGGCTCGTACCATGTCCTTATGAGTTTTTTCGACAGCATTAGAATATGCCCATCAGAAGCCGGAAATTATAAAGACAGTGAAGGTTATTTTATACAAACTTCAGTTAAAAAAAAAAACCTTTGTGAATATTGATCCTTTTAAAAATTCCTGATAGTTTTCCTGTACAGTCTACACTAAAATTTTGTCGTTAAACGAATCGTTGGAGAGTAAATATATCTGTTGAATGAACTTCGCTTGTGGTTTAAGAACAACTTATAAAGTTTTACGCCATGCAGCACTGACGTAGCCGTTGCCTACCGGGCTCAAATCACCCATCTGCGTGTGGTGGTTGAAAACCAAGAAAATATATCCAGCCCAAAATGGGCAGACAATGGAAATGGTGAAAGAGACAGGAAAGCCGCTACAACTGCCAACCGCCACATCGCCAGTGCATGTCATGCCACCGGAGCAACGAACCTTTGCAGGAGTCGCCACCTGCGCTTCCGCACCTGCGCATACCTTACAAGATCAGGAAATAGTTAACAGTGTTCGTCCAAAACCGTAAGAACACGAAATGGCCGACGCAGGTTCAAGTGTTTTATCTCTATGCTAGTGCTAGAATATATAAGAAAGTTGTGAGACTTCACGTGACAGCGACGAGCTGTCCAAGAGGCAGTGCACAGAAACACACTCTCTCTGAAAAGCTTTCTTCTTGCGTATGTAGTTTTTCCTTGCGCAATAAAGGCACCAATTGAAATGAAAACTGAAGAACTCATTTTTCAAAATAAAGTGCATTTGTTTTTGCACATTTCAGATGGTTTCTGCTGTGTCCGACGCTGTTTGGTATTTATTTATTTAGGTACCCTCAGGGCCAGAGGCATTAGAGAGGGGAGTGGGTTACAATAGTTACAAACATAATATTAACAGAGCAAAAAAAGGTATAAACACAACAAAACCAGGAAAATGCAATGTACTTCAGTGTTACACGTTATACAATGTTAGCTAAAGCAGTTTTAAAAAGTTGGTGGTCCGAGATTGTTGCCGTCAGTGCGGGTAGGTGGTTCCATTCCTGTGATGTACGCGGTATGAATGACTGGGAAAAGGAGTTAGTTCTGCAGGAAGGCAAGCCGACTTTATGGACATGATTTATGCGAGCTGAAATGTACCGAGAAGGCAGAATGATTTCGTTTCGTAACTGGCTGTGATAGAAAAGCTAATGGAAAAGACAGAGGCGAAGGATTTTCCTACGAGACGATAAGGAAGGTAATCCGAGGCTGGATTTCATAGTGCTTATGCTGGCAGTCCGGTGGTAGTTAGAGAGTATAAAATGAACAGAGTTATTTTGAACCATTTCAAGGGAGTGTATTAGATTTTCTTGGTTAGGATCCCAAACTGATGCAGCATACTCCAGTTTGGAGCGGATAAGCGTCTTGTAGAGAGTTAGTTTTAGTGTTAAGGAGCCTGTGAGAAATTTCGACGTACGTAGCCGAGCATGCGATTAGCGTTATTAATTACGTACGTGGTATGCACGGACCAAGTGAGGTCGGTAGTAATATGTATTCCGAGATATTTGTAAGTGCTGACAGAGTCCAGCGAAGCATCGTTCAGATAGTAAGTGGGCCATATACGGTTAATTCTAGATACGCGAAGGAACTTGCATTTGTTAGTGTTGAGTTCCATTACCCATGTTTTACACCACACAGAAGTAGCGTTAAGATCGGATTGAAGGGTTAATAGGTCATTGTCATTAGATATTTCACGAAAGAGGACGCAGTCATCGGCAAACAAATGAATGTGAGAAGTAACAGATAAAGGTAAGTCGTTAACGCAAATAAGAAAGAGCAGGAAGCCAGGACAGATCCTTGAGGGACTCCAGAAGAGACGTTCGTTCGGGGTGAGACGTTATCGTTAGCTAAAACAAACTGAGCGCGGTTAGAAAGGAAACATTCAAGCCAAAATAAAAGTTTCGGGTCAAGATTAAGATTTTGTAGTTTGTGAAGTAACGATTTGTGACATACTTTATCGAAAGCTTTGAAAAAGTCTAAAAAATGCAATCGGCGATGGATGAATGATCAAGAAGGATGTTTAATTCATGAATGAAAGATGCAAGTTGAGTCTCGCATGAATAGTTTTTTGTGAAACCGTGTTGACACTTGGAAAAAAACGAGTTAGATTCGAGAAAACCTGCCAGTTCGGAATATAATATGTGTTCTAGTATTTTACAAGGTATGCTGGTTAGCGAGATAGGCCGGTAGTTAGACGGTGAATGTTTGTTAGCAGTTTTAAATAGTGCAGTTATCTTTCCAATCTTAAAGTCGACGGGGAGACACCCTTCATGAAGTGATTGTTCGAATATCTTTGTTAGTATGATTGAACAATAAGAGCTGGTGTTTTTCAAAAATTTAGGACTGATTGTATCACACCCAGGAGATTTGAATGGGTGCCGACTCAAACTGAATTTTGGTCAAGGGAACCATTTTCTTAGTCCATTGACATTCACTTTAGTAAAAGTGCGCTGTATCAGTTCAGTTAACATATCAAAAGGTTGACTAGATATTATTTATTGAACTATAAAACCACAGTGCATAAAACTTAAGGGAAGCAGGAACACGTCTAAATAAGTAATCCACACGACAAAACGGGGCAGAAAGAAAAAAGAGTACAACCCTGAATACTGTGCATTACAGGCCCCGTAAAAGGTTCAAAAATATTGTCAATATCTGTAAAATCTACCACTTCAGACACGTAATAAAGTGTTCAGATCTAAAAACTAGTAGACTCCACTATAGCTGAAGTCCCCGCAAAACTTGCGGAAATGCGCTGAAGCTAAAGCTGTCGCTTGCAAGTCTGCCCTAAATAAAAAGCCCTCCCATATTAACAGTGAATAAAGGATGGAATAGACGCCATTTACTTTGATAGTGAAAGGGTAAGGCCGTTTCTCTAAACTTTTTTATCCTGATCTCAAATATTTGTTGGGGTAAGTAAGCGTAGGAATATGAAATGGTGAGACAAAATACAGGCATACCTGTGAGACTAGCACTAAACACTAACTTCGTCAAACTTGTCATTACAGTCAAACAAGCACATACTACAGCCATTCAGCATGTACAGTGAGGCTCACGTTAACCACTCATTTTTTTTTCAGTGATTGTCATAGCAAACAAAGAAGCAGATACTACAGCACTGAGAATGTTTAGCATCAAAGCATTTTAGATGTCTATGCTCAGTTTTGGATGCTACTTCACTCTCTGAATTCAAGTTGGGCAGTGAATGCTGAACTGCAACAGCACCAGGCATCAGACTTGCCATAGCGAATCGTACATTTTTGCTTCGGTCAAAGCACTACGTAATTCGAATGCGGTGAAAATCACGTTTCGACGTCCTTCGGACACGTTTGTGAACGACCCAGACATGTGCCATACCGTCTGTTCAGCTCCTTCACGCTGTATTCAATTTGTTAACGCTGTTACCTTAAACATTGGGTCCACGCTTCTAATCATTTCGACATTCGTATGCTAATATGCTTTGAAGATAACTAGGTGGCACTCATAATTCAAATTTGTAATCGTATTTAGAATTCCGAGAAACTTGTTGATGTCTGTTTCATTCATAAGTCCGATCTGTGTATGGGAAGGCCATCCGTAATGTTGCAATAGCTTGAAAAAAGTTAGTTAACCTGCAGTATGCATTCAAACCAAGTGTGAGGTGCTTTAGTGCTGCGCGACTGACCACCCAGGTTGATAAAAATGAAAACGAGCACACTTTATCAGGTCACAACACAGAAATATGTGGTGTGTGCTACAAAGAACCTACAGGTGAGCAAACCCAAAAGGATTGTTGGCATACAAGAAATTCTAGTGGAAAACTGTTCTGATACTTTGAGTGCTCCACTTTTCCACTTATCTACCTATTTTTTAGGTGTCAATACTTATCCAGATGAATACCAGTATACAAAACAGGAACCGCACCATTTCCGGGACTTACATACCAGCTAACTTTTGAGTACCGTAAACATTATTTTTGAAAAGGCAATCAACCAACAGCTGAATGACTGAACTAGCGGAATTAACGTAATTTGCTCGGATAAGCATGGTTAGGTCCAAAGAAATACGCATCAACAGCTGTGCTAACTTTATTTCAAATAATCAACTCCGCGCTCAATTGACCAAATATAGTATTGAGAATAGTTATCAAACACTTTTACTGGGCATTAGCAAAAGAAGTAAGTGCTATAGTATTATTGACTATCTGGATCGAAGGCAGTTAAGAGCAGTGTACCCCATTGACCCGTATTGGGTTCCTTTTTTATTTTCTTCACGTGTTATTAAATTATCGTGAGTCCTATAATTTTCTAAAGCATTGAGGTATGTGGGTGATATCGTAATTTCATTCACAGATAGTTTCACTTCAAACCTTACAACATAGTGTGTCCAATGAAGTACTATTTCAATCTAGTTTTGTGGCAACCAATGGCAATAATTACAAATCAAATAAATGCGTATTTTTGCCGTCACAAAAGAAAACTCTGTAGTGAGCTTTTAATGTTGCAACATAAGCAATCAGTTTATTCACTGTGTTCATGTTATTCAATACCCAGACATTATATTTGACAATAACCTTAACAGGAGAGAAAAAACTATAATTGTTTGCACAAATCTGTCAGTAAGCTTTCACAATCTCGTAAGCGCACGCCAATACTTCAATTTAACTGCTGACATTATAATATAGCGTATTTTCTTGCCGCTTCAGCTACTGTCGTGAGTCGTGAAGCGAATGGTAGATACCATGCCTTCGTCTCCTAGTCAGATAACAAAACCGAGCTGTGAATGTGACTACTTCCTCACCGGTGCACAATCTCTATAATACCTTTTTTCTTTCAGAGACTGCTTATATTGCTGTTTACGAAAGCACGAAACCACAAGATTTCCTGTTTACTACATATAGTACTGAAGACAAAAATGCCTATGCCCCAACCTTTAACGACTCTTCATATGTGCGAAGCCCTTTCGCAGATACCAAGCCTTCTTTTAAATTTATGTGTTCTGTAAAAATTAACAGCTACTATTGAACGCATAGACTGATGATGTCTCAGGGAAGAACGAGGCAGAATGATCTTGCCAGTTTTCTGTGAGATAAGATTTCACTACCCCGTATTGGCGACCTGTTTTGGGTGAAAAGCTCAAAGTAGCACAGCACCTTACTACAAGTAACGAAACAATACTATTTTTTGTTTGGTGGACGTTAATAACCTGTGAAGTTCTACGCCGGAAGATGCACTCATTCGTTCAACGCGTGAGTTCCTTCTCCGGCGGGGAATGGACATGGAATGGGCCATTGAAGACCGCACAGATGACTATGGCGTAGTTGCCATCCAGACCGAGACAAGAATTTTCGCCGAGCGAGGCCTGACTCAATTGTGTCAGCACCCTCTCGATTGCTCACAGCGCAAAGGAAATCGCGTATCTAAATAACACAGGCCAGCATTTCTGATAAGGCGTTTGGTGTTTCTTCTCTTTTTATTGCTGCATAACATGTTTTGCGACCAAATATTCAGTTTCGAGTTGCGCGCATTCCGTTTTCTTTCTTTGGTCTCTGTCTTATAGGTCATATGGTTTCACTGAACATAGCAGACCAACTAGCTGAAATTTGTTTTCTTGTATTTTGTTTGACTGAAAATAGAACTAAGAAACGGGGACACAAGAACAAAACACGCGACACATTGAAGAGGACACACGTACGACACTCTTTTTTGTGTCGTGTGTCCTCTTCTTGTGTCCCCGTTTCTTAGCGCCATTTCAATCTTCACAATGCACTAAGAAGCCCAAACTTCGACAGTGCTGTATTGTGTTCATTTACTTGCTTTTTCAACCAAGGGAATACGGGCATCTCTCAAGCCGATTCCCATAAGCTGACCGACTACATGCCGGTTGCGCATGCATCAGCCATGCCGAGACGCCATGAAAGCGGCAGAAGGACCTCAAGCACACTTTCTTTCTGCTAGATAAAAGCAATTGCTGTGTTATAACATTTCAAAACCACGATATTAGTATGAGAGACGCCGTAGTAGAAGGTTGCAGAAATTTTGGCCACCTTGGGTTATTTATGTGATTTCCTGAACAGAAAAGTAGAGCAAATTGATCCGCAGTAACGGTCTGCATCAGAGTGCGACATCCTCAGCAGTAGCTCCCGAGGGGTGGGGGTAAAGGAGAGATTAAAAGGATTAAATTGAAAGGTAAATAGATAGAGAGAGGAAGAGAGAGGCGAGGCGCAGGGACAGCGAACGACAGAAAACTGACGGAAGTAAAGAGGAGATAGGAAAGATGGACATGGTCGCAGAAGTCCGAGGACGGGGCACCACTCGGCGAGAGCTCTTGTCGGCGTCAGGAGATGGCGTAGGGCGAGCCCAATCGTTAACATGCGCCTTGATTTGAGCACACGGGTTTCAATAATTTTCATTTCCATCGAAAATACCGCCGCCGTGGCCGGGATTTGACCCCGCGACCTGCGGCTTAGCAGCTAAATGCGTTGTTAGATTAACGTGGCAGGGTTTTTTTTTTTTTTGCCAGAATTGAGGAATATTTTTTTTTACCACATTGGTGTACAAGTCAGTTGCAGTCCTCGGTAAATTACCTTTTATTTACTTCAAAAAACGGGACGAAAGTAATTAGAAGAAAATGTTAAAGGACTGAGACAGCAAAAAAAAATTGCCCGTAGCTTCCCTCAGGGGAACACTGAGGAGGATGCGGACCATATAATTGGTTAACGGGGTGTTAAAGTGCGACTTACTTGGGTCGATGGCTAAATTGGTTAACGTGGTTGTGAAATGGGGTGTTAAATTGCGACTTACTTGGGTCGATGGCTAAATTGGTTAACGTGGTTGTAGGAGGGGGTGTTAAATGAGTGAACACGTACACACGTATGCGAAAGGGCGGCGCTGGTCGAAGGGACGTCGATCATTGTGTTTGTGGATTCGTTGGAATTCATTTCACCGCGACCTTGGACGTCGACGCGCCGTACAAACCAACCGACGAGCGGCAACTGAGCGAGCGAGCGCCGACCTTGAGTATATATACAGCACGACGGCGCATGCACTGTCAGCTGTTGAATGTTCTCGAAGCGCGACGCCACATGCGCGTCCACTGGAGAATCAGGAGAATTGTAGATGTCGAACGCGGTGTGTAGAGGAGGAAGGGTGCACAGATGGTGGAGGAGTGAAGCGCGCGCGGTGTGTAGAGGAGGAAGGGATGCACAGATGGTGGAAGAGTGGGCGACGGCGCGACGGCGCATGCGCGCGCGTCAGCTGTCGAATGTTCGAGAAGCGGTGCGGACGGCGCACTACAAGGCGCGAGTATAAGATGCTCCGCATCTAAAAAAACACACACACACGCACACACACAACGTAGGAGGCCTGTAGCCCTTGCGTAAACATATAAGGTTACTTACTCTAACTAGAATTGGACAAGGGAGAGAGGTTGGAGATAGAAGACTAAAGAAAAGAGGCAATCGAGAGTTTTTATTGCTGTGTACTGTCACAAACACATACGTTGCAGAATCAATATAATATATCCAAATACGTCCATTCAGGCCCATATTCTTTAAGAAGTACAAAAACGCTTTCACTGCATATGAGGCTGATGAGCAGTGGGTATTGTGCTCTGGTAGCTCCTGCACGAGAAGCGGCCCATTTGAACTGACAGTATATACCATGCGGGGTCCACAACCATTTGCCTTGCCATACCGCGAATTAGACTCAGAAAGACGAACACTTGCTAAGACTATAAAATCACAGATGATGCATGGCAACACTTTGCGACCTCCCTATAACAAAACGCTTTCTCGCACTGTCTTCTTTCACAGTACGATCAGGCGGGTACGACAAGAGACGTGTTCCTTGCGTCTCTCTGTGTGATCTCCGTTACTTCATAGGATGTCCACCGTGTCCGCTTGGACTTCCGCGAGAAAGTGCTTCATGAGTCTACACCAGCTTGGCTTTTATTAAAAGCGAATTCAGAAGCAGAACAGACCGGAAGTGCAACTCGAAAGCCGCATGTCTTGTCAGCAGCACGATTGGTAAAACATACGGAGTGTCACACAGTGAGCTTGGTTTGATAAAGTACTGTTGTCTAAACTCTTTGTGTCAGAGGTCTTGAACACAGATAGGATACCGGCATGTAGTTACGAAGTTTTGTCCCGCAAGGTTTTCGGAAAGGAGAAAGTCAGTAGTGAAAGGGGGGAAGTGAACAAATAGGCAGCTAGCATTTCCCTTTCCCATACTTCATTTATGGGTCACTTTTAAAGAAAATTTGGAGTCAGGGTTAGAGAAAATAGGTGTAAATCGATCTCCTTAATGACTCAAAATTGAACGGTGATCGGAAAGTGTAAAGTTTTGTTCCGCGGCATGTTCCAACACAAACTGAGTGAAAAGAATGTTTCAATAAAAAAGAAAAGATGTTCACCGCTGCTCTCGTCTGTGTATCTTACCGGAAAAATGTGTTATGAACCATGATAGGACAGAAAGCAATGCGGCTACAATTTAGTAGTGTGGAAATCCGCCACTTAGACATTCCTAAGTATAAGATGTGAACTATTGCGTGCGGGCCTGAAAGCCAGTAGGTCGAGTGTTTGAGACCCTCGCTTTAAGTGCTGCAACAAACTGAATCACCAGTAGACGTTTTCGTTAGTTAAGCTCTATATAGCCGTTCACTCGTGAGGACGGGTGCGCATAGAAGCTAACGATTGGAGGTTTTGTTGTTTCATGGTATCTCACGGCAGACAGCAACGCACTTGTCTGCGGTGTAACTCTCGAGGACAAAACAATATTGTGGGCTGCTTCGGTTACTGAGTACCTGCACTGCTCGGATAGGTTCTAAAACGGCGTGTAATGGCGCGTGCACTGCGCAAGAGTACACTGTATTGCTCATTATGCACGAACGTTGGAGATATGGGCTTAACATATTTTGGACGTGGATACCAAATGTCCAGGTCCCTTGTCTTTTGTCTTCCCAATTTCACTCTCAAGTCTGTTCTAGAGCAGTTTCATTGTCGCATTGTCGTAACATCTTCAGACACACGTATACCTGCACGTTCATCCCAACGCGTCCATAGTAGTTTACAGCCGCTGATCGCTGCTTCGAGAGACAAAAAAAGAAAACATGCGGCATCTTAAAAACGAGTGAACTAAGGTGCTTGGCCTGACATGAAATCGGGCTCAAGAATACTCGTCTACAGTGGCCTCAGGTTGCATATGTCAGCTAGAAGAAAAAAATGGCAGCATATCCACGGAGTGAATGATGGAGAGTGGGGCGAAGAATTCGTCCGTCCATTCGTTCTTGCTTCCGTCCGTCCATGCGTCCATCAGTGTAACCGTCCATGCGTCCATCAGCCCGTCCGTGCGTGCGTCTGTTCGTGCGTCCGTCCCTGCGTTCGTCCATGCAGCCGCCCCTGCGTCCATTCATGCGTCCATCCATGCATCTGTCTATGTGTCCGTTCGTCCATTTATTCAACACTCCAAGTACCACCATCTCGCATCTTTTCATCATATATTCCCCATGTAGAAGCACCGCCATCCAGTGAACATACCAAGGACTAAACGAGAGGTGGCACACGCACACTTTCCTACGGCTTGCGCTTCGGGTCTACTTCCTACTTTTAACCATCTTGGTTTCATGGCATGCACTAGTTTACTGTATTCATGGCACTGTCGCCCAACGCTTATTATCCTCTTCTTTCTTATCGCGCCAGTTGACAGCGTGCCAGAACCTCGATGTTGATCTTGGTCATTACTTTGATTGATTGATATGTGGGGTTTAACGTCCCAAAACCACTATATGATTATGAGAGACGCCGTAGTGGAGGGCTCCTGAAATTTAGACAATCTGGGGTTCTTTAACGTGCACCCAAATCTGAGCACACGGGCCTACAACATTTCCGCCTCCATCGGAAATGCAGCCGCCGCAGCCGGGATTCGAACCCGCGCCCTGCGGGTCAGCAGCCGAGTACCTTAGCCACTAGACCACCGCGGCGGGGCGGTCATTACTTTGGTTAAAAGCAATAGACCCTTATCATAATTCGCAATTGAGACTCTCTCCACTACACCTTAGCCCAAGTTACGGCGGCATTTGTGACGGTTCAAGCAGAGACGCGATGGTAATTGAACGCACTAAGGCTCGTTTATGATGAGCATTTGCACCAAGGGAGCAGGCTCTATATTTTCAACGCCACTGCGTATACAAACCGCGCTTGAACAAGCAGTTTGCAGTGAGTGACTAGCATTAGATAATCAAACTGCGCAGGAGGGAAACCACTTTTTAATGTAGAAAAGGGTCTCATAAAGTTATGAATTTTAGACATTATACCTATATGTAGTGACGGGTACATCATCTTTGGTTATTTTTTTCGCGTCATGGGTACCATACTATCACGGGAGAAATAGTTTCCATGAATTCTGCCAACTAAAGCAACTGTCCATTACAGGGTGTCCCTTTCAAAACGCATATTATTTGTTCGCAGTATGCTTGCAAGTCTGATGCGTTATTAGAAAAGCAGAGCAGATGTTCATTACGTAGCAACAGCTGTATATCACGCACTTCATGCAACATATAATGTGAGCAAGTGTTAAACAATTTATTTTAGCGCAAATCTAAGGAAAAAACGTGAATACAAAAAAAAACTAAAAAGTATTATTTCTTTCCCACTTTTATCTTGAAACTGCCATGACGAAAGCATGCAAGCTAGGTCAGCGCAGTTAGCGGTTTCTCAATTTTTCAATGAAAACATGGCTTCGATCGTCTCTATTTGTCACAGCAGATCGTGGCAGTAACTATGGTAGCTATTTGTTTTCGTAACAAAACATATATGCTCAATGAGTGCGCGTTCATTTGTGATGAAGTAATTTCACAGAAAGGCAAAACGCATTTCAGCCATACCATTTTTGTTGAAAAATGAAGACTTGTTTAGTCTGAAGATCCCTGGACCAAGTTGTAGGGTCATTGTTTGACTACACGCCAACGTAAGCATAAATATTTTGCTTGTAGAGAATGTGAGAGGTTTCATTATCTGTCAATGACACTGTTGAATGTTCAGTTGGTAATTGCGAGAATGTTTTACACTCTTTCCGGTAACTCAATTTTTTTCTCTTCAAAGCTCAGTACAAATTTGCACCGACATTAATGAAGTGTGAATAGTAGATTTAATACCCGACTGTCTCAAAAGTGACCTAAAAGGTACGAGAGCAGCATTACAATAATTTCGGGTCATAAACTTGTACACACATGCTAGTGTTTTGTTCACATCGGGTCACTTAATAAATGCGAAGCATTTCTTAGCGAAATTCGGCGACTTTGAGCTGCCTACAACATTTAGCTCTCCTGGCCATTTCGTTAATGGTATCAATACCAACCTTGGTATGGCATAACATGACTGTATGAATAACATGTTTGACTAGTCATAAAATAAAAATTATGAAATCTATGTCATGAATGTCATGAGTTCCATTTCATAGTCCTGCAGCTCTTGCGGTGGTTTCGTTCACATGAAATGTTGCAAAACTGGTATGGTATGACATGAATCTATGGCGAACACAAGCGACAGACGCTAACATGAAACTCATGGTATACATGTCATGTAACGTGACTAGTTGCCCACCCATGTAGTCATACACCACGCCCATGATGCGCTCGCAGCAGTTTCGCTAGCGTCACATAAACCAAACTTGGTAATATGGTTCATATTAAAAGAAAAGCGGCGCACAAAAAGACGGAAACAAAGAAGAGAACCACACACAGCGCTGCACTCACAACTGAAAACTTTTTTTCAGTTGTGAGTGCAGCGCTGTGTGTGGTTCTCTTCTTTGTCTCCGTCTTTTTGTGCGCTGCTTTTCTTTTAACATGAATATACACCAACTCGCCCAACTTTCTATTCTGTTGGTATTATGGTACGTGAATGGATGACGAAGGCATGTGACTGGTGCAAACATGATAATCATGAGATGCGTGTCATGTAACAACGTGCCTACGTTCCACGCTCATGATGCGCCTCCTGCCGTTTCGCTAGCTTCACTTATACCAAATTTGGTACTACGGGACATGAATGTGTGAAGAAGGTATGATACTGGTGCAAACATGATAAACATGAGATGCGTGTCATGTAACAACATGACGACATGCTACGCTGATGATTCACTCGCGGTCGTTTCGCTAGCTTCACATGTACCAAACTCGGTACTACGCAACGCGAATGAATGACATCGGTAAATAGCACACGCAAAAATTTATAATCATTACATGCGTGTCATGTAACTGACTACATGCCACACTCAAAATGCGCTCGCAGCCATTTCGCTAGCTCCACATGTGCCAAATTCGGTATTACGTGACGTCAATGAATGACGAAGGCATGTGACTGGTGCAAACATGATAATCATGACATGCGTGTGATGCGAGAACATGACTACATGCCACAGCCAAGGCGCGAATACATTTCGACGTGACACGGTGCGCGTGCTCACCGGCGTTCATTTCGCGCGTCACGTTGGTGATGCCACGCCAGGCGCCGGTCTTGCCATATACTCGCAGGCGCGCGCCGCGCGACAGTGCTTTGGTTCATGCGTGTTTCAGCGCGTCTGGCATCCCTCCATCCCGAAAAGAGGGACACGCAGTGTTGTCTGTGTAACGAATCTGTGCGAAGCTCAGCATGTCGCATTTCGCGCCGGTTGCCGTCGAACCGCGCCGACGGACGCTGGTCGCCCATGGCGTCAGACTACAGAATACTCACGTTTTGCTAACGTAACGTCGCTGCGCCCAGCGTGCGTGTGCATCAACGCTACATTGGAGTATATTGGGCCCTTCATGATGTGCTCGCGGCCGTTTTGGTAGCTCCACATATGCCATATTTGTGTTACGTGACGTCCATAGATGACGAAACACATGACTGGTGGAAACAAGATAATCCTGACACGCGTGTCATGTAAGACCATGAGAAAATATCAGGCTCATAGCGTGGTCGTGGCCATTTCGGTAGCTCCCCATATACTAAATTTGGTATCACGTGACATGTATAGCTGACGAAGGTAAACGACTCATCCAAACATGGTAATAATGACACGGAAGTCATATACGGCACCATTCACCTCCACCTTGTAACGGCATGCTGATTTTAAAGGGACATATATCAACCTCTTCCATTCGTGGTTTGCATGTGATCAATTCCCACTGTGCGTGGGATCTGTTTTTTTTTTTTTGCACAATAAAATGCTGATGAAAAGAGAAACGGCAGCGTTAGCCCAACACGTCTGACGTCCATTAGCATAGGTTGTGCAGTACAATTCATGGGACGAAAATTGATGTAATACACAGAGTCCTATCAATTTTGCTGTGATACGACGTCTCTTGTTAGGCCACCAGGATGAGCAGAGATGTGTACAATGATGCCATCTATCAAAATTACTTGGTTCTTCACGATTGATCAGGCGAAACATAAGTATATTTGGTATTATTACTTTTTTATTGTGAGAAATATTTTGAGGAAACGCCATACTCCTAAGTTATTGCCCAGCTAACCACAGAACGCTTGCAACGCTAAAACTATATTTCAGGCCGCGCTAGTCACACGCGAGTTTGTTTCCAGTGTTTCACACGCGCTTATTTTCGACTAAATTGTTTACAGCAATGATTGATTGTGGTGAGGGTAGTGATGTTGCCACATGTGGGGTTATTCAGAAAGAACAGCCGGCAATTGCTGTAGCTGTATACTTGCTTTAACCCCTGATATTCGATTTCTACAGTTGAACATTTATTGTGAGCAACGGAATCTCTAGGCTCTTACGCTGTAACACGCGCTCGTCCGAATTATGTTAGAGAGTTTGAGAATGATTCGCCGCTTGGGTCCCAAGACACTGGGTCCCCAAGCGGCGTTGCGTAGGTTCCTTTCGCGTTCAGAGGATCAGCAAAGTTTGAGAAGTGGGTCAAACGCAGGCTGCGTTGGGTCAAAACACGTGGCGCTGCCCAGTGGCCAAATTAAAATTATGCGAGACGCGGGCCATAATGGCTCATGCCGTGGCTCGTGCTGCATCTGCTTCGTCTTGCTGCACAGCCAAGACGCCTTGGGTCAACACGAAAGCAAGAGCCCGAGATTGGCTTGGGTTCTGTGCATGCATGCTGGCACATCGCAAGCTTCTTGAGTATCCAAGCTCCTTGGGGCCCCGATTCCCATGCTCTATCTAAGAATAAACGCACGCTCCTCCTCAGGTACGGCAGCACACCTGTCATTCATCTGGCCTCTAGAGCAATGATTGCTGACTTTCGTTCTAACTATAAGCACATATTCGCTGGCAATGAAAACAATACGCATTATATACAAACAGTCCGTCGTTCCTTGTTAAAACATTACGTTTCGCAGAGCACTTAAGTCGTATTTTTTACGACGTTTGCCAAAAAAAAGCGAAAATTTTCAACAGAAAACTAGTGAAATAAAAACGAGCCTGTAAAGGCAAGTTGTATGCCTAAAATCCGTGTAACCTGCCTGACATAGCGTAAAGAACCATCTGTGCATACGTGTAAGGGCCGGCTATCGGCTCTTCCATAGTAGAGTACCGAGTACTCTAAATTGTTAGACACCTTCTCTTTACACACATACACACAAGCAGGACGGCTCAGTGCTCTCCCATAGTTGAGTACGGAATACTCGAAATCAGTAAGCATTTTTTAAACACAAGCCTGAGAATTGTCAGGCTCACGGGATGGCTTTATGCTCTCCTATAATAAAACTACAAAGTCCTCTAAATCGTTAACTACCTCTTCTGAACACAAATTTTCACATGGGGACGGCTTTCAGTTCTCCCACAGTAGAGTGCCAAGTACTCTAAATTGTCAACTACTATTTTCTGAACACGTATATATGCATATTCGGTCTGTCTTCAACAGGGACCACTATGGGGGGAGCTTATATATATTCTTTGGCTGTAACCGGCTCTATAGTGCTTATCTTTTTCATATTTCGAAGCAGCTACAAAGTTTACTCTACTTTTAGGTCCTGCGGTATTATCAAAATCAGCGCCTGAAATGAAAGAAACCTACGAGTATCAACTTGTTTTTTTCTCTCTCGGCTTCGTTGGCCTTGGGGAGTGTCGAAGGCACTGGAAAGAAAGACAATGGTAAGCTCTGAATTGTGTATGTTCTATCTTACGGTTTAGCACCATGCCTACACCGATAACACCGAATTATCTCTTCACAAGGAAGGTCTAGGTCATACAGTTTCCTACAATATTACCTAGAGACGAATGTGACGCTGCGATCACGTGACCTCATGGGAATGATGGGAAGTACAGGATTCGGATTGGATCGCGTTAGCCGGCAAACTTTCTACGGAACTTTGTTTACAGTTTCTGTTTCGTTCATCGCGTAGAGTGGGTAGGGGGTTGGTGTAAAGGACTGAAGCTGCGCCTTTGTTGTTCAAAAAAGCTGGAAACTGCTATGCCTCTGAATTTACTGCAACGCTGGAGCTGTATAAGTCGTGTTTCGTAGTCCGCTTACCGGGGCGCATAAAGATAGCGTCCCATGCAAGTGCAGGATATTACATCCAGTTCACGTTTGTTGTTAGTGCGTCTTGCCAAAACTCCTTGCAATCAACTGCAAAACGACGGTGACGTGAAGTAGACGCACCACCCCACTCTTCTGACTCGACTTCACAACAAAACGAGAATTGCGTTGGGGGACAGACCACTTGAACAGATGCACCCGGCATCGCAGCAGACAAAACGTTAAGTGTTTCTCACCTAATGGTGCTGCTATTTTTATAAATAGATATTGCGGACTTCTGAGGGCAAAACAAGAATGTTTGTTTTGAATTGTTATAAAGAATAATTCATTACATGTTGATGCGAAATCTGGAACGCAATAGCAGAGCGATGCGTACCTTAGTAGTTAAATTTGTCCAGGTTTCAATTCCACTGCCTAGTCACAAAAAACCTGTAGCGTTAATGATTGCGTACAAAAAAATGAAGCGAGTTTCAATTAGACATAACTTCATATCACTTAGTTGTACACTCAGCAAACAAACGTCGCGAATCTCAAGAACGTGATCCTTCCGAAGCAGATCCGAAGCCTCTACTTCCCATAGTTCCCATGGGGGTACAAGTGCCGCTGAAGGAGCCCGTGTAGACGCAAGCGCCAGATTCCTCTCTGGGCATTATTTTATGAAACTCTATGGTCTAGGTGCTCGCTAAGGCACAACAACGCTCAGCCTGACATGCTACGTGGTGGCCATAGATAAGGGGGTCTCAAGCATGAGCGGTTTATCTAGATTCGTTGCATAGGTAACTGAGTGTCAGCGTCATTACTTTTTCCTTTTTGGGTGGTGCTTTGGACGGTTGCCGGCACTTTAAGCATATGCACTCATTCCAACTCACATTGCGCATGGCTGTACACATACGACAGGGACAAAGCTTGTCCCCACGGTCGGTTCTATTGAAATAACCTGTTTCTAGTTTCTCGAAGTCACTGACCTTTCAACTGCACTGTTTCCTGCACACTGCTGTAGAAACTCAAACCATACGAGACCTCCGTTTCGCTTTCTAGTTACCTCTATGTGAGGTCAAAACAGCGCGAAAAAATTCGGGACCATTAAACTTCTCCTTGAAGAGTTGAACACCATAGGAACACTTTGTACTTAGAGCTTACATCAAGTAGTTGTTGTTGTTGTTCTCCTATTGTTAATGGCGCATACCCACTGTGGGGGATTGGCCAAGAATCGAGTGGTTTTAAAATTTACTGTTCGGATTTGGAATGATGGAGGTATAACAGAAAGATTACCCATAGCCTAGGAAAGTGTGGCGCCTAATGTAATGCATACAAATATATACATAAACGAATTCATTCTTAGAATAGAGCAATAATCTGATTTTATACGTATATAATTATGTGGACTTGTTAGAATAATAAAACTGGTTAATTAGTCAACCTATTAGTTTCATCAATATAATCCTGGACGGCCGCGCATACTGTCGCATGAGAGAAACCAGAAATGGAAGCTCCAAAAGACAAAATGACAAGTACTTAGTACATGAAATCTTTTCGAACTTGCTATGCACCCACTACGTATGTGGCCTTGACCCATTAGAAATTTGTTTTTCATGAGTATCGTGAAAAACGATGTGATTTTTCAGTGTATCTTTGCCTGCATAAATTACACTGAAAACTTCATTGTGATTGAGCTCTTAGCTCACATGAAATGACCCGTGACCACGGTAGGCTTTTAGGCAACTGCAAAAATGGAAAATCGGGAAATTATACTTTACGCCTGACACAACACCAAAATATATATTTAGTGATTACTTGGGTGAATAATGACAAATTGTCAGAAACATTGGATGCATATGCCGACGTCACATTTACTTCACTCTGCGGTCAACGTTGCAGTTCTCTCCATTGCACAAGCACTTGTCACCTGTTAGCCACAGTTCCAACTGAAGTAGACTGTTTTCTCATTCAAGATGTAGACCACAAGAAGCACTTTCATCAAGAATCAGTGTTGCTTGATGGCCAGTTCCTCTTCGCTTGTTATGCCATCTTTATTAGAGGGATTTACCTTCGGAATTCAAGTTCAGTGTCGTTGCATCATGTGCTGCGAAAAAACATCCGACGTTGCTCATGGCTACCTCGCAAAGCAATGCCGCTCTGCCACCACTTGTTTTCGACGAATTTCACTGAGTTAATTTTTTGTTCTTCCTTGTTGCAATCGAAAGGGTATATATGCCTGCATCCTTCTAGTCAGTGCATCCCATGAAGCAGTTATACCGTGTAACTGCATAAGAGGTAACCTTTTCGTCAGGACTTTTATCTGCTACACCTGAGCAGACCATTGAATTGGTGATATATCACAATTTTCTTCATACTCTGTTTCATTTTCATCAGTGTCGCGTCCACCATAGTGACAGCCGTCAGCAAGCACATCTTTAGCGCCTGGTCCAAGCTGCCTACTAAGGCTGTCTACGAATTCGTTGTACAGATTGCCAGGTGGCCGAATTTCCGGAGCCTTCCATAATGGCGTCCCTCTTTATCATATAGTGGTTTTGGGATGTTAAACTTCAAAGGTTATTTTATAATATAGTCAACTTCCCATAAGACAATCGGAATCCTCACCTGCGACGTTTTTGTATAACTAGGTGATAGCCTACAATAGTTATAAGTAAAGAGTCAATACATATTTGAGTTTTTCTTGGAGTATTGTTCCTGTTCACTTAATGCTAAACTTGGGCATACAGTAAATTGGTGCATGAGGGCCGCGGAGTCACCCTACTAAGAGAGTAAAATTTCCAACAAAATCGTCAAGTTTTCTACAGCTCCGTTCCCTTTCTAAGTTTTTCACTACTTGATTTGTCAAGCTTTTTAGCGGTGTTATGCAGCAATGCCATTCGTTTTTTCTCGTAGGATCGTCAACGTTTCCTCTACCCGTGCGCAACGGCAGCTACGTTATCCCGGTGCGAGCAAATGGAAAGTTCCTTCCAGTTCTGACAATCTTGACTGAAAACGGGACCAAGGCAAATGTGCAGAGATTGGTACCACATATAAAGACGGAGGTCACCAAACGGACAGAACCGCAGAAGCAAGTGATCCTCGTTCCCGTGGTCATAGATGCACGCATGTTCCAAGCAGTGCTCTCTCATTTGCGTGGATTCGGAAGCGTTGTCGACGAAAGACCCAGGGACGTGCAAGATGTCATCTTTTGCTTTACCGCCAGAGGCACGCAAATGTGCGTGTGCACAGACCTATTTGCGCGAAGGGTGACTGCGCTGGCTAGAAGACTCAAGGAGAGAGGTAAAAAGAGGAGACAACTGCGGTTGAGGAAGAAGGGAAGGAGACACCGCAAATGTTCCGGTCCTCGAAGGTATGCACCCGACTTTATGCTGATAGTTTAAGAAGCTAAATGGTGCGATAAAGACTAAAGCTTGTGTCACCAGGCCAGTGTTGTTTTGGTGTCGTGCTTGATTGCGCGCATGTCATTAGGCAATTGCTAGCTTTGTCAGGCGACATTGAATTAAACCCTGGTCCTACCACTCGCTCTAACGTACTCGACTCTAGCGAATCGCTACAGTCGAGTGACGTAATGACAGCACTTAAAAACATCCAATCTGGTCAAGCTTCCATGCTACAAGAACTTAAGGCAATCCAGCAGAAACTGTCTCAAAACGATGATTCGATCAGGGAGATGAACAATAGACTAACTAAAATAGAAAAAGACTGTGAATCAGTATTGGGCATAAAAACGCAATTGGACAATATCAGTAAGCTTTCAGACCAAAATGCACAAGATGTCACTGCAATCATGACCAAACTGGATGACTTTGAAGACCGAGCACGTCGATCGAACCTTGTTCTTTTTGGTTTAAAAGATCGCGAGCGTAAAACTTGGGCCGAATCGGAAGCCTCTGTGCTCCAATTTTGTAGCAAAGAATTAGAAATCAGTCTTGACGCAATGGATATAGAAAGGGCTCATCGTTTAGGTAA
Organism: Rhipicephalus microplus; assembly: GCF_013339725.1. Classification (NCBI taxonomy): domain Eukaryota; kingdom Metazoa; phylum Arthropoda; class Arachnida; order Ixodida; family Ixodidae; genus Rhipicephalus; species Rhipicephalus microplus. Next base: position 105,963,405 of record NC_051168.1, on the reverse strand, counting down.
ATATAATGCTAACAAAAACGGACCAGTCATCATTAAATTTGCATACTTCAAGGTTAGGGAGAACGTACTGTCGAGTGGGCGCAAGCTAAAAGGTTCGAACTATCGCATATCAGAGGACTATTCACCTAACACACTTAAAGCCTGAAAACTTCTCGGTGAGTTTGGAAGGGCACAGCAGCAACCTTACAAACTCCGTCATGATAAGCTTATCATTGGCAACAAAACTTTCATTCACGATCATAAGACTAACAAAGTCGTTCTGCGCCCGTTAAACACGTAGGCCCCAGACGTACTATTCCAACCAGGAAATCATTCTCCTTTCTTTATACTAACATTAGAAGCATTATTCCGAAAGTTGATGGCTTACAAAATCTAATTAGCTCTTCAGAGTCAGATTTGTTCGTAATAACCGAAACTTGGCTTAACCCTTCAATAGCAGACTCAGAGCTGCTACAATATTTCCTGGACTTCAACATTTCTCGACGTGACCGCACTAACAAACGTGGAGGTGGAGTGCTGATAGGCTGTCATAAAAGGCTTCAATGTACAGAAATTCGTGTGTCCTCATGCTTAGAAATCACGTTCATTCTCTGCAATGCTTCTTATCGCCCCACGATAATTGGAGTTTGTTACCGCCCTCCCGGTCTTGACCCCCTTTTTGTACCGAATTTCCACGAGGCTATTCACTCTGTAACTAAAACTTTCCGTCATTATCCGATACTTCTCTTTGGTGATTTTAATTTTCCAGCAATTTCGTGGAATAATCTGGCAAGCACAGCCGCCAAACACGGTCCTGAAAGTGATTTCGTCAACTCATGCCTAACATTTGGACTAACGCAACTCGTCACTGAACCCACACGTCAAAATTCTACCTCCTCTAACACTCTATATCTTATCCTCCTTTCCGAGCCTGACAAAGTTTCCAAGATGACGTTCTTGCCGGGCTTAAGTGACCATTCAGTAATTCATAGTACCTACCTCTGCCAACTAACACGCTCGTCTAAAATAACAAAAACGATAACATTGTATAACAAAGGAAACTATTCCGCCCTAAACAATGAATTTGCAGAATTCGCTACTTGCCTGCTAGCCAATTTTTCGCAGCACTCTGTCGAGACTAATTGGTTGTTCCTCAAAAATAAAATCCATGACCTGTTCATAAAATACGTGCCCACCATTACCGTCACCGAAAAAAAGACGTCCCCATGGTTCACAGCTACACTAAAACGACTCAATAATAAAAAGAAAATACTTTTTATATCAGCAAAATGATCTAATAACATTTCTGCATGGAACAACTACTACGCTGCGGAAAAAGCATTCAGCACGCATGCTATGAAAGAAAAACGTTCTTTTTACTGACAAACTTTGCCGGCCATGCTGACCAATAACCCGAAGAAATTTTGGAGTGTTATCAACCCTCAAAATTCCCAACCACTGGCACTGTTTGATAATCATAACCTTCCGATCCCCGACGATGAAGCCGCCGAACAACTTAATCATTTTTTCTCTTCCATGTTCACTATCGAACCTAACGGCAACTTACCTTCATTCCATCCTCATGATTACGACATGATGCTGGACATCACGTTTTCTCAACAGGGCATTGCTAAATTAATCGACTCATTACAGCTTACATCTTCTTGTGGCGCCGATGGCATCAACGCTAAAATGTTAAAAAATACACAATCCATTGTCAGTGTGATATTATGCCATATTTTTCAGCAATCACTGTCTTCAGGAGTGGTGCCGGAAGACTGGAAAGTGGGTAAGATTGTACCAGTCCCTAAAAAGGGCCCTCCATCCCAGCCTAGCAGCTATCGTCCCAGCTCGCTCACCAGCACTTCCTCTAAACTAACGGAACATGTGGTCTACTCTAACACCGTCAAGTTCTTAAACCGCCACAACTTCTTTCATCATAGTCAATATGGGTTTCGCTCAGGATTATCCTGCGACACACAACTTGCTTCATTCTACAATGACATAAGTTCTAGCGCTGACCTAAATATACCCACCGATGCCCTTTTTTTAGACTTTGAAAAAGCATTTGACAAAGTTCCGCATCAATGGCTACTCCTCAAGCTTTCTTGCTTAAACATTATTACATCGACGTTCAACTGAATTCGTAGTTTTCTGACTAATCGGCAACAACTTGTGTACGCTAACAACCATTCATCTAACCATCTTCCCGTAATCTCTGGCGTCCCACAGGGCACAGTACTCGGACCCCTACGTTTCCCAATTTATATAAATGACCTCCCAGCTAACATTTCATCAAATATTCGCCTGTTTGCAGATGATTTCGTCGTGTACCGTCCACTAAAAAACCCTACCGATATTGCTATACTTCAAAACGACCTTAACCTTATTGAATCCTGGTGTAACGACTGGCTAATGTCTTTAACCGTAAATAAGACATCGCTAATATCATTTCAACGTAGGCAACATTGTCAGCAAGCGACTTACAACATTTCGGGCTCTACAATCTTAACAGCAGAATCCTATAAATACCTCGGCGTAACATTCTCAAGCAACCTCACCTGGTCCACTCACGTTAACAACGTAGCATCCTCCGCTACTCGTACGCTGGGTTTATTTCGTAAGAATTTAAAACTTGCTCTCTCATCAGTAAAGTTGTTAGCTTACACCACATTTGTTCGTCCTAAGTTGGAGTACGCATGCTTGGTTTGGGACCCTCATCAATCTAATCTATCTAACCTTCTCGAATCTGTACAAAATCGCGCTGCCCGGTTCATCTACTCCGTGTACTCTTATCATTCCAGCGTTTCCGAACTTAAAACTCGTGGCCACCTCAACAACCTAGAATCACGTCGTCTTATATCTCGGCTCTGTCTTTTTCACAAATTTTATCACGCTCCTTTCAACGTTCCAGCCATCTTGCCTGCTCATCGATTATCCAGCCGTACAAACCATCCCCGAGCCGTTTATCCACCGCCAGCACACACTACTGCCCACCTTCGCTCCTTTTTTGGTGCAACCGCCCGGGACTGGAACAACTTGCCTGCCTTCGCCATGCACCACTCCGACCCACATGTATTCAAGCCCGTGATTGAATCGTTAATATGTTGCTAATTATGCCCATCCCTCATGTAATACCCCGACTGGGGCCTTTGAGGTATACTAAATAAATAAATAAATAAATAAATAAATAAATAAATAAAACAAAAAGAACCTGGCTCATGCACGCTTAAAAAAAAGATAATTTTGTAAACGGTCAGCAAATGCATGTACTTACTTGTTTCGAGCGTGTTTGACTACCTTCGCGGCATATTTTTTACTATCCAAGTGAAACTCCTGGGTTTGGTATTTACTGTCCGGAAAACCTCTCTTGTGCTTTAAAAGATCTAATTGCTAAGCCATATTTTTCGTGGACGCCACAGCATACGTTGTCGTGCTCTTTGGGAAATTTTGAACAGGCTTAAGTTTTGTTGATCACCTTCGAATGTAAATATTCATGCCACTTGATGACACATATGCAAGAAAACAAAATAAGACTAGAATGTGCAGAAAACATGAGTCATATTTATAAATTTGATGGCTACTAAGCGGTACGTGGTGTGCTTTCCCAAAGCAGTAACATGAATAGTCTTTAAGTTTATACCAGTATAAATATCAGCTATGTAGAAGTCTTGATAATCTGCGTGTGCAGTTCCATGCGTTCTCGTTTGGAATTTGTTCGTGCTTCTGTATATGATGTTGTGAAGTGCACATACCATCGTAAGTACATCAAGTAATTATGAGCCATTATTGATTATTCGAGTGCATTGCCACTTTGTTCTATATCCTAATATACATTTGAAATAGATTCATCTTGATAACGCAAGCACTTGTATAAAAACAAAATAGGACTAAACCTTGAAATTGGTAATTGCAGTTCACTTGGGTTAATAAGGGTACAAAATTTAGTAATGCACTAACTCTTCGAATATGCATTATTCACTGACCCGCTAGGTAGCAAAGTAATATAACCTGCATTTTACTACCTTACCTCACTAAGATGTGAGTGCTTTTGTGAAAAGTAAACGGTTATATTTAGTTACAAAATGTACCGTCCTTTATTTTCTCAGGCTGTGGTCAATAGTGTTTCTACAAAACCAATTATGGAGATACTAATGTGGAATGTACAACAATAATGTAATGAAAAGGGTGTGAGCTAGCTGAAGCGGCTTTAAAAAGATTGCAAAAATGAACCTAAATAGTTGATGAAAGATATTATATAAGAAAGCTTTATCTTCAAGGGTAAACCAGTACCATAAGCTTGGAATGATAAAAGAAGTTGGTTGTTCTTGAAATCCGGCATAATTGCTACGGGCCAATGTAATCGCGACCAAGCACACAAAGAGGGAGATGACAGACGATAGAGCAGCGTAAGCCGGTCGTATCAACAGCGCTGCTCGCTTAATGCATTCGCATTTAAAATGCGAATGCATTTCTCATTTGGGCTACGTCAGGCGTCCGTCGAGATCTCCCCCCCTCTCCCATACCAACAGCTGCAGGCGCGCGTTTTTCTAGACAATGTAGCCCCCACCAAGGCACGCTTCGAGAGAGGGAGAGAGATGGAGAGAGAGATAGAAGTTGAGGAAAGAAAAACAGCGCCTGCAGAGGCCGGGGGGGGGGGGGTATAGGGCATTAAAGATGTGAAGAAGAGAGAGGAGGTAGAGAAATGGCGTTCATGACCAAAGACGTGGCGGGTGGCTTCTGTAGCCGGTTGTCTAGTCCAGTCTCCTCAAGGAAGCGAAGAACCGCCTTGAAGACCTGGGTGTGGTGCCATGCAGGAAAGAGAAGGTCCCTGTGTGTAGCCATGGGCAGACCATGGCGACGGAGTGCGGCGAGCAAGACGCCGCGTTGTGTGAGAAGCGCTGGGAAAACACACAACAGCTGCTCGATGGTTCCATCTTCCCCGCACGCCATGCACGCAGGGGATCACGCTTCGGTGTCAGCGAACAGCCGTGGGCGCGCGAGCTTATCCTTGCCCCTAGCAACTGGAGCCCCCACCTCTATGACTTGTACGTGTCGTGTCACCGCCTCAATAGAGTTCGTTCGAAACGCGTTTGTAGCGTTTGCGCTGCCAGCGTTTGTGTAGAGTTTTAGGGGTGAAGCTTTTTATAGCGGCACCTGTTCGTCCCTCGTAGCCGTTGTAGTAGGTAACAAGTATAACATTTTGACCTCCAAGGTGGTGCAGGTGAGAGACTTCTGTGCGTTGTTGAACAATAAAAAATAGTGCTCAATGTACATGCCAATGGCTGCTAATGGGGAATGAGAGACAGGAGCAATCAGCTTTTAGTTAACGCGCATGCTGCAATCCCTATTAGCTGCCATTGGCATGTACATTAACCTCTATGACTATCTGACAAGAAAGGGTTGCTATGTTATACTCGCTGGGTGTAACCTACTTAGCTTTAGAAAGGTTTAGCGAGCGTTGAGCCGCAGTGCCATGCATACAATGAAGAAGTGAAGCCAGAAGTGAAGCCGTTCCTCTGGCAAGATGGCGGTTGTGGCGGCCATCTTACTAGGGGCATGATAAAGTATCGCCAGCGATTAAAAATGCAGCGTTTTCCTCGCACGCCCAACGAGCTTAATAAGGGAACTTTTTCGGGCCACATAGTGCTCCAAGTGCGTCCTAAATTTACTAGTTTTCTTTAGTGAGCCTCTAATTGGAGGCGAAGTTCTTTGAAGATTCAGCCATCAATACTTGTTTCTGTGTGTTATTTGGTCGGGAACAACTATCCTTTAATGTAGAACTAACGTAGCGTTTACATACCGTATCAAAGCCACTTGATCTTTAAGTGGGCACTATCAGAAAAGAGCATGTTTCCGCCTTCTTGGCAGTGGAAATAGGTGCCTTCACTTCTGCTGGCAAGCCAACGCAGGAGCTTCCACTCCAGCAATTTTTATTTAATCCTCCTTGGTATATACCATGAATGAACTCGAGGTGGTGAAAGGTGGGAAGTAGATACGAAGCGCAAGCCGTAAGAAAGTAAAACCCGAATTCTCCTGTCTCTTATTTTCCATTAGGAGTCATTGGCATGTACATTGAGCACTATCTGACAGGAAAAGGTTGCTACGTTATACTCGCTGGGCGTAACCTCCTTAGCTTTAGAAAGGTTTAGCGAGCGTTGTCCCGCAGTGCCATGAATACAGTGAACTAGAATATACCATGAACTCCAGGTGGTTAAAGGTGAGAAGTAGAACCGAAGCGCAAGCCGTAAGAAAGTGTGCATGTGCCACCTCTCGTTTAGTCCTTCGATTGTCCGCTGGATGGCGGTGCTTCTATATGGGGAATATATGATGAAAAGATGCGAGATGGTGGTACTTGCAGTGCTGAATAGATGGACGAACGGACACACAGACATATGCATAGATGGACGCATGAACGGACGCAGGGGCGGATGCATGGACGAACGCAGGGACGGACGCACGAACAGACGCACGCATGGACGGGCGGATGGACGCATGGACGATCACACAGACGGACGCATTGACGGACGAAAGCTTCGCCCCACTCTCCATCATTTACTCCGTCGATATGCTGCCAATTGTTTTTCTAACCGTGCACGCTAGATACTAGAGATGGAAACACATACCGCATTTCTCGCCACAGAAACACGCAATGTGCGGCGAATGGTGCTATTGGCTGCACAGTGTAAGAATAAAAAAAGAAAACATTATTCTTTTAACGCAGGGTTTTCACTTGCGAAACGCCGTTATGAATGCTGCGCAATGCATTCGGGTTTTTTCACCATTACCTATGGGACGTGGGGGCATTTTTAAATACATCTGTGTACTTTCCAGTCTGTATCCTTCCCGTAACATATTTGATGGAAATGCGGTGTACAACCACACCTCGTGAAAATCAGCGCAGCGAAAAACTTTCTTGCTCCCCGATCTGCAAAGCCTGTTAGTAGCTTTCTCGGACTCAGTACTAACCACCGATGCGTCCAAGAAAAAAATTACGTACATAACGATACCTCTTACGCAGCTACGCAAGAAAGACGTCAAGTTTTCATGAGACTCAGCAAAGGCTTCTGTGTTCTCGGCTCTCATCGCCCTCCCAAGTACTCTTCCTATTTGGCTTACTTTGACTACTATTCGGCCTAGTTTGATCGGCGCAATGTTAGCTCCAAGACAACGGGGTAGTGACTGCGTTCTCGCATGCGCCAGCTACGGCCTATCCGTCCCTGAGCGTAGTTATTCCATCACAGAGCGGAAGTTCTTGGCTCTGGCTTGGACTGTTGCGAAATTCAAGCTTTACTTGTTACGGACGCCCATTTTCTCTAATTAGGCACCACCCCATACGCTGCTGGCTAAATTCTCTTTAAGATCCCTAATGGTAGCTTGGTCGCTCGGCTTTGCGGCTTCACAAATTTTCTAATCAGTGTTCTACAAATCTGACCATCTGTACCTGGATGCTGATGGCTTCTCCTCGTACCCTGTTGACGATCTTGATGACACCAGCACGAAAACGGTGCGCTTTACAATTAATCACGTCATGACACAGCAAGCATTTTACCTTTCTACCTATTGTACAGAAGAGAGCCCACTCTGAGCACGGTAATCTCGACCCGTACCTGACCCACTGTCACAGAACGAGCGCTAAAAACGGGCGCGCCGCCAAATTCTTGCGATAACGCGCCCAGAGAGACGCGGCGAGGTCAACGAAAAAAAAAGAAAAGAGAAAAAATTGCCCGCAGCTTCCCTCGGGGGAACACTGAGGAGGATGCGGAGCATATAATTGGTTAACGGGGTGTTAAAGTGCGACTTACTTGGGTCGATGGCTAAATTGGTTAACGTGGTTGTGAAATGGGGTGTTAAATTGCGACTTACTTGGGTCGATGGCTAAATTGGTTAACGTGGTTGTAGGAGGGGGTGTTAAATGAGTGAACACGTACACACGTATGCGAAAGGGCGGCGCTGGTCGAAGGGACGTCGATCAGTGTGTTTGTGGATTCGTTGGAATTCATTTCACCGCGACCTTGGACGTCGACGCGCCGTACAAACCAACCGACGAGCGGCAACTGAGCGAGCGAGCGCCGACCTTGAGTATATATACAGCACGACGGCGCATGCACTGTCAGCTGTTGAATGTTCTCGAAGCGCGACGCCACATGCGCGTCCACTGGAGAATCAGGAGAATTGTAGATGTCGAACGCGGTGTGTAGAGGAGGAAGGGTGCACAGATGGTGGAGGAGTGAAGCGCGCGCGGTGTGTAGAGGAGGAAGGGATGGCACAGATGGTGGAAGAGTGGGCGACGGCGCGACGGCGCATGCGCGCGCGTCAGCTGTCGAATGTTCGAGAAGCGGTGTGGACGGCGCGGACGACGCGGACGGCGCACTACAAGGCGCGAGTATAAGATGCTCCGCCTCTAAAACAAGCATCCAAGGCTCCCCGGGCGCGCGACGCCTCTCCTCTCGGAAGCGTGGCTTCGCCGATGAACCTCCTCACCCCACAGCGGCGGCCGGGCAAGCGCTAGAAATTTCCAAAAGGAAAGGGGCGTGTATGCCGAGTTGAGTCATCTGTCGGGGACGGCCCCCGTACAGTCTCGCGCCTCTCCCCAGCCTCCGCTGCGCATCGCGCCGACGAAATGAGGAGAACTTTCTGGAATGTCGTGCGGAAGGTATTTAATCGAGCAGCGGAGATGAGAGATGAGGAGAAGACGGAAAGTTGGCGCTGGAGCGCGTAGGGATTCCGCCGTGGAGTCGGCGAAGGTTCTGTCGGTAGTGACAGAGCAGGAGAAGAAGAGGATTTCCACCTGAGGGGTGAAGGCTCGAGCTACAGGCAAGAGCGTGTGTTTACCGCTATCGAGCGAAGACGCGTGGCGACAGCTGCGTGTGTGAAGCCGACGTGTTCGGGCGAAGAAGTTTGAAGCTTGGAGAGTGGCCAATTGAAGACGCGAGGTTTCCTGGAAGAGAAACTTCGGGGCAGCGGAACGGCAACAACGCTGGACTCTGAGTGAGTGATTCTCGGAAGAGTATCATTCAGACTTCTTTGCCAAGGACTTTGGACTGAATAGGTTTTCTATCTCTTTAGTCTTTAAGTGTCTTGGTTGTTCAATGCATGCGACTGCATTGTAGTGTGTATTGTTGTCTGTGTCCGTTGTTTTGAGTGTGGCTGATTGTACTGAGTAGCCCGTTGTTTGATTGGTGACATATTGTATGCAACTATTGTGGAGTGTGCATTCCTGTGTATTGTTTTCGATCTGCCATTATTGAGAATATAATTTTGTTTGTTTATCAACTCTCGGCTCTGACTTGTTCTTTGGGCCACAGCCGGCGTCTGCTGGCGCACCAATAAGGACCACTTCTAAATTGTCCACGCTTTCGTGGTGCGGTTCGGGGGGCCGATTCTTCGGCTCTTGGAATTAGCCCGGCGATCGCCTCCCTAATAAACGGGACAGGTGTGACAATTAATCTGGCGTCCGCGACAGGACCTTTTGGTGCACAGTGTGTCCAAAGTAGTGAGAAAGAGCCTCGAGTGTTGATAGTGCTATCGGAACGATTTTGTGTGTTGTTCGGTGTTCTCGTTAACGAGTGCAGGTGAGTGTTCCGATAGACTGATTTAGGCAGATATTTTTACACGCGGCAAGGTTTTATTTGCAAGACACAATGGATCTCGAAAAGTTAGTAGCTCTTGGTGAGAAGATGGGTCTTTCTGGCGCCGAACTACGGAAATGGGTAAGCCAGAAGGAGAAAGAGGCGGTGGAGAGAGAGAGGTTGGCAGCTGAAAGGGCGAAGGAAGAAAGAGAGGCAAGGGAGCGACAGCTGAAAAAAGAAAGAGAGCAGCAATTGAAGTTGGAGCTGGAGAGAGAGAAGTTGGCAGCCAAAAGGGCGAGAGAGGAAAGAGAAGCGGAGATGGCTGAAAGGGAACGGCAGTGGCAGCACGAGATGGAACTCGAGCGGCTCCGTTTGCAACAGCGAAGTGAAACTCCAGTCCAAGCTAGAGTTGAAAGCAGCGAACGGGAAGATCATGGTTTCCGCTTGAACCCAAGCAAGCTGCTTGTAGCGTTTGATGAAAGGAAGGACGACCTTGACGCGTACCTTCACCGGTTTGAGACGATTGCGAGGATCCAGAGTGGGCCGGAACATCAATGGGCAACTGCTTTGAGTACTTGCTTGAGTGGTGAAGCGCTCAGTGTGTACGGTAGGCTGACGCCGACCGATGCAGCCAACTATGCAAAGGTGAAAGCTGCTTTGCTGAAGCGATTTAGATTCACTGTAGAAGGATTCCGGGACAGATTTGGTACAGGAAAGCCAGCTGATGGTGAGACAGCTACACAGTACGCCGCCCGACTTAGCCATTATTTCGACAGATGGATTGAACTTTCAGGGACAGCGCAGGAGTACGATGAACTTAGAGAGCTCCTAATTAGAGAACAATTTCTTACTAGTTGCCACCCAAGCCTGTCGCTGTACTTGAGAGAGAGGAAGGCTGAGTCACTTGAAGGAATGCTTGAATTGGCTGATCAATTCTTGGAAGCGCAAGGTGGAACTAATTTGGCCAAGGTCAAGAAGGATTGTCCCGATGATTCGAAGAAATTTGCTCCCGAAGAAAAGAAGCGTTCACCAGAGAGCATTCCGCGATGTTTTCTGTGCAACCGAGTGGGTCATCGCGCGAAAAACTGTCGAACGATCTTTACGAGCCCCACGGCAGTAAAATGTTTCAAGTGTGGTCAGACTGGGCACAAAGCAGACGCTTGTCGGAACGGAGTGAGTCAAACTCACCAGGTATCTTGTGTGCAAGCGGCACCGAAATCTGATAATAATGCCGTCACCGATGGATTCGTAGAGTTGAAGAATGGGGAGAAAATTCCTATTGTGGGTGCTGTAATGTCAAAACAGCCAACCGGTGCTACGAAAGGAATGCCAACGCTGCCTGGAAAAGTTGCGGGCAAAAAGATTACGATGTTAAGAGATACCGGCAGCTCCACTGTTATCGTGCGGAGAAACTTGGTAGGGGAAAGCGAGTTAACCGGCAAAACGAAACCGGTTTGCTTAATTGACCGTACAGTTCGGATGCTTCCCGAAGCAGAGATTGAGGTTGAAACCCCATACTTCAGCGGGAAGGTTACGGCTCTATGTATGACGACCCCCCTTTACGACCTTGTCATCAGAAACATCGACGGGGCGCGAGGGCCGAATGATCCAGAATGTTTGGGAGAAGACCCGAAGATAGAGCCCTCACCAACACAGCGGCCGCGAGATACAGTGGAGGAGCAGCCTGTGACGGATCTCACTAGAGCCCAAGGTGAAGCTGCAGCGCAAGAGACAGTGAATGAGAAAAGGATCGTGTCGAATGAGTTCACGGGCCGAGCAACTGGACCTACGTCGGCACGACCTCAACCGACCGACGGTGTAAAAGAGACGGAAGTGGCCAGCCAGGTCCAATGTCGTGACATGAACAAGCGGGTGACAGGATCGGTTGAGCGTTATCACCGGTTAACAGTGTCAGAAGTGACAACGATGGCTGACACGCCGCCGCAGACCCCGTCGTTGGAAAAGGCTCGCCGAAAAAGAACAAGGAAAAACAAGAAGAAATCGAGCGAGCACCGCAAGAAAGGACGCAAGCGCAGCTTGAAATACACAGGATAAGTGCTGAAGTCGAATCAGAATGTGTTTGGCAGTGTTGAGTGCCATATGTTGTGTTAATGTTGTGTTATCCTGTGTCACAAGTGTCGAAGTGTCTGTGCTGTGGTGTGATGTATAGTGTTGTATAATTGTTGTAATGAGAGAACTTTGTACGTTTGTATTGTTTGGAATGAGTGATGAGGTGTTGTAGTCATGTGCCTGTGGCTATATTTCATGTGTTGTGGAATTGAACTACAATGTAAGATTGTATTGAGCGATCTATTGCGAATGTGAAGTGTCATGAGCGACGGTTTGTGTTACAGTCTTTCAGAGTGTGTGGTGACTGTTCGCGCTCGTTTGTGTGGTTTTGAATATTATGAGATAATATTCTTAAAGTGGGGGGCAGTGTCACAGAACGAGCGCTAAAAACGGGCGCGCCGCCAAATTCTTGCGATAACGCGCCCAGAGAGACGCGGCGAGGTCAACGAAAAAAAAAAAAGAAAAGAGAAAACAAGCATCCAAGGATCCCCGGGCGCGCGACGCCTCTCCTCTCGGAAGCGTGGCTTCGCCGATGAACCTCCTCACCCCACAGCGGCGGCCGGGCAAGCGCTAGAAATTTCCAGAAGGAAAGGGGCGTGTATGCCGAGTTGAGTCATCTGTCGGGGACGGCCCCCGTACAGTCTCGCGCCTCTCCCCAGCCTCCGCTGCGCATCGCGCCGACGAAATGAGGAGAACTTTCTGGAATGTCGTGCGGAAGGTATTTAATCGAGCAGCGGAGATGAGAGATGAGGAGAAGACGGAAAGTTGGCGCTGGAGCGCGTAGGGATTCCGCCGTGGAGTCGGCGAAGGTTCTGTCGGTAGTGACAGAGCAGGAGAAGAAGAGGATTTCCACCTGGGGGGTGAAGGCTCGAGCTACAGGCAAGAGCGTGTGTTTACCGCTATCGAGCGAAGACGCGTGGCGACAGCTGCGTGTGTGAAGCCGACGTGTTCGGGCGAAGAAGTTTGAAGCTTGGACAGTGGCCAATTGAAGACGCGAGGTTTCCTGGAAGAGAAACTTCGGGGCAGCGGAACGGCAACAACGCTGGACTCTGAGTGAGTGATTCTCGGAAGAGTATCATTCAGACTTCTGTGCCAAGGACTTTGGACTGAATAGGTTTTCTATCTCTTTAGTCTTTAAGTGTCTTGGTCGTTCAATGCATGCGACTGCATTGTAGTGTGTATTGTTGTCTGTGTCCGTTGTTTTGAGTGTGGCTGATTGTACTGAGTAGCCCGTTGTTTGATTGGTGACATATTGTATGCAACTATTGTGGAGTGTGCATTCCTGTGTATTGTTTTCGATCTGCCAATATTGAGAATATAATTTTGTTTGTTTATCAACTCTCGGCTCTGACTTGTTCTTTGGGCCACAGCCGGCGTCTGCTGGCGCACCAATAAGGACCACTTCTAAATTGTCCACGCTTTCGTGGTGCGGTTCGGGGGGCCGATTCTTCGGCTCTTGGAATTAGCACGGCGATCACCTCCCTAATAAACGGGACAGGTGTGACACCCACCAGTGAGCATGCCCACGACACGAAAGCACGAGCGAATCATGACTGTCAGCTCGCCCCCTTGCGGTGTGGCAGGCCAATCAACGTCATCGGTATTATGCGTCACATCAAGACTTACACTCCCGGTGCCTTTGTGGTGCTCTGCCACACACATTTCCCTTCCGGTACGCTTGTGGTACTCTGGTCTCCTCACCATCGGGTGGGTCTGCCTGAACAACTTTTGTCTCGTTACGCGGGACCTTACTGGCCACTTTATGAAAAGACACCTCTTACCTACTCGATTGGCCCCATCTGTATCACATTATGCGCTCCATCCAGTGATGTTCGCGCCACATGGCTCCAACCTTACAACACTGATTTTGCAAAGGACCTTTACAGCTTCGCGATGGTGCTTCTGTCACAGGTGTTATTCCGCGTTCCTGTGGCATCGGGGAAAGAGAGAGGAAGAGGAGGAGGACAAATAAAGTTCTGGCTCAAGCTGATCGTGTCCGCAGCGCTGCTCACTTGACCAGTTATGAATACATTTGTGCCTACGCCTATAAATCTGTATTTCTCTCGTAACATTGTTTGGAATTATGCAGTCGGCAACCACTCATGTTCGAGAACTTGTCATGAATAAAGAAAAAAAAAACATGTCGCATATCACTTTGGAGGATGAAACTCCAATAAAAAAACAAATAGTTTTAAATAACAAAATACAAAGTTCAGGAGTAATTTTCACTCTTTTCAGCCTTAGCTTTCTTGAAGTTAGAAGCCTCATAATTGATCAACTCTTCTTATACCTAGGAAACAAAAGTAGTTGTGTCTATTAATAAAAGTTGATCGTAAAAATGAAATGCCATCTCTCTCTAAACGGGTTACTGCAAAAATTTTCCAAGGAATCATTGAGTGGACAATGATAGAGACAGAATAAAATGACAGTAAGGCAGGGAAGTCCACCCTCATCGTATTATATGCTTTGCTACGTTATGTTAGGTGAAGTGAGAGAGGGATGCAAAAACAAGAAGAAAATCATGAGGTATCAGATTAGTGGAGCTGAAGGACCCTTCCTACAGGCTTCCCCCTCCTCAGTTTTTATTTCGTATTTCTTTCCTTTCTTTTTCTTGCAATATTAGCGCTCGCTCTTTCTGGGCTCGTTCGCTCGTGCATCGGGGATATTGCATCCCACTTCAGGCAAATCGACGTACGTGACCTCATAGTGGAGAAGACGATGAAGGTGTGTGAAATGAACTCGCGTCGCTTCATGATGACGGTTATTTCCCGGCAGCATTGCATGGGCTAACGGGCTTTAACTGCCTAACAGCTGCCCGGGCTTAGTGGCCATGATGTAAAAAATTGCAGCAATAAAACATTTCAGATCAACGTGTTTCAGAGTGCCATGTCCTCGATGCGATAAAACGAATTGCATTGACGCGTCTCATGCTGGACACAAACTTCACATTTATTGCAAGTTATGATGTGATCATACATTACATGCATTTTTTATTACTTTATTGAACAAATACTTTTTTCATTATACAGTGGAGTGTTGTTTTCCTGATGTTAAAAGCTAAAGGCTCACTGAGCGGAAATAGTTTGCATTTTAAATTTTAATTTCTTGGTGAAATTTGTGCAGAAGGACGCCGCAGGTTCAGCAGCTGACATCATTTTTATTACTATACCGAAACGTTAAGATGCGCTCACTAACTAGATGAAGTAATCTTTGTAAATGTTCTATCAACAGGCGCAGGAAGCCTTCAAGAAGATGTTATTGCCAAAAAAATCCGAAATTAAGCCAATGATTTCGTCTCTGAAGAATACCATGGAAGTGGTCACGTTCCTTGCCGTGTGGCGCAGCGGTCGCTGGGAACGGGTGGTGAATGCCACAGGTTCGGGAACCGACGCAAATGCTTCACACAAGCTGAAGCAGACGCTTGAGAAGCCACATGAGAGTAACATCAATGCACAAGCTGTAACAGACATATTACTCCTTCAAGATCGAGCTTCTAGATTTAACAAACTGGATGACCGACAAGAAATGGAAGGCATTTCGGAAGGGCTGCTAGCTACTCGTGACCGGGGAAACCACCGCGAAGTTACACATGCAGGATATGCAGGTGCCGAAGTAAAGTTGGGGACCCGGGATCGATCCCACAAAAATACTGTCGGCAAAAGAATTGGAGGAGGCCTTGGCGTTTGACATGGACTAGAATGATGTGAAAAACAATCCTGATTGGGACCTCCCTCACTTTAAAGAATTCAAGCACAGCGCTACAAAAAATAGCAAGTGGAAAGGAGGAGCAAGTAGGAGGAGCGTATGTAGCGCTAAAAGAAAACGAAAAGAAGGCAGAAGGAAGAGGCCTGACGACCGTTCTTTTTACAACCTGGCAACTGGCTCTGACAACCGAGAGCAGCCTGACATTCGGCTGGGTGATTGGAACGGTTCATACGCTGATGGGGACATTGTGGAGTATCATGGCCGTCTGCTGACCAGCTTACGACGTGGCTGGCCAATTGACATCGTCGGTACGATGCGTCATATCGAGACCTAAATTCGCTTCTGGTACCCTTGTGCTACTCCGGTCCCCTCACCAACGGGTGGGCCTGTCTTAACAGCTTTTTCTCGTTACATGGAACCTCACTTGGTACTTCACGTAGTGACACCTGCTATCAATGAAATTGGCCCCATCTGTCTCTCATCACGCACTCTATCCCGCATTTTTCATGCCATACAGCTCAAACTTTACAACACCACTTTTGAAAAGAATCTTTACAGCTCCGCGATGATGTTTCTGTCACAGGGGTTATTGTAGGTGCCAGTGGCATGGCGGCAAAACATGAAGAGGAGGATCACAAAGGATTGACTTGCTCGAGCTGATCGTATCGGCAGCGCTTCTCACTTAATCAGTTGTAAATACAGCTGTACCTATTCCTTCGCATCTGTATTTTTCTCGCAAGATTGTTTTGGGAGTATGCACTGCGCAATCACTCACTCGAAACTTGTCTTGAATAACGAAAAAAAAAAACATTTCATCTACGTGTTTAGAGGACGTAACTGCAATAAGAAAACGGTTTCAAACAACGATATCTGAAGTTCAGGAGTTATTTTCATTTCGTCCAGCGCTTTCCTGAAGTTGGAAGCCTGGCTGATAATCAACTCGTCTTGACATTGTGGCACCAAAAGTTGTTGTGCCCATTAATAATTGTTGACCGTAAAAAAAAATGGACGGCGAACTCTCTTTTAAACGTCCTCCTGCAACATTTTTTTCATATAATCATTAAGGGGAGAATGAAAGAGGCAGAATAACATAATGGTGAGACGGGGAGGCCAAACAACATCGTAACATCTTGTTTGATGCGCTACGTTAGGTGAAGTAAGAGAGGGAAGCAAAAACGGGAAGAAAAGCACGTGGTAACACATTAGCAAAGCTGGACGACCCATTCCCCAAGCTTCCCCTCCTCAGTATTTCTTTCATATTTTTTGCCATTCTTGTCTTTTTTACTTTTTTTCTCTCGCTCACTGTGAACTTGTTCCTTCGTCCACCAGGGGTATTGCATCTCACGTCGCACAAATCAATAAACGTGACCTCAAAGTGGAGAAGAAGGTGAAGATTGCCGAATTGTGCTCGTGTCACTTCAAATCTTGGTTATTTTGTGGTATATTTGCATGGGCTAACGTGCTTTAACTTCCTAAGCAACCATAACTTAGCAGCTAAGCTATAAAAATGATGCAATAAAACATTTCATAGCAAGGTGTTTTAAAATGCTATGAAATGGTGCGATGAATCGAATTGCAATGATGTGCCACATGCTGCACACAAACTGTACATTAATTGCAAGTTGTGAAGTGATCATACGATACAGGCCTTCTTTATTACTTTATTGAACACTTTTTTATACAGTTCTGTTTCCCTAACTTTGAAAGCTAAAGGCTCGCTGAGAAGAAATCTCTCGCATTTTCCATTTTTCTTTCTTGATGAAACTTTTGCAGAAGGAAGCAGCATTTCAAGCAGCTGATAGTATTTCTATGACTATATTGAATTGTAAAGATGTGATCATTCTCTAGTTCAAGTAGTCTTTTGAAATGTTTACCGACAGGCGCAAAATGCACTCGAGATGTTCTTGCCGAAGAAATCTGAAACCAAGCCACTACATCCATCTTTGAAGAATAGCATAGACGTTATCACGTTCGAGAACCTCACCGTGTGGCGCAGTGTTCGGTGAAAACGGGTGGTGAATGCCACAGGCTTGGGCACCGACGCAAATGCTTCTGACAAGCTGAAGCAGGCTCTTCAGAAGCCGTATGAGAAGAACATTACTGCACAAGCTGTAAAAAACATATTGCTCCTTCGTGAGCTACTGTACTTAACAAACTGGACGACCGACATGAAGTGAAAGGCATTCCGGAAGGGCTGCCAACTGCTCGTGACGAGAAAAACTACCTCAATGTTGCCCATTCAGGATAGGTAGATTATGGTATCAGGTTGGGGACCCGGGATCGATCCCCCAAATTTATTGTCGTCGAAAGAGTCAGAAAAGAACTCGGCGTTTGACTTGAACGGGCTTGATATAAAAAACAATCCTGAATGGGACCTGCCTGACATTGATGACTTCAAGCACAGCGCTTCGAACAAATCAAGTCGGAGTCGCAAGGACGAGCATGCAAAGCGCCAAAAGTAAATAGAAAAGAGGTAGAAGAAAGATGCCTGGTGACCTATACAATCTGGGGATGCGCTCGGACAGCCGAGAGCGGCCTGGTATTTTGCTAGGTGATTGGAGCAGTGCATACGCTGATGGGGATACTGAGGGGTATAAGTCGTGAATGGGAATCCTGCACTACGGTATAGATGCTCTGTAGCTAACTCCAGTATCATTGCATAGCATACATGAAAATAGGGTGCCATTCAATACTTACTCAAGCCGGCTTGTCCTTTTTGCACAGGCGGTAAGTCTCGGTACGCACCAGTCAGAGTACGGGTGGAAGCTTCTCACGCTGGGATTCAACATGTTCAGTAACAAAACTCAAATCACAGATATAAAAATGCGAGACGTCATCAGCAGGTTGCCAGGACCTACGCACGGACTCCAGTTTCAGGGGGTAATGAACAGTATAATAGTGTACGACCTTCTGATCTTCAATGGCACGAGTGATTACGATAACTGGATCTGTAAGGAATTGCAGAGGTTGACAGTCATGGCCGTTCCTATAGTAAGCCAAAACATTCAAACGGTGGGCATGCTGAAGCCTATAGATGACTGGTATGTAGTCCAACTCAGCGAGCTCATGATGTTAAGGTTTATCATGGTGAGTTTGAACTCATCATTCGACAAAGACATAGACGCCCTTCTATCAAAAAACCTTGATGTAGACATCACGTCAGAATTTCTCAAGGCACAAAAAGACTTTCTGAACAAGAACAACGTAACGGCGAAAGTGTTGGAAGACGCTTACGAGCATGTCTTGAATGCAACAGTATTTTGGAGTCTAATTTATGCGAACAACTCTAACAGCAGCTGCATTGAATTGGCAAAATTTCTACCACATTTGAACCATAGGAATGCGAACAACACTGAAGCTCTGACGAAAGAACTTGATGCGATCATTGACAAGGTGAAAGAGGCGAACAGTACCAATATAGGCGAGATATGCATTAAAGAGTTGTTCCTTTTAAAGCTCTTCACAATAAGCAACTGTGACAAATCAGATGCATTTGGAGAGATATAAGTATTATAAAGTGGGCAAACATGTCAGACAGAGAATGGGCTACATCATAGACTTTATCGAATATAACCATTTCCATTTTCAAAGTATACGTCAGCTATGCTGGGTCGTCTGTGATTGCAGATGCGCAAAAAGCGACTCAATCGTTCGTTCGAAGAGATAATGTGAATAAACAAGCGGAGGCTGCAATGCACGAGAAACTGATCAAGTCTGTTAAGAGTGGCGTGAAGAAAGATGAGTAACGAGAATTCCAGCGACATCACCGTGTTATTTTTCATGTCAGCATACTCTGACGAAAATGAGTCAGACGCAAGGCAGCTATATATCTGTGGTAGCTGTACGTCGTGTTCTGATAGTTTATAAAGCACGGGACCAGTGCCTACTCGCTCAGCAGTGAGGAACGACCAGAGGACGACTTTCAACTCGTACAAAGACGTAAGGCGAAGCGCAGAAACACCGGGTTCTCCCCGACTTCAGGCAAGTCTACCGGGATAACTACTCAGAAGACCGCAGTCAGTACAATTATTTTAGTACCAGAGCTCGCTACCGATAACTTGAGGCGACTCAACCGACAATGGGTCTGGGTGCTTCTCGAGGCGGTGGTGGCAAACGAAGTGAGGAACGTGATACTGAACTCACGAAAAAATGTTCTTGCTATCGACGTTGCGCACGAGACTGCAGCGTGCACACTGAGCAAGCTTACGGAATTTGACGGCATAAAAGTTTGCTCATACATCCCATTGAGCAGTGGTACCACTACTGGTGCCATCCATGATGTCGACATTTCTGTTTTGAACACAGACTTGACCAGTCTTGCGAAACGAGTGGTTGATTGCATCGATATCATACATATGTCTCGCATGGGCACGTCTCGCTGTATAAAACTAACATTCAAGAGAGAATTTCTGCCTTTGCATCTCAAGGTGGGCCACTTTCGGCATCCTGTACGACCGTTCAGTCCAAGGCCACTTCAATGCCGCAAATGTTAGAGCTTTGGACACGTGAGCGCGTTGTGTCAGAGCACGACAATTTGCTCGCGCTGCACCGAACCTCACGCTACAAACTGTTGCGCTGCCCCGGTACTAAAGTGCCACAATTCCCTCGGGTCTCACGACGCTTCGTCAAATGACTGCTCCAAGATACAGGAAGAAAAGGAAATTATTGAGCAGATAGTGTGAGACCGGTCGCCTCGTTGGGAAGCTGTTGCTGTCGTCAGAATGTGGCGCTCCCGACGCCGTAGTGGTTCAAGGAACTCTGTGACACGTAATTAACAGGTAACACGACCTCCTTTGCTTCCTATACCATACATGCCCACGTCAATTTCTGAAGACCGGACCAGACCAGAGCGTATAGACACACACAGTTGGCCGTCATTACCAAAGCTGCAGCCAGAGTGATAACAACAACCAGAACCACAACCACAATCAAAGTCACAGCGCAATCCACAACGAATCTAACGGTCGCAGCAGACCGAGCCAACATTGACCGAGTCACCGACAGCGCTGGTAAACCATGCCATGCCTGAAAGAGACCAGGACGTCCCTGTGACGCTACGATCTCTCATGAACACCATATTTATGCTTTTAAAATAGCTAAATATTCTGTCAGCTCATATGGTCCTGACACTTGATTGGTATGTGGGGTTTAACGTCTCAAAACCACCATATGATTATGAGAGACGCCGTAGTGGAGGACTCCGGAAATTTCGACCACGACCACCTGGGGTTCATTAACGTGAAATTTAGACCACCTGGGGTTCATTAACGTGCACCCAAATTTGATCACATGGGCCTACAGCATTTCCGCCTGCATCGAAAATGATGCCGCCGCAGCCGGAGTTTGAACCCGCGACCTGCGGGTCAGCAGCTGAGTACCTTAGCCACTAGACCACCGCGGCGGGGCAAATAGCCCTGACACTGCTGCAGGTTCTCAATTCAGTGTTTTCAGCGCTTCACTAGTCCCCACGTATTGCCCATGACCCTCTCCAAGGCCACAATTTCCCTGTAGCAAGTCTGAATGCTGAAGTCAAGTTGGTCAGAAAAGTTTCCAGCCTCAGCAACTGACTGTACATTTTTGGTCGTGAAGTCCTCTCCTTCTCTCCTCTGTTTCTTTTTTCAATTCTCATCCCCTTATCCCCAGTGCAGGGTAGCAAACCGCACGTTAATCTGGTTAACCTCCCTTTCTTTCCTCTTCTTCTTTCCTCCTTCCTTCTTCTTTCCTGAGATACTCATATTTTGCAAAACATCTGTTACGTGTAGTGCTAAATAAAGGTACAAGAAATGGAAGCTTGTAGTTTATTTATTCACAAAGAGAATAACGAGAAGTAGGAAATTACAATCAGACACTTAGAGGTAATGGCATAATTACAGATATCAGTGGCAATAAAAAGTATGCAAATTCACAAAATTGAAGCAGGCATCGCACACCGAAATCGATATACTTGGTTACAACAAAGTAAGATATGCCAGAAAAAGTCTAGTTTTTGCAAATTGCTTGGATAACTGAGCGACCTCAGTGTATTGCGAAAAAGTATACAATCATTTAGGTAATCCAATCTGTTTTCCTGGGAAGTTTACTGTGTTATTCGCACTTGTGCTCACCACGAGCTACGCATCGTTAATGACAGTTCAGCCGAGATATCTAAAATATTGACAAGATATCAGTTTTCCCGAAGAACCAACCCGATGCAGGAATTCTCCGTAGAGCATAAACACGTCAAAAGAACTGCGCATGGTATAAATACGCGGATATAAGACAAAAGTTTGAACCCTAAATTTTACAAACAAGCCTCCTGAATTGTACTGCAAATATTATCATTATTTCCTAATGATTCCAACTCTGGTGCTTATAATCTGTCTAGATGCACACAAAGACAGCCTATTATAGCAGAAGTGCACGAATGGTTCGCAGACAGAGATGTGCTGAAGTTTGAGTTGCCTCTTGCAGGCCGCCTCATTGCATATGACGTAAACACCAACTGCAACGGAATTGAGCTTAGATTGAATCGTTCGGAATGCGTAGTATATATTCGGTAAGCAATATTAGCTGAAGTAAAAAAAAAAAAACATCAGGCCTGCGCGGAAGGCGCTGCACAGTCATAGCGAAAGCTAGAAGAGCGGCCTTCCAGAGACTTTTAAAAACACTCATTGGGTAACTACTGCAAGCACACTTGTTTGGTACCCACTACTGCGTAATTATAAATTTTTTAGGGTAGTAGGCCGGCATTTGCTATGGTATTTTTGTCATTCTTCTGCGAAGTACGGTAACCGATAAATGATTGCAAAGATTATTGGGTCAACTGTTAATGCAGTGGTTGACGACGATGAGCAATTATGGCTGAAGTGGGTATGCGCCACAATTAATAGGGGAAGAAGAGCAAGCTTCTGTGATGGGTTGAAGCGTTGGACGGTCCACTCGTTACGCTATTCGCATTGTGCGACGACTGATTGTTCTTCCGCTGTTTTAAAACGGTTTATAAGTCGTATTTAGGCTATTGCTTTCCCGACATGAAGTCCGCCTAAGGCAAGTTTGCCGAAAATTCGCAAGCACCGGCGTAGCTCAGTGGTAGAATACTGGGCTGGCTCCCAGCGGATCCGGGCTCGAGCACCACTGTGTCATTGCTGCTAGGTTTGTTTTTTGTTTTTTAAGTTTGCGTGATGTGGTTAGGGACACTGGTGGTGGCTGGGGCGGACAACTGCGCCTGACGCAAGTTGTAATCTCATAACATCTTTTGCTGTAAAACTTTTAGTTGCGTGCTTCATTTGTAATCGGTGCTCTCATTTTCAGCTAACCGCCGGCCCAAAGCCCAAGCGCATTGTGCCGGGACAAATCGAACACCACGGAAATGACATCATGCAATCACTGCTCGCTACCACTCGTGAGAAGAACTTCGCGTAAGAAAGGAATCCCTTCCTTTCTTGCGTGAAGCGCCTCTATAGAAGCGGGTAATACAGAAAGGTCACACGATAAAGCATGAAATTCCCTCAATTTAAGTAGACGTGGCTGTGGTGCTGCGATCATTGAAGCACCATCCGAATGATGGGTATAACATAAATTTTTCTGTTTCGTGCTTGAGGTCCTCCAAGGCACTTCTGGCTTTGTTTATTGTTGTGTTTTGGTTTAGTCTTGAATAAAAAAAAAAAGACAGACCGCTGCGAACTTCGTGAGCCTGTTTGCATTGATTAGCCTAAAATACTGTGAAGTGAAACTGCTGCACATTGGCTTATTGTCATCTCGTGACAACGCAACTCCAAGCTACGCGAAGTGAAGTGGAGCCAAAAATACAAATATTAGAAAAGCTTGTGTATTACCCATCATTCCCATCCTGATTGAAGCACCATGGGTTGCAGACCCCACAGAAACTAGCGTCAGAATTCCCCGTAGGGCACTTATAGGAACCTCTCTCAGATAAACCGTTGTACGAAACGCGAGGCAGTAGGCTCCTGGAACATGCATGTTGAATGGGACGAGATGTTCACACTTCGCTAAAAGAACGTCCAGCTGCAGGTTACCGCAGTGAGGCAAAAGAAGTACGAGCTATCGAAGAGCGTGCTACTTATCGAAGAGCGGTGCACGCACTTAAAAGACGACGACCTTCTTTAAGACTGATGTACTTTCGCCCGAATACTGCTCAAATGGAAGAGAATGTAGAATCCTATACTTCAGTGATTAAGTATTTAACCGCAGCAAACCTAACAGCGGGAAGCTCCGACCAGCATTAGTAGAACCAACACTCACATGGCGTATTTGTATTTCTTTGACTTGATCCTTTGTTGATTTATGATGGTTGCGTATAGCCACAAAGAAAATGATTGACAGGCACCTCTATTCATTCCACTATTTCGTACGTTTGCGGAAGGACGCATGGAGCAATACACCAATGACCAAGATTACCCTGTTGACATGGCATGCAGCATTCGCTCACTTGCTGCTCTTCATGGCGGATGTGCATTTCTTGTGCCGGTTTACATTGCAGTTCATTGGTCAGGCGTTAGAGATTACGAAGGTGTGCTATGACGTAACCGACATCACTTTTGTGAACGTCCCGGCATGTTTCTATAGCGCGAACATAGCCCTCTTTAGATTTTCGCAGTTCGTCATTAACATTTGTTAATTTCTCATTTTACGCTGATGGCATGCAACGCATTTGTAGCAAGATGAAGTTTCAGTAAACATACTACGCATTAAGTGATCCCCTAAAGTAAAACCAGCGCTTAAAAGAAAAAAAAAGCATCATAATATTCAGAAGTGTCAGCTTGCAGGCACGTAGCCTTATTTTTGTTATATTGTGGAAGTGGAAGAAAAAGGACATTATTTATGTGACGCCGCAACTGTTACATTGTGGAAGTTAAAAAAAAAGGACAACGTATTCTTAAGACGTCATGACTAAAAATGGTCGTAAAGAAATGTGGATGGAAAAAAAGCTTTATTTACCTAAATTCCTTGGTTTAAGCAACATATTCACGAACTGGCGACGCGTAAGTGACAAAGTGAAAAAGTGATTAATAAATTTGGGCAAATTGGTTTTTTTTTTTCAGTACAGATTTCCGCCAGGAATAGGCTTAAATTGTGGCGAATATGTGTGGAAATAGGGGTTAAAGTGGTTGGAAAAAGAGAGGCGGACTACGGTTTTCTTGAATGCGAGCTGGTCTTGTCATCTTTTTAGAGAAGTATTGACCCCTACGTGTCCCAAAACAAAGACTGCCTAAGCTTTATGCGCGGTAATCTGTGCTGCAGTGACCGAGCACAGCACCACGATGCTCGTCATTCAGTGACGGCGTTGAAAATCACAGGCAAGCGCGGGGCTCTTTGCAAAAAGGGGCGATGTGCAGGAACACCTTTCCCCAACCCTCCACTTCCTTTAGTCAGGTTGTGGCTTATCTCTGCATTCTCATTAAATGCGAGAACAAAGATAAATTGCTAATAGGCCTCTAACAGAGCCCTACCTGACGTCCCATACCTTTTCTGGTGAAAAAGTGGTATGGCAAAGATCTTGGAATGCGAACTCAAGGGTCCTCGACGACCGTCGATGTTATAAGCATAGAGGGCAATAATCCTGTACTGTACAAAATAATGAGAAATATACGACCGATATGGCTACCCGACACAGAGCTTTAAAAAAGAGGGAGAGGGGGCATACCTCGGTGCCTTGCTGTATAACTACACCGGCTGGTAAGTATAGGCATACCTGTTCACTAAGTTTGCTGGGGATTGTGCTGGTTTGATTAGCACGCACACTCTTCCTTAGCTGGTGGCTAGGCCTTGAATCCTGGTGGCCAGTATGATGCCCCACAGCTAGTCCTCCAGCTGGGACTCTGCTGAACAGCCGAGCCTCCCACTTCTCGGCCGTGGTTATCGTAAACGTTGGGCTTGTGCTGCGTTTTACTGTGTGAGCGAGCACGTCACAGGTTTATAATATACGGACGAGCTCAGCATAAGCACACCACACGCCTTACATTGTAGTGTGTTGACTGCCGGGTATATACGGATATACAGTAGGGAACAAGAAAAAGTGCGGGTCTATAAAAAATGCCATGTGATACTTTCAACATACCAACAGAGAGGTTGGTATAGTGTGCGTTATGAATATTTCTATAGTCAACAAATGTCCTTCTTTTTTCTCTAAGCTATTGACTTGCTGTGATGAACACCTCTAAACAGTAACACTTTTTAAACAGTGTCTGGAGCGCTTTAGTAAAACAGATGATTTGAAAAAAAAAACAGACATCACTACTAGTGCACATAAAAGAAGACGTAAGTGCTCTCTATTTCTTGAGGAGTCCTGCCTTCCCACATATTGAGTGTTCAAGATACAAATCAACTTTCTTTTGGAGAACGGACGGTGTGACTATAAATTTTAAGGCTAGTTTCCACAGTGCTATATATGTAGTTGTCAGGACTATAAACTGAGAGTGAATCTTATTTTGGTAGACTGTAGTGACAACCTATTGCTTAATTTCCACAATCTCTGGTTCTTCAACGCTTATCTAAATATAAATGAATGGTCATTCTTGCACTGTACCGTCATGATAGTGCGGTGTACTTGCCTGTGGATAGATCCAGCGACCTTTCAGCTAGCACCATAGAAACGATTCATTCTAACCAAGAGGAAAGCAGTATTCACGGCTCAGCGTTCCACAGTCCCTGATAGCGACTTGACCAATCATGTAATTGAGAACCCTGACAATAGAAGTACCTTATATGGCTATCCTAGACTACGAAATGGCATTATACTTGGCAGTCCCTACGTGAAACTAGATGGGAGGCTTGGGTCTCCCTTGAGACTTCCCTGTCCTGAATAAGTTCATCCTGACTGTTTCTAAATTTGACCAAGATATCAAACAGCGTCTGTTGCAATGCTGAAAATATGCAGGAAGGCATCGAAACCCAGCTAAGTATGTTTGCTTGTCGGGCTACATGCATCATTATTTCAGAGCACGAAAATAAACTTGTTCTACGTCCGCCGCGCTTGCACAGGGTACTGTGTCCGGCTGCTGACGCCAAGGTCAAGGATTTGATCCCGGCAGTGGAGGTCGTATTCCGACGGAGGTAAAATGGTACATGCCCGTGCACTGTTCAATGTCAGCGCGCGCTAAAGATCGCCATATGGTCCAAATCAGCCAAGCCCTTCATCAGGCGTCTCTCGTATTCATATATGGTGGTTTTGGGACGTAAAACACCTGATATTATTATTATCAGGCCTGGTCTTCGTGTACTGCCTATTGTTATGAGCTTGCCCGGTGGGCTGCTAATAAACAATTCACTTGAAAAATCACATCGCCCTGACCGCTGCCATCGGGATATATCAGCTTGACTGGAATGTAAATTTTAAAAGCGAAGCTATTGAAGCTGAGCGTAATGTGTCAACCGAATCTAAAAACAATCGTCATCATTAACCGGCATGCGCTCACTTTGTCATCCGGTTCATCTTCTGCATTTTATTTCTCACTCCTAAAACACTTGCGCCGATTTTTTCCGTAGGA
This sequence comes from Rhipicephalus microplus, assembly GCF_013339725.1. Taxonomy (NCBI): domain Eukaryota; kingdom Metazoa; phylum Arthropoda; class Arachnida; order Ixodida; family Ixodidae; genus Rhipicephalus; species Rhipicephalus microplus. The sequence goes on along the minus strand of NC_051168.1, from coordinate 105,936,593 downwards.
AATGTAAGCAATCTTATCGATGAGAGAAGGAGTACAAAAAGAGACCGAAAGAAAAAAAAGAGTGCGAAAATTAAATGACAGCGAAGACAGTTTGCAGACAAAGAAATGGATAATACAAAAGAAGACGAGAAATAGAGTACAAGGTCATGCAATACAGGTATTCAAAGGATAACCTATCTGAAAGCTGGAAAAAGTTCAATAGGGCAAAGCGGAAATGAAAAGCTGAGTCGCATCAAATAATCCCTGCTTTCTGTTCAAGCAATTCATTGCAGCTATACTAATGACCCCGCTTCTGTAGAGTGATTACGTTCTGTTTACTATTCCCAGCCTACGGGTCTTTGTACAGTGTCATTTTTTATGAAAGGGAACACGGGAGAGCGTGGCGTGTGTGCTCCGGCGGCTGCTAGCAGCGCGTTCCAAGCGGGAGCGAAAGCAACCACAGTCTTTTTTCGCGTCATCTCGCGGCGAGAAAAACAACCATTTATTGCTGATATGGAACCAGTGGCAAGATTGCGGCCTCCTCCCCTTTCAAGGCGATTGCACAAGAGCTGGTAATCGCCTTCAAGGTGTAGAGGTTGCAAGCTTGCCGTTCTATATCAGCAACGAATGGTTGTTTTGCTCGCCGCAAGATGACGCGAAAAGAGACTGTGGTTGCCCTCGCTCCCGCTTGAACGCCCTTCCAGCAGCCACCGGAGCACGCAGGCCATGCGCTCCCGTGTTCCCTTTCATAAAAATTGACACTGTACATAAAATAAAGGCTTGCATATATGTTATAGCTGACACTGCGACCAACGATGTACTCACCGGAAAGAACAAATATATATGCAACATTAGGCGAATATGAAGAAGCGAATATGAAGAGCGAAGAAACAACAAACTGAAAAGCGTTGAATCATCGAGACGCTTTCATCCTCACCCTCGCTTACCAGACAAGCGCTCATAGATAATATGTGGAAAAGCTAACTTGTTGAAGCATGTGTGAAAGAAGTGCCGGAGCATTTGCGATGACCAGATGACAACGCAACTCATATGACAGGTATGCGGTGTTAATGGACCCGTAAGTAGCACACACAAATTTTTTATGGTTCATAAACACGATGCATCACTGCCATCGTAAATTTGTTTCATGGTGCAAATCATTGTGCATAAGCTGTTTAGACTTTCCAACTGTCGAAAGAAGTTTCGGACTTGGCTAAGACGTGGGCCATTTTATTTGCAATTTTTAAGAATACCGCTGTAAGTTTACGCTCCAGGTTTATTTCTTCTTATTCGTCAATCACAACCGAAGCTTCAAAGAACTGTTTTCTTGCGTGTTCGTTTTTTTAAAGTGACTGCGGCAAGTCCTACATACTGCTCGTAAGGTATACATTGCCTTCGTTTCTGTATGAATCACGATCGTGCATTTATTTTAAAATTTATTCCTACTCTACAGTGCTTTAACGTATAAAACGCAGCAAAACCCTACGCTACCTCTAGACATGCTACAGATTGGTAAAAATATTTCAGAGACGTATTCGCTGATTTCAACTGCTGGCAAGCTTCGCTAATAATCTTGTTACCGCTAGTACCAGCGTCTGAATGCATGGCTTTATTAGTTATGACATTGACGTTTCCAAATGGAAACATAACTAACAAGTAGTAAAAATTTCGAATAAGAAGAGAATGCTGTCCTCAAGAAAGAATCTGCGAGGAAGAGCAATCTCCCTCTCAGCGCTACCGAAAACACGGTTTTGGGCATCCACATTTGACGGCAGAGGAAAGGAACAATCCACCATTTATCTTGCCATATCAACGAGAGATGTGCTTCTTGCTTGGTCAAGCGAGGCTGACCCATTGGGTTCAGATCATCTGTCCATTTGGCTGGTTCTAGAGAATTCTCTTAGCAGCCAGAGTGCTGCCTACGCAGTGACAAATCGGGACAAGTTCCGTCAGCTGATTGCGAGGGCGCCATCACACGAAAACCTGTTCAAACTAGTGAGTGAATGTCTGCAGCAAGCTACAGTACGACGGCTACGAAGCATAGACAACCCAAACCCTGACCAAAAGCTCTTGAGACTACGTGCTTGTCGACGAGATGCTTACAGGAGGGCACAGCGTTCCAGAAGAAGCTCTGATTGGACACTTTATAACCGCTTAGTTGCAGCCATTAGGCAGCACACAAAACAACATTATAGAAGAAGCTGGGCCACATTGTGTAGCTCGTTGCGTACGGCGAGTGGTTTTGGGAGTGTATGGCGCATATTGAAGGCTCTCCGAACACCTGAGGTCTGCGAGAACCCAACAACAGCATTGTGCATCACGACCGGACGATCTCCCAAATTCTTGTGGAAGATCTTGCCAATATTTTCACCTGTACTATGTCAAAAGACGACGCCAGTCATCGTTCTGTAACAATTTTATATGGACCTCCATGTGAGATGGATGAAGCAGAATTTACCCTGGCCGAGCTGCGTCATGCACTTAACTTCTGTTACCCTGGCACCCACGCGAAGATGGTGTTACGTACTAAGCCTTACGAAACATTGAACAGGTCTTTCGTCAAAGTATTCTGGACAAATACAACAAAGTGAGGCAAACGAGTCTGATTCCTTCTGAATGAAAATCGTCTGTGGTGAAGCCAATTTTAAAGCCTGGTCGCCCTGCACAACACCTGAAGTCATACCGGCCAATATTACAAACTTCTAATATTACGAAGCCGATGAAACGTATGGTCCTCTTTCGTCTGGACGCCAGATTGCAGGAGCTCAGTTTCTTCCCTGATGTCATGAGCGGATTTCGTCGCCACCGTTCAGTCCTCGACAGCATAGCAGATCTTGTATCATCGCTTGAATCTGCTCGAAACGGACATTCAGCGTACGTTTTATTTCTTGACATACCGCAAGCGTTTGACTCAGTGCCACATAAGGCGATTATTCGGGCACTGATGGATGGAGGAATTTCCGGTCGTCTGTTACACTTTCTCCGTCATTTTCTACCTGAGCGCAGAATGAGAGGGTGCATTGTAGAAGCACAAATTCAACCTCGCGCTGTTACATGTGGCGTACCGCAAGGCAGCGTCTTGTCACCGCTTCTCTTTAACAACGTACTTTCTGGACTTCCAGACCGATTACTGCAGGAATGTGACTTTCCTATAGGCATAGTGATTTATGCTGATTACATCGCACTCTGGGTCAGTGGTCCGTCACACCATGGTCCACGCCTTCGTGGTATATTGCAGCGAGCTCTGAATGCAACTTCAGAATACTTGGTGGAAGTTGGCTTGCAAGTTTCACGTGCGAAGTCAGCTGCCATCGTGTATCATCCAATGCAACGCGCTCTTCGAAGCCTTAGCAGGCTTTACGTCGGAGACACATCGATACAGGAAGTACACCAACATCGCAACCTGCGTGCATCCATGATCGCCTTTCTTCGCACCCTGCTATTAAAACTGTGAGGCTAAAAGCGCTGTCCCTGTTCAAGTATGTAGCCGCCTTGACTGCTATGAGTGAGGGCATTGATCAGAAGACGGTACTATAGGTTTACCAATCAGCTGTATTCTCTTGCATGATGAATGCTTTGCCAGTCTTGAATGTGCCGCCTGCTTTAATGTCTCAGCTGGAACGGGATCATCGTGTTGCCCTCCGAGTACTGTTTGGCTTACCTCGCGAAGCACAATCCATCTTACTACTGACTGAAGCAACCAATTGCCGCTAAAGCTGCGAGCTGACAAGAAAACGCTACATCATATTGGGCGTCTGAACCGAGCCCCACACGACAAGACACTCCTTAACAGGCTGTTCCATCGCCCACTTTCTCGGATGAGTAAAATGGCGGCTTTGTTCAATGACATTACTGGCAATTCCGGTGAAACTAATCAGCTGCCAACATCGACAGAGCACAGGCCATGTATCTTCCTTGCCGATTTGTCAAGTCCAGGAATACACAAAAGGTGTGACCAACCTGTTTCGGAACTATACCAATTAGCCCATTCACACTTATTTGACAACATTGAAGACTATGGAAAAGTATTTACGGACGCTTCTGTACGCAGAGATGCCTGAGCGCATCTGCAGCATTCTTCTGTCCTTCAGCTGATATCAGGCGGTTGTTTAAAATACCACACCTCTCATCGTCGGTCACGGCCGCGCTAGCAGCGATTGATATCGCCCTTAAGTACGTACAAGAAGGGTTACCAACATCGAATGTTGTCATCCTCACCGACTCTCGTGGTGCCCTTAGCAGACTCACCAGCAAAATGACCGACAGCCCTATTCTGAGCAGCATCATGGAATCCATTAACAATATTCTGTCACGTGGGATATGCCTAGCTGCACAGTGGGCACCTTCGCACGTGGGTATAGCGGGCAATGAAGAGGCGGATCGCCTTGATTCGTCATGCAACCATGATGACTGTGACTGCCCGGGAATTATATGTAGGATGGACAACGCTCATCTGCTTATGCGCCGACACCTCCTAAAGCCGCACAAAGAAGCGTGTGGCGAATGTACCGTTACTTCCCCGTGTTCGCGGCCGTGACTTGTCTCGTAGTTCCAGAGCGCTGTTGTACAAACTATGAGTGGACTCTGTGCTGGTGCGTGAACGATTAACTTCTCCGTGTTCGCGGCCGTGACTTGTCTCGTAGTTCCAGAGCGCTGTTGTACAAACTATGAGTGGACTCTGTGCTGGTGCGTGAACGATTACACCTTCAAGGGCGTGTGGACAGCCCGTTCTGCACAGCTTGTGGCTCCTGTGAAGCACTTGAGCATCTCGTAGTGAACTGTGAATTTGCTACGCAGCGGTCTTTGCTGATTGGGGGGGGGGGGGATGAACAACAAAAGAGAAGGCAGGGAGGTTAACCAGGCACACGCCCGGTTTGCTACCCTACGCTGGGGGAATGGGAAGGGGGCATAAAGATGAGAGAGAGGGGAAAGAGAAGAGAAAGAGAGAGATAGAGAAAAAAAAAAGAATTGTCAGTCTATCGGCTGGCGCGTATCCAGCGGTGGCACTATACAAAAGTTAAAGGTTGTCACGTAGGCCTGTAGTCCACAAAAAGCACAAGACAGCTTTGACTACTTTCTAAGCCGACGAAAGACGAGGACGGTGTTCCAGTAGCATCTGCATAGAGAGTGGCCGATCGTCCAATTGTCGCAATGCGTCCGAAAGCTTCTGTTTTTCGGAGGCAAATCGAGGGCAATGGCATATCAGATGGCCCATATCTTCTTTGGCGCAGCAGACGTTGCATTCCGCATTGTCGGTCAATGCGATCAGTGTTCTATATGCTTTTGTGAAGGCAACCCCCAACCAAAGGCGCCAAAGAAGCGAAGCTTCACGTCGACGAAGTCCGGATGGAGGTCGAAGTTTCAGTCGAGGGTTTATTTGGTAGAGTCTCGTATATCTTATGCTTGGGGTGTTCCACTCCTGCAGACACAGACTACGTGCCAGGTGACGAAGTTGCTTTGCAGCGTCAGTCCTTGACAAAGGAATCGGAAGGATGTGCTCCTCTTGATGCGATGTGCGAGCGGCGTTGTCTGCAGAATCATTGCCACTGATCCCACAATGGCCAGGAAGCCACTGAAACTTGACCTTGTGGCCTGTTTTTGTAACGTGGTTAAGAAGCTTGACAACTTCGTAAGTTAACTGTTCATGGCAACCTCATCGAAGGACTGACTGCATGCTCTGTAGGGCCGGTTTCGAGTCTGAAAACACAGCCTATTTACTTGGTCTCTCAGATTTGATGTACTCTAGGGCGCCACGCAAAGCCGCAAGTTCTGCCGCCGTAGACGTAGCGGCGTGTGACAGCTTGATTCGCAGAGTGATTCCTCTAGCTGGAATCACCACCGCACCGCCAGAACCAGACGCTGTGGTTGAGCCATCAGTGTATATGTGCACGTGGTTACTGTACATTACGTGCAGAAGATTCAAGCTTTATTGTTTTAGGGCTAATGAAGGTAATTAGATTTTTTCTGTATTCCTGGAATTGAAATGCGTACTTGCGGAAGCGTCAGACACCACGGTGGATACACCAGTTTCTCAGCAGGCGTAAAACCTGACGTAAACGACGCACGATGTGCACAGACAATTGCACTAAATTTCGTGCGGGGCCTCTCAGTAGCGAGGGTTTCCAAGTGGTGGGACGGATTCCTAGCATGTTTCCTGAGGTACGTACGCATCGTTTCAATGGTGATGTGCGTCATGATCGAGTAGTCCCGTGCAATGGCAATTCTTTCAACTGTCGATGCGCAGCGGGGTAAACCAAGACATATCCTAAGCGCCTGGGCTTGAATATCTTGGATTGTGCGCAGGTTCGTTTTGCATGTGTTAGATATAACAGGTAGGCTATACCACAGAAATCCAATAAATAATACCTTGTACAGCTGTAACATAGACTCGACCGACATTCCCCAACTTTTCTCGGCAAGAAACCTGAATAAGTGACAAATGGCCGTCAGCCGCTTTTTCACGTAGTTTACGTGGGGTGTCCAAGACAGGTTTCGGTCGATTACGACTCCTAAGAACCTGTGACTCCGGCTGCATGACACCAACTGCCCGTTAATTGATATGCCATAGGCGGACATTGGTTTTCTGGTGAAAGCCACGACTGCACACTTTCCACTTGCGATTTCGAGCCCTTGTTCGCGTAGGTAGTGCGATGTCACTGATGCTGCCTTCTGAAGTAGAGCGCGAAGTTGAAGTCGAGTCACACCTGATGTCCACACACAGATGTCATCAGCATAAATGGAAAGTCGTACACTGCTTGGTTGCTTGCCAACTAGTCCAATGAGTGTTAGGTTGAACAGCGTCGGGCTTAGCACTCCGCCTTGCGGGACTCCTCGGCTGCAGTAATACTCGGGTGTCGGGCCATTCTCTGTCTGCACGTGAAATGATCTTTTCTGTAGGTAGCTCTGAACCCACGTATATATCCTGTCACCGAGTCCCACTCCTTCTAGTGCGCTGAGAATGGCTTCGAGGGTGACATTGCCGTATGCCCCTTTAACATCAATAAACAGAGCAGCAGATAACCGTTTGCAGGCCTTCTGGTGTTCTACATATGTCACCAAGTCAACTACATTGTCAATTGACGAGCGGCCTCCTCTGAACCTTGGCATAGCATCTTGATATATTTCGTAGAACTCTAAGTACCATTTCAGACGCGTTAAAATCATCCTTTCCATAACTTTTCCCACACAGCTTGCAAGGGCAATCGGGCGTTAAGAGGATATGTCTGAAGGTGACTTGCCGGCTTTGAGAAGTGGAATCAGGCGACTTGACTTCCATTCGTGTGGAACCATGCCAGTTTGCCAGGAGTCGTTGTACAGCAGCAAGAGTGCCTTCCGAGCTTGATCTCCTAGGTTACGCAGAGCGCGGTAAGTGATGCCGTCAGGTCCTGGCGCTGAAGAACGTCTACACAAAGCAAGCGCAGCTTTCAGTTCGTCCATTGAAAACGAAATCTCCATTCGGGGATCACGTGAAGATACAGAAATGTCGGGCGTCTTCGTCTCAGTTGAATTTGACCCACAGGCAATCTTTCGACAGAAAGAATCTGCGACATCAATCTCTTCGCTTGAGGGATTTTAATGGGTAGCGCTGAGTAATAATTGTACGAAGACCCCGGACAAATCTCCAGATTAGTGACAGAGGCTTTCTGGGATCTAAAGACTCGCAAAACGATACCCTTCGTTGCTTGTCCAACCTGTCCATGTGACGCTGTATTTTCATTTGTGTGCGTCTGGCCACTCTCAGATCATCAAGTGACCTCGTGCGTCTATAACGTCGTTATGCACGACGATGAGTCGCTCGGAGTTTCTCGAGATCAATGTCCATATTAGTGCGAGATGAGCTCACCGGAAGCGAACGCGTCGTTGACTGTAGGGCACTCTTTATTGCGTCCTCTAGGTTGAAACGTGAGGCACCAACATGGTCTTCCATGATTAACTTGTATTTTTGCCAATCGGTGCACTGGATGGCTCTGGAGAACGTCAGACTTGGAAGGCCGTCAATCTTCAGGTATGTTGGGATGTGGACACTACCCCTTGTTTCAAATCCGAAAACCAGTGCACTCTGCGTGTGAACGAGCGTGAGACGAAACTGGGGTTCAGGCAACTGCTATAGGCCGATTACGCAGATAAGTAGGGCTGCCGTCATAAGTAGGGCTGCCGGTAAGCGACAGACAATAACTGCCTACCTCTAGTGTTGACCCTGGAGCTTCTGCATAAGTAGTGGTGGGCATTGAAGTCGCCAGTTATCACCCATGGCTGGAGAGTTGAATTCAAAACTCCGCGCAAGCGCTCACGGTCTAGACGACTTGATGGATGTAAGTAGGCTCCGATGATGGTGAATGTGGTCTTCTTGTTTTTTACTGTTAGGCAAACGTACTGGTTTTCTTCGTCAGGCGGTACAGGCTGATGAACATAAGTTAAATCGCGCCGTATGAACACAACGACCTTGCTGCGCTCTCCGTGGGTAGAAGACATAAAGCACTCATATCCAGACAGTCTCATCTGAGCTGACAGGTTCGGTTCACAAATCACAATTATGGAGAAGTGGTTCGTGAATACATATTGCCGGAACTCGGACATACACACCCTAAGTCCTCTGGCATTCCACTGAAGGACAGATGCGTTCTTGACCTCCTCTCGAAAGGCTAACATGTTGCAGGCCATCGTTTTACCTTAGAGCTGCAAGCACCGGGCTCAAAGTGTCCAGCACTTGGAGTGCGCTCTGCGCTGATGGGGTGTTCATGTTGCTTAGGAGCATGCGCATTGCGCTCATAAGGGTCTGCAACATGTTGATAACCTGGCGATCCTCGGTTGTCTTTTCATCAGCGATTCGTGATGCCATCGAGGTTGGCGGGATTCGATGCACCTCTGAAACAGGCTGTGTTCGTGGAAGCGATGGTCACTCTTCACGAGGTGGGAGTCTTGACCCTGATTCTGTTTTCGGTGTATCCGTCTTCGCAGAGCTTGACGATGGGGGGGCAGTTCTTCTTGCTTGAGATGACGTGTCTCTATCGGCAGATGTGACGTTGCGTGATGATCTTCTGTGGTGATGCCGACGTCGCCTGACAGTAGCAGCGGCTTCCCTGTGCGTTGAATTGTCGCGCACCATGCGTTTCAGCACCGCGCGTTCATTTCGCACACGTGGGCAATCTTTAGACGACGCTTTATGAGCGCCATGGCAATTGGAGCACTTGAACGCAGTTGCGTGGCAGGTGTCTTCTAAATGAGGTTCGGCACACCGCGGGCACACGACATTGCTGGTACACACTCCTCTGACATGTCCTATCTTGAAACATCTGAAGCATTGTAGGGGCTTCGGTATGTATAGACGGACCTGGTGGCGAACGTGGCCAAGTTTGACGCGTGGGGGAAGACTGTCTCCCTCAAAAACAATCTTCAGGCATCGTGACTGACCAAGCCTTGCGATGTGCTTGATGAGGATGTCGTCTGTAGCTGGCTTTATCAAGATTGGGAAATCGTCAGTGGGAATGGAAATGTCCACGTCATAAATGACGTCAACACTGCCCTTACAGTCAGTGGGGATCACTGATTTAACTGTGACTCTGTCGATTTCCGAGATGTTCTGTAGGCTTTGCAGCGCACTACGGTGTAAAACATCAACTGCCAGAACATTCTTCCGTGAGTTGATCCTGACGTCTTTAATCTCATTTGGAGCGAGTCCTTCGAGGTATGCAGAGAGGACTTGCCTGTTAAGCCGCCGTAGGTTGGCTGAAGGGTCCACGGCCATGAAGAGTATAGTGTGTGGCCAACGCTGTGCGGTAGCCTGCACGGTGGATATACTCGCCGTCGACGATGTTCGTAGCATTATTCTTTTTGCATTGCGGCTCATGATTACTGTGTAGTCGTCATTCGATGACTCGAAACCGTCGGAATAGAGCTCCGTTGCCTCGCTGTCTGTGCCACTTGAGGTGGTCCCACGTTTCCTAGCCACTGCCAGACGTAGCGGTTGTCCACCTCGAAAATCCTGGGAGGCTTCTTCATCCATTCTCGCAAAGAGGGAGCGTCAGCTCCCAGAATTTGCGGTAAAACAAATAGAAAACGATTAAAGAATATAAATTCCTAGGACTCAATTGCATGGCTCTAGATGACTACCTCTTTCCGAGTGGTAGTGCTTCCCGACGCGACCAGGCCCACCGAGCTCTTCTTACATTTATGAACAAAACGGACCTGGCCACCCGTTTATAGACGGTCTCTTTCTCTTTTTCTTTTTCTTTTTTTCCTTTTTTATTATTTTTATATATTTATTTTTTTATACTTGTCGAAGTCTTCATCGTTTTTTTCTCTCTTCCTCATGTTTTATCTTTCTCCCCTCTAATATTTGTTTCCTCTGTTTCTTCCCTCCTCCCGAAAGAGTGAGCAGGCGTTGCGCCCCTCCAGGTAGCAGTTGCCAGGTTGCTCTCTTCTCTTTCCTCTGTGTCCTTGTGTATCTGTGTAGGCAAATCAAAATATAATAATAATAATAATAATATTGACATCGAGAATGCAGAACCGTCTCTATTCAAAGGAAGGCTATTAATAGACAATCCCCACCAAGCAAGAACAACTGGGGCCTCGTCACTACTTGACAAGTGCTGCTTTTACATGGGCGATTATGCAACGCAGAGAAGTTTGTTGATATGTGGGGTTCAACGTGCCAAAATCACCATACGATTATGAGCGATGCCATAGTGAAGGGCTCCGGAAATTTCGACCGCCGAGGGTTCTTCAACGTGCACCCAAATCCGAGCACATGGGCCTACAACATTTTCACCTCCATCGAAATTGCAGCTGCCACAGTCAGGATTCGATCCCGGCACTTACGGGTCAGCAGCCGAGTACCTCAGCCACCAGACCCACCGTGGCGATGCCACGGTGGTCTAGTCTGATATGCTTCAAAGTACGTCACATGCGCATTTTATCGGAGGCATTAAGACATCGTACGTTGTTCGTATGTGCGTGACCACTGCGAGAACATAGATTGGCAGAGGCAGGGCAGATCAGACCCGCGTACAAAGCGTCTTCATGACAGATTCGAAATGTGATGGCCCTAGAAGTGCAGTGATAGCTTCTTTCTTGACAGAGTCAGTGGTCTTGTCAATGCTATTTGACTACTTAATATCCAAATTGAACCAGTAAACAAAGCTTAGCACTTAGGAAACGCGACTGATTTAGCAGAGTTGCCCTTGCACTTTAGCCGCCCATTAAATATTATCGCCGCTCGCTGACGTGGTTTTGACGAGAAATATTGCCCCGCCAGGCACTATAGTCCCAACACAGGAGGATCGGGCTTGCATACCAATCATAAATTTTAGATTTTCTGCGCACGTGTTTCCCGAGGGCATCGCCATGGTGAGTCTCTCTGTTCTGCAAGAATATAATATTACTTTTTTGACCACTCCCTATCTCTTTTACTGCAGCACACCTTTGTCGCCGACTGCTTCGTCCTCGCCGACAACGTTTATAAGATTATTGCCTCTGACCTTCCTAAGGAACAGACAACAGCTCTTCGTCACCTGCTGTCATCGTAACGGGATATCTTTGACCTGGACGAGTGGCCTTTGGTACATACGTCTGTTGTCACCCATCGAAACCCCCCCGGTGACGCGAGCCCCATTCGTAGGAGGCCATATTGCATCTCCGCTACAGTAAAGGACCACCATAAAAAAGAGGTGAACAAGATGATCAACAAGCACACGTTGAACCATCGAGTGGCTCGTGGGCATCCCCAGTGGTCTTGCTGAAGAAAAAGGGCAACTCGTGGCGCTTCTGCGCCCATTACCGTCGCCTGAACCGGATAACCAAAAAAGATGTGTACCCACTGCCCTGAATAGATGACGCCCTTGACTGCCTTCACGAATTAAACTAATTTTCTTCAATCGATCTCCGTTCAGGCTATTGGCAGATCAGTTGATGACATGAAGCCGCGAAAAAACCACCTTCTTAACACCAGATGGCTCATACCAGTTCAAAGTCATGCTTTTTGGACTGTGCAATGCGCCAGCTACATTTGAGCGCATGATGCACTCCCTCTTGCGTGGCTTAAAGGGGTCAACGGGCCTCTGTCACCTAGACGACGTTATCGTGCTTTCGGAGACCTTTGAAAGTCACCTACAGCGCCTTAGAACTATCCTCTCGGTGTTTTGCTCTGCTGGCTTTGAGCTGAATTTGTCTAAGTGCCACTTCGGTCACCGCGAAATAACCGTGCTCGGACATCTCGTAAACGTAGTAGTAATCCAACCTGACCCAGAAAATTTTGTGTTATGTGAATTTTTCCGATTCCTTCATCGACGAGAGATGTCCGCAGTTTTATGCGTTGATGCTCATATTTCTGCCGATTTGTAAAAAAATTTTTACCATCGTTCGTCCGCTGAGCGACCTTCTTAAGAAGAATACCACCTTCTTCTGGGGAGCGCATCAAGAGTGAGCGTTCTCTACCCTTACTAAGCGGCTTACAAGTCCATCGATTTCTCGCACTTCGACCCTTCCGCGCCCACTGAAGTCCACATTGACGCGAGTGGTCATGGTATCGGCGCCGTTACCGCTCAAAATCGAACAGGGCCACTGACCGTGTCATCGCTTATATGAGTCGCTTTCTCTCCACGCCCGAACCCAATTACTCCATAACTGAGCGAGAATGCCTTGCACTCGTTTAGGGCTCTTGCAAAACTTTCGACCGTACTTGTTCGGTTGTCAATTTCCGTGTCGTCACGGATCACCACGCCCTCTGTTGGCTCTTCTCTTTGAAGGACCCAACTGGACGACTAGCGCGTTGGGCATTGCGTCTACAAGAGTATGACTTAATAATTGTTCATAAATCTGGACGCACTCACAACGATGATCACTGCCTTTCTCGCAATCCTGTGGATCAACTGGATGACACTGATGGTGACATGGACATCTGTACTTTTTCCACATCCGGCTTTCTACACATAGACAGCGAGAAACGACAAGACCCTGTTCTTCTAAAACCTTATAAACCACCTAAACTACGCTTCCACCGACCCCTCTCTCCAGATGTTCACATTGCATGACGGCATTTTGTACCGCTGCAACATTCAGTCTCAGTGGTCCTGAGCTCTTACTTGTCGTTTCCAAGCACCTGCGGTTCGCTGTGCTTTAGGAATCTCACGATGCTCCTACTACTGCACAAATTGGCGTCACTCTGACTTACAACCGCGTAAGGCATTGCCGCTTCTTATGGCCTGGTCCCTATCGCTCTGTGCGCTGATATGTCACTTCCTGTGACCTGTGTTACAGCCTCCTAGATTGCCCTTGCCTCCAGATTATCGGTGGTCCCTTGGGAAGCGGCCGTCGTACGGAACCGCAGTTGTGGTGCCAGCTTAAGTAGGGTTGCCTTCAAATAAGCTTTTACCTTTTTTGAGCTTATATGCAGCAAATATAACGGAAAGAAAGGTTTTAAAAAGCGTAAGCGTAATTATATTTAATATACTTAACCCTACGTAAGTGACACCACGATAGATCACGGGAGTTTTGCGCTAATTCCGCTGGCAACCCCTTCAATACAAGGCATAGCCTCTGAAATTAGCCAGTGCCAAAGTTGGTGATCTCAAAAGCCAAGTAGAAAGACCCTTAACCCTACGTAGGTGGTGCCGCCATAGATGACGGGCATTTCGCACTCATCCGGCAGGCAAGAAAAATATTGGAGGCTATGCTTGTGTCAGCGGCGGAAGAGGCCTGATTTGCTTCCTGCTGGTTTGCTTCAGCCAATTGAGGTCCCGACAGAACCATTCTCCCGTGTGGGCTTAGACCTACTTGGCACATTCCCCATTTCTTCCAAAAGGAACAAGCGGATTGCCGTCACGACAGATTATGCCACAAGTTACGCCATTGCACACGTGACAACGACTAGCTGCGCTGTATACAGATGTTGCGGATTTTCTGCTCCATGACGTCATCGTGCATCGTGCACCACGGCGCCCCTCGACCTCTACAGTTACTAACGGATCGTGGCCGTTACTTTTTGCCAAAAGTCGTCGATGACCTGCTCGGCCCTTGTGGTATTGATCACTACCACGTACCATCCTGAATCGAATGGGCTCACCGAGCGACTGAACCACACTAATTGACATGATGCCATGTACGTTTCCGATGATCACCATGACTGGGATGCCAATTTACGATACATACATTTTGCTTACAATTCATCCTGTCATAAAACCGCCGGATTTTCACCATTTAACCTTTGGTATGGCCTCGGCCCTGTCTTGTCGTTCGACGCGTTGCTACCATCTGGTGTCAAATCCTCAACGACTGATTACACCCGCGAAGCAATTACTTTGGCCGTCCATGCCTGAGAGGTTGCTTGTCAAAGCCTCAAAACATCGCAAGCTTCTCAAAAGAGACGCAACGATCGCCAGCACCGAGACACACAATTTTCTTTAAGCTCTCTTGTCCTCCTTTGGACACCCTCACGCCGTGTTGGCTTGGCTGAAAACCTCCTCTGTCACTACTCTGGTCAGTACCAGATCTTGCGCCAACTGTGTGACGTGATGTACGAGATTGCACCAGCTGATGTGTCTTTGCTACCTCACGTCAACAGCGGCGTTATTCACGTCGCCAGGCTCAAGCCGTATATCCCCGCCTCAACTGGTGCTCTATCATGTGCACCGGGACGGAGCTACGCCCGCCGAGATATTGATGTTGCGGTAAAGAGAACGAGGAAGTTCTCTTAATTTAGAGGGAAACGACGGGACTGATCTCCGCCTGGGAAACCTCTGCGATCACTGTGAATATACTAACTCTGCAACTGTGGGTCTGGTTTCTTCTCGTCGTAACATTATTACCACATTTGCCCATTGCTTTCATGATCTAATGTTGCCTTATTCATCCCTATAACCCGACTTGAAATGCAACTTGCCGTTTTTATTAGCAGATATTGCGTTTCAATTCCCTCTATTATTACATGGAGTATGAACAAGAAACATAAGTACGTTTGTTGGTAGACATTTCGTGAGACGCTTAAGAATTATGTCTACTGCCTCAAAAACACTCGCACACCAAGGAACAAACGTTTACTGCGTTTCGGGCACAGAAGTTACGCCGTTGATTAATCGCTCAGATGCCGAGCAATGACCTCTCAACCTTTGAGTTTCGAGAAATCAGCCACCGTTTTGTATTGCAAATACAAAAAAAAAAATTCGTTATGCAGGCCTCGTATTCCATAACGCTTAATGCGGTGGTTACGCCGCGTTGGCAAGGATTCAATACGTGCACAAGGACGTTGGTGGCATGGCTGCTTCGGGTGCCTTGCTTGATGGTATTTTGGCGTCCATGACCCCGCACATTATGTGTTATATACTTTTAAACCATACCTTCGATAGAGCTTGCCGCGAACATGAAACCATTGGAGGTCCCGCACTTTTGAGACGTCTTGATGACTTCCTCCTTTATGCAAACACCGCGGTGCATCGTTAATTCAGCCCTTAGTGCTCGGTGAGCAGGAAGAACAGCCCATTAGTTTCCCATTTCACCATCTTAAGACTTTTGAGCTTTGCTACTTGTGTTGTTAGGCGCTAAAGTGTTGCCTGTATTTGTGGCTATATAAATAGACGTGCTTGGTGGGCCTGCGATATAAGAAGCTTGTAGTCGGCTGACAACACCACACAGTCGCTCAGGTATAGGCGGTGCGTATTACTTTTCTCACAATTTTTTTAGTTTTCTAGTTATTTTTGATGGGTTGACGCCGTATACGTGCTTGCTTGAATGACCTTAGGTATGCGATAATATATCGATTACGTCGCTTGACGCCCAGTGTTCCTTTGTGGTTTGTGCTCATATCAGCCTTTGGGAACATTCAGCACACATACGTACTTGTTGTGATACTTTATTTATGCTGGAAGACTTTGTTCAATTAGGGTTTGTGAAGGAAGAACATTGAGTCTTCGTGAGAATAGACTTCTTTGTTCTGACTTGCAAACTTAGACACCCTTTCAAAGAACGCAAGCCTACGTGTTTGCTAAACTTTCTTGCTTCTCAAATGTTATTTTTACAAAGAGACGAAGCAAAACCAACTCGCGCAAAATACTTGCACAGCCGCGACATTTTGGCAGTGCATGGGTATGGCATTTGTAAACTGATCTCTGTCAATTATTGGTATAAACATGTGAATAAGAGCGATGCTTGTCTATTTATTGCAGCAATAATTGCTAGAGTATCACCCGTACATAAATTCTATACTTCCAAAAACCTGTAAAATGCGGAAACGGCAGTATATTCAAGAAAAACCGTTTACGTCTCTATAACACCGCAGAATACAAACCGTGCTCAAGAAGAGCCCGCTTAAGTGGCGCGCCTGTAATATATTCGCTCGTAAAGGGTTCGAAATATGAATAATAGATCATCTGTCCCTCATCAATAGTCCTCAAAACTACAGAAAATTATATCAGGTTTAGAACTGCTGTATTTATTTATTTACTGTCCTAACGAGCAAACATGCAGTGAAGACTTACGAATCGAAAGAAAATCCTGTTGAATTAGCCATCAAGAACGCTTGGACTTTCTTATATATTTCATTTTGTTAAGTAAAGATACAAAGTTGATCACTATTTAGGTAATAATGACTTTCAACTTCACTGAATGATTCCGGCAGCGTGACTACCAATACCAGGCGGTATGGCAGCGCATTGTAATAAATAATTATTGTTTGGGTGCATGGAATAATCGCTCACTTCGCTTTTCTCTTTCTGAAGTACCAGTATTACGTCAACACTTGATAGACGCTCTGATTTGTTATTATTTCTTCACTCTGATTTTGCTAGCGCCTAGACAGAGAAAAAATGGCGTCCTTGCATCAAGTCCTGCTCTTTGTTTCTCTTATGGTCGGGCTAGCGGCTTCAATACCCGGTAAGTGTATCACGCCGCCATCATTCATTTGTTTGTGAGAAAATAATGCTTGAAGATAGTTTATACATTTTATTTTCTCCGTTTATGCGATGGAGTTTTGGGTCAGAATCGTCAACTTTCTATTTCATTGTAGATTCGTATATTTTTGACAAAAGCACAACGTTCAGACTGTCAGAATTGTTGCTTTCGTTCGTCCTTTTTAAGAGTTCCATGAGTTTCCGTGAGTATTGCGTGGCTGCTTGTCGTACTGAGTATACGTCTGTTGTGCGCTCTACAGATCTTTGCCAATTAATCTTCTTGCCCACACACACGTATATATATATATATATATATATATATATATATATATATATATATATATATATATATATATATATATATATATATATATCAACGGCTCCATTTCTTCACAGATGCATTGAACCTTCACACAAATAGGTGTAATAAATTTGAACTTCGTAAGCAAGCTCTGGATGCAAGAAGGAGTTGTCATGTGGCTTATTCCGCTCAGTATTCTTTCTTTTACGATCTAATCTGAGAGAACGCTCTAGTAGTGTAATTTGGCTGCATGCTTGCGAAACGCAATTGTTCCTCTCTTAGTAAAAATTATGCGGGAACCGGTTGGCTCTGCGTGCGTAACGAGCAATGTCGCTTGTAAATATTTCATGTTGTATATTCTTGCGTATATCCTGGACAGTTCGCACTCTGATTTCAGCAAGCATTGGTCTCGTGTTGACATGAAATTTATTAAAGTGTTACGTAAACTACCGTTTAAATTCTTCGCTTTGCAGCAGCATGAAGTTCAACTCAAACATTATCATTACGAAGACAAAAAATTCGGGTAGCAATCGGGTTGTTGTCATTTGTTGCGCGCATGTTGTAATCAAAGAGACTTAAAAAGAAGTTTCTACTGAAATTCTGTAAAAACCAACCGAAAAAGAATGATGTCCAAGCAGAAGCTTGTGTCGTGAAAACGCCTTTAACGTTCTCACATAAATTAACTTATGCTACGGAATAAAAATGTCTTTTTTCCCGCATGGCTATTGAATTTCATCATTAAACCTCAGCAGTGTTTGCTGTATTGTAATAAATGCAATGTGAGCTCAGGGCCCGACATGAAGTAAAAACAAAAATTCTTATGTGTGCCTTACTACAGAGCAAGCAAAACTTTTTTGTCTATCTGCTTAACGATATGCCTCTAATAATTTTTTCTGTAACAATACGTGAAATCTCCGTGACACTGTGATCGGCGCCCTCAATGAATGATTCAATTATTTTGCTTTTTATTGTGCTCTTGCCAGTTTCGTTCTTTATTTCATCACCGTCTCTTGTTTGTTAGAAGACGCACACGTTACCTGTTGCATAATCTCATCTTAATCACGCAGAAAAATGTCGCATACCCGACGAGGACTTGGAGGTTCTGACGGAGCGCTTTCTGGCTCAGATGCCAAACGAGTACATTTTTCGTAGAGGATCAAACAACTCGTCCAAGGGCAACGAAGTACTCCCTGGCATCACCACAGGCGAGACTACCTTAACCGGTCTGTCTCATTTGGAGCGCTACGGCACCCTCCGTGTCTACTGCAAGAACGCCAAGCCTCGCGTTGACGTTAGCCTGGTGTCCCGGGCACCACTGAAGATTTCAATCCCTTGGAAGTACTGCGGTGGCAAGTCCGGCGTCGTCGCCACACATGCGAATCACGTCAAGGTATGCATCAACTTCGAGGTGGACGAAGTGGAGAACAACGTGACGCTCCGGCCGGTCCGGGTCTCGCCGAAGTGGATCGAAACACTGGACGTGAAAGTTGAAGGTGCGGGAGACACCGTCCAGACGGTTGCTTCAATCTTGGGAAAGATAATGTCGGCGTTCGTGAAGGATTTCTGGATTGAGAATCTGCCCTGGAGGATGCACAAGGTTCTCGAACAGATTAGGAAGTGATGGCACAGGCAGTCGACCGGCGGTCCTGACTTCGTCAAGGGTCACCAATATTTGGCTCCCCGAATCCATGGAGTTCTCAGAGCCACGCCTCAATCAAGAAATGTATGAGTGTATCTTTAAGTAGCAGGCTCACACAAATATTTCACTTAATTGAATCTGCCTACACACAGTAAGAAAACTGTTTTAGTAATAAAAAAGAAAAGAACTATATCTGAAACATGTAAGGTTCACGTGCAGTTTCTTTAACAAGTGGTTGAGAAAGATTCACAAAGTAGATGGCAAGAGTGACAGGCATCTTGTCTTGACAAGATGATCATGATGAGGAATGCTTGATATATACAAAAAAAAAAAAAACACAAGCTGCCGAAGTAAGGCTGCTCGTTCCATGGACACTGTGAAAAGACCTATTTTACGGAGCCTCCTTGGCTATTACGGCTGTCCGGGCTTCGTGAAGGGTCACCAATACTTGGCTCCTCAATGCCATGGAGTTCTCAGAGCTACGCCTCAAGCCAGAAATGTATATATCCTTAAGCAGCAGTGAATGGCGTCTGACAGCCATTTTGTGTGCCAGTATGTTTTGTGTTGAAAAGTTAGGGTGCAGTCACACCCCAAACACTTAATTTTTTTCTAACTTTGGGGGAAACCTTTATGCAAATTGACGCTTCTGCGATTCGTCTACACCAGTTCTGAGATGTCACAGCAAGGTATTACATTGAGAATCTGCCGTCCACCTTTAAGACTCAACTAATCATCAGCCGAAAGCAAAAATTTGTGTTAATTAATTATTTGTGAACATTGCTATGAAAAGAAGCTCATTGAAATAAAGATGTAAATATATGAAAATCAACGACTTGTGTGTTTTTTTTTGAACAAATTGTGTCAGGTCAGGGGAAAATACTTTATAAACGGCTATCTGAAAAAGTCGCCAGTTCATAAAAACATTTTCTTCTCCTCGCACACGCATATACATATACCCGAAAACAGCCGGGAAAGTAATCACGACACGGACATGTTCACCTAGTATATAATCTGTTGGTTTCCAGAGCCTTTGAACGTGAATGAAATAAAGCAACTGATTCGCTATGCCTTGTTGTTGTGATATATATAAATATATAAATATATATATATATATATATATATATATATATATATATGACAAATACCGCTTCTTGTATCCAGAGCTTGCTTACGAAGTTAAAATTTTTTACACCTATTTGTGTAAAGGCTCAATGCATGTGCGAAGAAATGTAGCCGTTGATATATATATATATATATATATATATATATCATAAAAATGACGGACATAAAAATGACGCAGATAATTTCAGCAACAGCAATAATTAATTTAATAAATAAAGTTATTTGGAAACAAGTGATTTAGGTGTAATAAATGGTTCAACAACCTGAATCTTTTGAACCTTCAATAAACACCTGGAATGCTAAGGCAGCTTTCCCGTCACACACACACACACACACACATATATATATATATATATATATATATATATATATATATATATATATATATATATATATATATATATGTGTGTGTGTGTGTGTGTGTGTGTGTGTGTGTGTGTGTGTGTGTGTGTGTGTGTGTGTGTGTGTGTGTGTGTGTGTGTGTGTGTGTGTGTGTGTTGCCAAATTCAAAGCGACAGAGACAGGATGGTCACTTGGGGAGCGAGAGTTTATTTGCCTTTTAACACAAACGTGTTTTACGCCGGGGTACACCAAGAGTTCAATTACGTATTTTCATTACGGAAAGGACATCAAAAAAATAAGGACATAATCTGACTGCCACAAGGAAAAGGTTCTCTCAACTTGAGTCAAACATACGTACTTTCGGTCCGCCACAACAGTTGCCTGGCATTTTATCTACAACCCCACGGTCACACACTCCGGAAACCTTACGAACCCGCTTTTTCTATCTGTCGCTTTTCCCTCACAGTGCTCTTGTTTGCCGCGTTGTTGTCGGCGTCTGAAAGCGACAAAGCTCAGTAATGCATTGTGGCCTCAGCGATGAAGTCGTCTCCAGCAACGCTCCCTTGCTACACGTGTGTGCCTTTCAGCGAGTTTTTAAGACGAAAGGGGCAATTTTGTCAAGGCTTTACCAAACCGCAGTAGCGATGACGTTAGCCCAAGCTGCAGCCTCACTCTAAGCATTCATTGATATCAAGAACACCTCCATGACGCGCGCCTCTCTCTTTTGGCTTTAAAGGACACCAAGAAGGTAAATGATGTTTTACGAGTTAGTAAAGCACAATTTCACAATCCCGCAAACGTCACTTTTATCGCGGCATGGTATTTTTCAGGGGAAAAAATGTTCCAAAAGAAAACACCAGGGGTACGCCATTTTGAGACTTCCGAACGAAACACAGGGATGTCATAAATTTTTAAGGTGTCTAAGTGGTCCCACGTAGCTTTCTTGCGACAAAATTTGAGTACATCTTCATATTAGGTTGTCATAGATCTAGCATAGGAAGTTTTAGAAAATTCTATCACTTTATTGTCGCGAAAATACCACATATAAATTTTGTAATTTCGGACGTTACGCGTAGAGATTTCGGGGCAAAATTTAGATTAAAATTCACTTTATCCGCTAATAATGAACTTAAAATAGCGGAAATAATGGCATTAAGATTCACAGATTGCAGTTAATCCGAGCCGATGTCATTCTCTCTTTTGTTATGGGGGCTTAATACGGTTTGCAATGACTGTGACAATAGCAGCAATACAGGCAATGCGTAGCCAGAGAGCGAAATATTCGAGCTTACCAGCCAATGGCGATGCGATTCTGCACTTTGCTATGTTCTTCCTCACACTTTTAGGGTTCCTTTAACATATATACCTTATTAAGTTACATTTACACATATACTTTTCGTTAAAATGATTTTGGTATCAAAATATAAAAGTCTTTTTCTCAGTGGAATGGCGGATGCGTTAGATGGCCTCGTAGTTCACTTGTTATATTTAGGAGAAAAATCATGTTAGAAGAATTTTCTCTACCGTCCATATTAAATACAGTGGAGTAAAAACACTGAAATCACCGTTGAAACAGTAAAATATGTCGCACGCGTACAGGTGAAGTCGCAATCAGTAGACTGTGGTGTCAAACTCATCATCTCAATATTTATTTAAAGAGAGCTGGTCTGGCTGTATTCCCTAATAGTTGGTTTTGTGGAGTTCCTGATAAAAAGACTATTATCTAATATCTTGAAGAGATGCGCCGCATTGCGCGAAACACATTAGGTGCCACCTTCCATCTCATAAGATTGGAGTTACACTCCTAATTCACTTTATTTGGGGGTTTCGTCCCCAAGATTCAGTGATGGGAAAGCTGCCAAAGCAATTCAGGAGTTTGTTGAAGGTTCTAAAGATTCAGGTTGTTGAACCATTTAGTACACCTGAATCCCTTGTTTCCAAAATACTTTATTTATTAATTAATTTATTGCTGTTGCTGAAATTATCCGCGTCAATTTTATGTCCGTAATTTTTTTATCAATGTCTAATATTCAGTATTTTCTGTTAATCAATTCGTCCCATTCTTTAAAAGCAGTAAGCTTTCAAAATAAAAGAATTTCGTTATATCTACCCGGTTCTTGGCTACACCACAAGCACGGCTGCGTGCCACAGTTACCTGGCTCTTCTTCTTCTTCTTCTTCTTCTTCTTCTTCTTCTTCTCTTCTTCTTCTTCTTCTTCTTCTTCTTCTTCTTCTTCTTCTTCTTCTTCTTCTTCTTCTTCTTCTTCTTCTTCTTCTTCTTCTTCTTCTTCTTCTTCTTCTTCTTCTTCTTCTTCTTCTTCTTCTTCTTCTTCTTCTTCTTCTTCTTCTTCTTCTTCTTCTTCTTCTTCTTCTTCTTCTTCGCGTTCCCCGCTTACATTCACCTCGAATATATCTATTTCAGAAATGTATTTCAAGAGAGGACTGGGTGCGTCCCTATTCCTGGACTCGAGAAAATACCGGCCAGGACAGAGTGGAGTTAGACGTTCGTTGCGTTCCACTCTAATCCAGTCATTGAGGCACTGCGCCATGCTCTCGACCGGGTTGCCGAAATTAGGTGCCTTTCTCATCTTCTAACCACTACCACCACCACCAGTCATTGTGTTCGATAGCTGTTTAACAGGACGTGGGATGACGGCCTTAGCCTAAGTTCTGCGTTCTCTCAGCGACGATATTGTATTTGCCGCACCTCTTTACGCTCTCACCGACCACTTCTACAACTGCTCCACAAAGTCGTTGGCATGGGGATGTCTCAGCAAGCTTCAATGAAGATGCATGCATGTTCAGTGCTGCTACAGCTGCTACACACTCATTGATATTGTGCAAAGCCTTTTTTATATCAATACTAGATAAACATTCCACTACTTCCGGCAGGCCACACGTTGCTTTCATCTGATACGGTTTCCAATGATGGCAGGATCATGTTTCTTTAGTAGTTTCTTGCAGCCCAACAGACGCAACAGAATGCATTGTCTCTAGGAAGGGGCAGAGCGCCTACAGATGTGTTCGTCACCGTCGAGTCGCATGATGAGCGCCATTTTTATTTATGCTGCAATTCAAAGCATTACTGACCTTAATGCTTACTAAAAACATACACTTGTTTTGCTCTGCAGTAAGTACTTATGACTAAAAGCATATAAGTAGAAGTAACTTGCAGGAAACCCAAGCAGAGCATGTGTACGCCGAAGCGGTGTATTGACTGCGGTGCACTGCTCCTGACTCAAAGGTCACAGGTTCGATCGTGGTCGTGGTGGGTGCATTTCGACTGAGGTGAAGTGGTCGAGGATCTCGTACTGTGTGATACTAGTGCACGATAGCACACCAGATGCTCAAACTTTTCGAAGCCCTTCACAACGGCTTCTCACATAATGTATACCATAGTCTTTGGACATAATCTTCACATAATGTATACCATAGTCTTCACATAATGTATACCATAGTCTTTGGAGAATCATTAATATTCATACGCAGTGCACGCGAAAATAGTGGTTAAAAATTGACTCCAAATATTCTAGTGTGTAGTTCTTCGTTTTTTCAGAGCATGTATGTACGTAACTGCACTGTACAGGAGAATGCGTTCAGTGTTTTTGGTGAGTTATTTCTTGTCTAACACTGCACGTTGGTACATCCTGCGTTTGGGGGTGCCATGTGGACAACATTTACATAAGCGAACGCAGAGGTCCTCTTAGGGAGGGCGGGGGGGGGGGGGTACGAAGTGAACATTTGTCGCAGCGCCACCACCATGCCTTTAGGTTCATATGTGAGGGTAACTTTGCAGCCTGCCGCAGCCGCACCAACCATTCCCTATCCATTGCCTAGGGTTCATTCTGCGTGCACCACCTAGGTTATAAGAAGGGCAACTACCTCATTCCCCTCCGCC
The DNA here is from genome assembly GCF_013339725.1 of Rhipicephalus microplus. NCBI lineage: Eukaryota > Metazoa > Arthropoda > Arachnida > Ixodida > Ixodidae > Rhipicephalus > Rhipicephalus microplus. The sequence continues at coordinate 105,912,436 of NC_051168.1, read as the reverse complement.
CCCCCCCACCCCCGAGAGCACACCTACGGAAACTCTCATGAGCGATAAGCCAGAGCCAGCACTCATTGAGGAAAATAGTATTCTATGCTTTATGAGTGTGTGGAAGGATGTATTTCATTCGTTCATTGTCGTGAACACTGCGACAAGCTAGTTGAATAGATTAAAAAATGGCGCGCCTGCAAATAAATGCCACAGAAAAAGTTCTACAAAAAATGCAATCGTTCGCGTTTGCACAAAATTTACCAGCCCCTTTGGGGCATATCTGGCATAACATTCGTTGAAACAGGCGACAATGTGATTATATCTGTAATTTCCTATAAAGTATCGAGCGTATTAGCCTAAAAATACATGGATGTTTTTGTCCTCAGTTTGCGACGACATTATATTCATGACCCGAGGTAATCACTACTTTACAAAACAAAATTCCAAAATTTTCAGTCGGCGTTCATAGCGCGGAGAGCAGAAAACTTGATATCAAAAATTTTATTTGTAAAACTCCATCGACATTTATATTTCACGCAGTACTTACTAAGTCACAAGCAAATGAAGCACGGGGAGCCATATATTATATCCCCACCGGCCCCACCGAACACTCCCCCCTCCTCCTCCCCTAAAACAATGTTGCTCCTAATATTTTTGGAATCGCAAGAAACTTCGGAATTCCTGTTATGCCATGGCGCTGCTGCCTGCAATATCTCAAGGTCCAGAACCGAGAGAGTTCATCTGAAAAGTCGTGTGATTGTTCCGAAATTGCATAGCTGTCTGTTATTTAACGACAAGGGGCTCCAGAACTCAGTTGACAAAAACACTAAAAAGTTATGAAAGGTCGGTACCACGTGAGAAGCGAGAAAACGCCCCTTTGTTTTCGCGTAACAGAAGACACACGCTCAAGCAAGTTCGCACCACTGGCTGCTTGCATGATATCCTTGTTGATGAAAGGGATACTCTTTCACATTTACATTCCGGATATCCAGAGTAGCGAGGCGTTGCAGCACTTCTCTATGGTGTCTCTTTCAATAAACATCCTGGCGAAGGTGCTCCCAACTCATCCAGCTTTTTTTTTTTTTTTTTTGCAGTTCAGCGGGCAATCGTACACCGTTGGCACTTTGACCTCGGCTGTGTTTTGCTCCTGATCCCGTACCGACGACCACTTTATAAAGCTACGCTATTCGATAGCCGAAAAGAGATCTTAACGCCTTCCATACGGTGAGTTCCTCTTTTCATCAATGTCTAGGAGCGATTTCATTTGTAACTGCAGCCTACCGGTCGTGCACTGGCTGCAAAGAACAGTTAAATAAGCGCTGCTGAAATTCTGAGTGACAGTGTGGCTTTTTTTTTCTCCCAAACAATATTTTTTATCTTAAAGAATCCAACATGTAAGGTGCGTCTTTATGCCTATTTTCGACATCGTAATTGTAAGATTGCTGTTGGAAATTGAGGGGTGGCATCACCATAAATACAAAGAAAAAAGGAAGGGCGTGGAGGCTTGATGAGTTTGGAAAGAGATCAAGGCCAGTGTGTTCGAATAAAAGAAGGGGTGATCAGGAAGCTTCGCCGTGGGGACAGCGGCTGGTCTTTTTATTTACATTTTGTGACAAGTAGGCATTTTCTGGCATTTCCTACTTTTTGGAAAAAAATATTTTCTAGGAATCTTAGAGCTAAAGGAATGGCAGAGTGAAGGTAAATGCGGCGTCTGCGTTTACGTGCAAATATAGAAAAAATTATTCATAGAACGTAAACGTCAGTAAATTGAAAATCATCTTGCCAATTTTACAAGCCAATTTTTTGGCAATTCTGTGTGTGTTTTAGATTTTAGTGAGCGCGTCGGCAGGGATTCGAATGCTTACCCAAATTCGGACTGCCACTCGACTAAGGAAATATGCTGCCAGTCCACACACAAGTAACGACAGGGACAAGTGTTAGCAAAGAAGATTTAGCAAAACATAAGGTGCTCTGTGAATTTAGGTCTTAACTTTAATGGAAGGAACTGTAGTGTAGTGTAATTGTAGAACAATAGGATTGGTACGCGAACGTGTGCATATAATAGAGCAAAGTAATACATACTAAAAACGTTTGATCTGAAATCTACCAACAGATTTTCCTCGTTCGAGGTCTGGTGTTGGTCGAGCGTCAAATTTGTCGTATTGGCGGAATGCTTGAATAGTGATTTGATTATTCGTTCGTAGCAGTGATTTGTTATTAGACTTTGCGAGCTTATTATTTCTGTTCTCAAGAAATGATACTGAAGTTTTATGGCAACATTTTAGATGAAATATTTTAAGCAACGGTTCGCAGTGATTTTCGAAGGTGAAATATTTATTTGTGATCATTGGTTTTCATTAACAGGTATAGCAAGGCATAGCTTTATGTAAATTTAGTGGTGTGTAGGCTATAAAAACTGCAATTTGTTACTACCTTACAGGATATTGACTGCTTGTATATGGTCGCTTTGGCTCCGGCTGTCTTTTTATACAAAAAAAAAACAAAGTCACTTGTGTGCACAATGCTGTCTGAGCACTGTACTTTGTAGTAGAGGACGACACATCGCCTATAACACAGTCTCGTCTGCTGATGTGATCTAGTTTTATTTCACAACTTATATTGCATCGGTGGTTCAACATTTCTTGAGGTGTCTCATTCGCCATGCTGTGGTTTGATAGTCAATATAATTTATATGAAAACCGAATGATGTCTACGAAAGAAATTACGCGAGTAATAACGAGCTTTGGCTTTGGCAGCAAGAATGAATGGGTTTAAAAGTCAGCTTACTGAATTAAGAGTTCGAACCAAATGCTGAATACGCAACATATTGAATTCAGAAGGGTGTACGCACAAACAACATTCACAACAGCACTCAAGCCATAATAAAGGTTCTTGCCCTCCACACATCAAGTTTTATTATGCAATAATATCTGCAGATACATTGTACCATGCTGTACAATTGTTATAATCAAATCCTTAACAATAATTGAACAACAAATAATTAGTAAGTGCTGGAAATGAACCTAGTGTAATATAGCAACATCTCTGACGTGTTTTAGAGCAAGCCCGTCGACGGGGTGCGTACGTTAAAAACATTTCGTGTCTTTCATGATTCAGCTTTAGCGTACCGTAATATATGTACATTTTGCCATAAACAAACAACACGCTCTAAACTTCCTGTCTAAAGTGTACTGGTGCATATCGTCTTCACACTCATAATGCTATGTCTTAGTCATTTTGGTCAGTCGTGTAGCCTTGCCAACTTGTCCAGTGCTTAATATTATTGTCACACATGCCTTTCTCTAGATGTACGTTATTTATCTCTCAAGACAACGGCGCCTTCCACAACCGAGTATACTGCAGTGAGAGCGGCACTCCTCTGCTTTATCATTTTTTTTTCTTTTGAGACGGCAATCGTCAACAGAGACACGTGCCACCACTCGAAAATCACGTCACTATTAACCCCCTTAAAACTAACACACCGAGATTTACAAGGTGCGTTTGACAAAGACAGGTCTTCGTACTTAAACGTCGGCCCGCTTATCTGAGGCACTTCCACTGTTAACCCTGACTATTCCACTACTACACACACACACACACACACGTATATATATATATATATATATATATATATATATATATATATATATATATATATATATATATATATATTCGCAATAGAACTGAACAAAAGAAATAACATGTAAGCTTCCTTATCCTAGAGTTTACATTGGCCAATATAGGCGCTTGTGATCTTGCTTAGGCGAAGTCTTGAAGCGCAAAATAAGGGCACGTAATTGTAGTCTTTCGAATAGTGCACCCGTAAAAGCACCTGTGTGCATATCAGTAATGATGTCATTCAATTACACGTATCTGTTTCACACGAAAATATGTAATGGTATTTTTACTCATGTATTTTAATCTGGAGCATGCTCCTGTGTACAACGTGTTATAAAAACGGCAAAGATATTCACAAACATGTTTTAACGTACGCGTCACTGAATAGTGAATCATATGCATAATCTGGACGTGAAGCTAAGCAAATTCTTTGTCGGCGGTACTTTCTGGCAATGTGCCGGTGTGTACGGTGCTGTTTAGCCGTAGATCAAACAGATATTGTGCAGAAAGCCAAACTTAAGGAACCAGAATAGTCATAGCATGTCGTTACTCAATTACCACATAAATAATGATACCAAAACATTCGCAAAAACATTTCCATTCAAACAAAAATGCAGTTAGTGTCGTGGCACTATAGTGCTTTGTAACCTATGTATGAACAGGCACAGTGCTACTTCAACTGACATGTTAACACAATATAGACGTCACCTTTCGCAGTTTATTGCAATAAAGGATAATAGTGATGCATTATTCTGAAAAATTTCAGGACAACTCGGTGTTAGCTTGCTGTAAATATCTGACATTTTGGGCGCGCCAACAGTTGCCATGCTTACTCGGTAACATTGTGAACTGCTTTGTGGAATCGTGCAGCAATACTGCTAAATATGGGCACCCACTTTTCTTCCTTTTATCGCAGATTCTATGAATCTGCATGTCTCTTAGCCTCGGGTCTACATCAATGGGCTTCGGGTGGCTTGCTTTATACTCATGTAACTATAGAGAGGATGTAAATTCTGGTAAACATTCCATCTCTGGATTTGTGTCTACAACTCTTACGTTTCATCAGCAGAGAGCCATGTACACGGCAACATCGAAGGTTTCCACCGTCTTCACTATGGCGGCGCTGTTCTTGCTGCTTGTTGGTTGTGCTGTGGCCGCCATCGTGTGCCCGCCAGGTTACTGCGGAAGAGTGCGCTGCGAGCAAGTAGACGAAGCTACTTGCGATGGAATCGTGAAGCAGAACGCCACCTTCTGCCAGTGCTGTCCAGCCTGCATAAGACTTCTTGGCAAGTTTGCAGTTCCATTATTGATTGTTCAGCCCTGCTTACGCGAGCTCGTGTCCCAACCAGAAAAAAAATATGAGTCACGCTATATAGTTTTGTTGATAATGATTGGAAAAGCCGGACAGGTGGCTTCTCTCAGGCTGAGCACGCCGGTGAGTAAGTAGTAAAATTAGCTGGGCATGCGAGTTCTCCTAGTGAGCAACCTTCACTTCCTACAATTCTGGAGTGGTGCTCGTTTGATGAAAAAAGCAGCCATGGGGCGTCGCCTTGTGTTGTCGCAGAAAGACTGACTGAACGGGAACCAACACAAGCAAAACTTGTGTTGGTTCTTTTTAGTAAAAAGCCGTTGATTTGGGTCTTTCCTTATTGCTTGCGCCAAGAAAGTCCTCTTCTGATTTTTCTGCGAAGCGCTGTTAGCGCGTTCGCGCACTGCTTCCCGATGCTGAGTCGGCCACCGCAGGCGCGGGAGCTTCATACAGCCCGTGGAACTGTATTATGCGACTTCCAAGGCATGACGTCAAAAACCATGACTTCCTGTTTGAAGACCGACGTAGCAGTTTATATTACAAATAAGTTTAAACATACAAATAGATGCGTAAACACGATTTTTATTCAAATTTTCTCACATCACTGCCTATTCTCTGGGTTATTTTTCGTGGCCTGCAAAGCACCCCTTTTCCTCCCCACAACGCCCATATCCCGTGCGGTCTCCGCCGAGACGGCTTCTGCAACTCTGCACTGCTTATCAAAAGGCTGCGGATCCCAGTGCTACCATAATAGCATGTCAGATGGTCCACAAATCTATCCGAAGGTAGCAAGTTCTCTCCCTGCCGATGGCAAGTTTTCTTTTTGTCCTCTTTAATTTCTTTAATGTTTGTATTGTAAATATTGCGGCTAACGTTACTTCTGCTTTTCCTGAACTGCTTGTTTGTTGGCTATCATCGTGGTTGTGTCTAAAAACCCCAAGCCCTTGAATAACCCACTATTTGGCTCTTCCGGCATTTTGTGAGATGTATACACTCAAGCATCTTTGTAAATATGCACATAAGCTTTTGAAGTCGGAAAAATTACATTTCTGTTTTACTTTTTATTTATTTCGCATCCTGCTCAGTTTCATGAATTGCTTACCTAATTGGTGAGTGCCGGAATAATTTTTGGCTCTTGTTGGTCTGACGAAAACTATCTTATTTACTTTTCATTTGCTCTTGCGACAAGGGTTTGCTCGGTGAAGCAGATAACCAAGCATATTACATTAGTCTTTGGGCTTTTGTATATTATTGTTACCACCCAAAAATTCACTTCAGACGAAGCGATGTCAGCCTTTGTACTCCCGTGCAACAGTGTTCGAAGGACGTCCTCGCTTCTCTTCACTGAAATATCCACAACCAACCGAGCTTATCAATATCTGATATATGTTGCATATTTATCGAAATACTGACGTACGTATGATCATAATATGTGAGCAAGACAGAACCACGATGATAAAAATTGGTACAGTCCATGTACAGTGGGAATCGATAATATGTGAATCACGAATGAGAAAGGTTGAATTACCACATTAAAATCAGCACAACGTTACGAGGCGGACGTAAATTGGGCCGTACAAGATTTCCATGCCATGATAATCATGTTTGCACGTGGCATTTGTGCTCGTCGTCCATTCACGTCACCTAATACTAAACTTAGTATACGTGAAACGTGCGAAATGATCGCGAGCGCTCTATGAGCGTAGCATGTAGTCCCGTTTTACGTAACATGCATGACATGATTATCATGTTTCGACGAGTCATATATCTTCATCGTTTGTTCACGTCACGTGATATCGAATTTGGTATATGTGGAGCTAGCGAAACAGCCGTTAGTGAGCTATGAGCACAGCAAGTAGTCACGTTTTACATGACACGCATGCCAAGGTTATCATGTTCGGACATGGCATTTACCTTCTTCATCCACTCACGTCACGTAACACTAAATTTGGCATACGTGAAGCTAGCGAAAAGGCTGTGAATGCACAATGAGCGTAACATGTATTCAAGTTTAACATGACACGCATGCCATGATTATTATTTTTGGACGTGTCATTTACCTTCGTCATTCATTCGCGTCATGTAATACCAAATTTGATGTATGTGAAAATAGCGAAACGGGCGTGACTGCATAATGAGCATAGCGTGTCATCATGTTTTTACATGATACGCATGTCATATTATCGTGTTTGCACCGTCACATTACTTCGTCATCCATTGACGTCCCGTAATACCAAATTTGGTGTATGTGAAGCCAGTGAAACGACCATGAGCGCATCATGAGCTTGGAATCTAGACATGTTTTTACATGGCTCGCATGCCATTATTTTCATGTGAGGGCCTGTCACTTGAGTTCACCATGCATTCATGTTATACCATGCCAGTTCTGCGATATATCATGTGAACGAAACTAACGCAGGAGCAGCAAGACCATGACATATAAATCATGATATCCATGTCATGCATATCATGATTTCTTTCTTATGACTAAGTACATATATTTGCAATACAGTCACGTTATGTCATACTAATTTTTGTATAGATCTCATTACCTATATGGCCAGCAGAGTTAAAAGTCGTAGGTGGGTAGATAGATAGATAGATAGATAGATAGATAGATAGATAGATAGATAGATAGATAGATAGATAGATAGATAGATAGATAGATAGATAGATAGATAGATAGATAGATACGGTCAAACTCACTAATGTTTGGTTAGAGATGCTTCGCATTTAAAAATGCAACACGATGAAACCATCGCAACGTTGCTCTTGATTTGTAGGCAATAATAAAAGTTGTTACTGGAAGCAAAATACTACCGTGACATGTAAAGAACATTATGGTCAATATCTTGAGTCCAATACGCCAATAACTACTAATGCAGATGTTCATGAGGTGAAGCTTCTTCCACAGGTTAGGTTTTTGTTTTTGTTTTTTACGTTCATTCTGCTTGTGAACTGCTTGTTCCTAAAGTTATCTTATTTGTGTACCTGCAATTACGTTACCTTTTTTGTCATTTTTACAGGTGAAAACGAGTCTTGCATCAGCCTCCTACTCGTCGGAGGTAGGCCACCAAAAGTTCAATGTTCTGAAGGGTTGTACTGCGATCACAATACGGCGAAGTGCATTCCTGTATAAGCTCAGTGAAACGAATATACCAAGACTTCCGTTTTTAGACAGCAAAACGGCATCATCTTTGTTCCTTATATTCAGTTATCGCATGCTTCTTAACAAGAACGTGTACCAATAGAAACAAAGCGAAGCTGCAGTTTTAGATGGGAACTCTCTTTTTTTGCTTACCGCGCCTTCTCATTTATACTACAAAATTGAAGAACGTACATGACAAAATCTGTTGTTTCACTTTGTTGCTTCGTAGCTAACTGTCTTGGCATGCACAGCTCCTTGGCCTTCATTTGATTGACTCTCTGTGTTTGTTAATATCAGGTTTTCTTGAATCCATCAGTACTGATATGTATTTTTATAAAATGTCAATAAAAACCTAGTTCTTCATGGGTACTTACAGATGCAGAACGTCAGCTAAATTTAAGCTCTCTAACACAGCCATGAACGAAACTACCCCGCTTGGGAAATTTGAGCGCACGACATTTACAAGAACTGCCCAATGAGCATTGTCACGTATTTAAACGGGCCAAATAGCGATTCTAGTTTTTCATAATACCCTCATGACCAAGTCGTGTTACTATTAACACGGAAAGTCTGCCATATCCTCCGGTTTAGACTGAAAACATCTACAATACGTATGATAATCAGTTCACTGATCTAATGTTCATAACGTAAGCTACCACTTCGAACGACTATCTTCAGAAATTCCTCCTCTGCCTGCTTTCCCTTACAACAGCAAATATTTGAATATTAGGAGCCAAGGTCCTTGCGTGTAAAAAAGCCTTGTTGGCGTCTGTCACGCTAATATTCGGGGATTGAGATACATGTGACACACAAAAAAAATTATTCTCAATATACTAAACCACTCATAATGGTGACAGGACACCAATAAACATCTACAAGCACAAATCCTTTATACAACTTGGTGACTTCAGCGTGGACATTTCAGGGGGGTAACACGATTAATCACGTAAAAGCACATAAGTTTACACAAAGACAAAGATAAAAGAGTCAGCTAATAGCAAAGCGGTGTATGCAACAAAGAGATGACATATGGAAAATTTGTATGTAAAAACAGCTGGAACTGGGAAATTGTTTTACAATCTGCTATACCTTTCGGAAGTCTGTTCCAAAGCGTGGAGGTGAGGAAAGAATGAATAATGAAACAAATTTGTGCGGCATCGCGTTTCAAGTACCTTACAGTCATGATCACAACACATAGAGATGAAATGAGGGGGGAAGATGTACAAGTTTTTGTCATTACCTGTCAGATCTGAGTAAATACGGAAAAAAAGTTCCAATTTTGTTGCTAAGCGGCGTTGGGCTAGGGTTTTCCAACCAAGGTTGTCTTCAATAAGTGAGATGCTGCTTTTATAGTTATAATTACCAGAGACAAACCTGGCTGTGCGAATCTGGATACGCTCAAGTTTATTTACAAGACTGGTGGTGTCCCATGCTGCGCAAGCGTACTCGAGTAATGGGCGAACGTTCATATTAAAAAGGTATTCTCTACCGCTCCTGGGGGCTTTGTCAAAATTGCGTCTAATGAGGTTAAGCATTCGGGAAGATTTCAATGTAACATGTTCAATATGCCTAGTCCATCACAGATTTTCTGAAAAATAAACGCCAAGGTATTTGTATTGCTGTACCCGTTCAAGTGATGTATCGTCTCAATGATAATTCGAAGTCACAGGCAAACATTTGCGTTAAAAGATATAAACTGACATTTAGTACTATTCAAAGTCATACACCATGTTGAACACCAAGTTTGAATTTTGTTTAAATCGGTTTGTAGGCTAATGACATCGTGTTCGTTTATTATGTTCCTATAAATGACGCAGTCATCTGCATATAATCTGACATTGCAATGAAGACCCTGCACGAGGAAGAAGAAGAAGAAGTAGATCTGTTCGGTCGCTCTTTTTGTGCACTGTTCAATTTCTGCTCTTTTCTTGGATTATTACGCTGACATCCATTTCTTCGCGGTGTGTCAACAAGACGTCGGGTGAAGACTTCGAGGGCTCGGCGCCCTACAGGTACGACGTTCTTTTATCAAAGACTTGGCTAGTACGCGACCACTACGGTGGTTGGTAGCCATCGCCACGAGCCTTATGCTCGTCCAAGTGCGTTAAACCACATGAGTGATACTGCAGGACACATTGAAAAGCCTGGGGGCTTACAGGTGCGCCCAAGCATCATAAAGCCGGCCCGTTTGCTCATTCACAACCGCGAAATGGCTGCAGCGAGCACAGCAGCAATGGAAGACGATGAAGCTGAGAGCAAGAAGCTTCGCTTAGAAGAGAATCCTTTCGATGATAAAACGTCAAACTATTACCTAAGTGATGAAGAAGACATGGGCGAAGATGAAACATTTACGTTGGTTACTTATAAAAAAAACGAGCAGAGGGTATCCCAGTCGTCTTTCGTCCAACAGCTGAAGGTGCTAGCTTCTGGAAAATGAACCCCAATCGAGTGTCAGCCGAAGTAGTTTCCGATGCTAAAGAAAAAGTGAAGTCATTCAGAACGACCAGAGATGGAAGCATCAGTGTCAGCGTTGCTTCCTTAAGTTCAGCCAAGCGTCTTCTGATGCTTTCGAATGTAGGTGGCCTGGAAGTTAAGCCTTTCATCCCAGAGTCATACACTCCGAACGTTGGGAAGGTGAAACACGTTCCTCTGCAGTATTCAGATGAACAACTCCTAGAGTACTTGAGAGATGCAGGGGTTATATCTGCGCGACGGCAAATAAAATACTACCGCCAGGAAGATGGAGGAGTAACGTCACGTCCACTTCACTCAGTGATTCTGACTTTTCGAGATGACCGCCCAATTCCAGGAAGAATCTACTTAGGATTCACTAGTCACCCAGTGGAAGAATATCTTGGTCCAGCACTTTGGTGCTATAACTGCCAGCGATTCGGACACATGGCGAAAAGTTGCCGTAACACACGCCGGTGTAAGATCTGCTCAGAAGAACACCATCATAAGGAGTGCGAGTCAGTTCTTCAGCCTAAGTGTGCAAACTGTGCAGGTAATCACGCTGCCTCATATTCAGGCTGCCCGCAAAGCAAAGCTGCTGCAAAAATGCGTCGGCATGAACTCATCCATGGAAGAAAACCGCGCCCCAATGAACCATCTCCAAACCTTGAGGTTGTTCATCCTGTACGTGATTTACCTCAGTGGCCACCGCAACAACAGCCGACAAGCACGCCAAGAGAACCGCCTAGAGAACCGCCAAGAGCACACCCGAGAGACCACTCACGAGAAGTACCTTCAAGTAACCCAACCTACGCGTCAAAGCTGCGAGCGCCCACGCGACCTCTGCCGGAAAGTAGCAAAACCTACAGTGCCAGTGTTCGCCCCAACTACAACATCGAAACGTCACGTCATTCTCAACAGGCCTCACAAAATGAACCATTCAATGGAGACCGTGCCTCTGCATCAGTCATGCAATTGATTCTACCAATGCTTTTCTCAGCACTTAAGGCAATCCTGTCTGCTCTACCGGAAGCAAAGAACCTGCCAGAAGTAAAAGCCCTGCTGCCTCTGGAAGCACTATTGTGTCAACAATCCGGGTCAAACCTGCGACAAGTAACATATGAATAAGCGCTACAAAGATGTCTCCATATACCAGTGGAATGCCAATGGTCTTCGAAGGAAGTGTGCTGACTACCGTAAACTCCTTTTGCAGTATAACGTTCCAATACTTTGCATGCAAGAGGCAGGAATGAATGATGATTTCCGCCTCTCCAACTACGTGATATGTAAGTCATCTCGACGAAGTGGACCTAGCAGAGTGCATTTGTGCGTCAGAAAGGACCTACCTTCTCACCAAGCTCACTCAAGTGATTCGGACTTCCCGGAATTCGTCGCTTGCAAAGTATCCTTTGGTGAGCAGTGCGTAACAGTGATCAATTTTTACCTACAGCCTTCAAGCCGCATTTCGGTGGAAGAGCTAACAAATATCTTCAACATTTCTAATTCATATACGTTTATATGCGGAGACTTTAATGCGCACAACATAATCTGGGGTAGTGATCGATGTGATGCACGAGGGAACATTGCTGAGTGTGCCGCAGACAAATGCAATTTGACAATTTTAAATGACGGCTCCCCAACTTTTCTCCGAGGGCATAATTACTCTAGTTGCATCGATGTAACGTTGTGTTCCAAAGATCTAGTGAATGGTGTGGTATGGACAACGGATGTAGAAACACGTGGGAGTGACCATTTTCCCATTCTAAGAATCACCCCTACTTGCGAAATGGCGACATCAGACGCTACAGCAAACTGACGAACTGGAAAGCTTTTCGGTACCACCTAACAAACCAAATTAGTGAACTCACGACAGTTGAAAGCTTTACTGAATTTCTGCAAGATAATGCGAATAAATGTACAAAAAAAGTCTCGATTCCAAAACAGTATGCTGCAGTCGATGGAGAGTATGAACATCTAAGAGCCATCAGATGACGTTCAGAAAGGGCATATCGACGCAGCGGAAGTTTAGAAGCATACAAACTGCACAGAAAATCCACAGTGTAATGCGCAGACGGCTAGAAAATTTAGGTAAACGACGCTGGCGTGATTTTTGCGGCACGCTCTCTCCCCACACACCTGTTCCAAGAATTTGGCTTGTAATTCGAGCACTTAGTGGCCCTGTATCACAGAGCTTCCCATTTCGTGCTCTTGCTGTAGCCTTGGACAAACCGGAAGCTGTGGTAGCAGATGAATTTTGTCAACATATCAGTAGGCCCGCCGCATCACAATGTGCCTTATTTGATAATTCTGTCGCGTTAGCCAGCCAGAAAATTAATGCTTGCTTTTGAGCCCAGCATCCTCAACTAGACCCTGTATTTACGTTAAGGGAGCTGCATTGTGCTATAGCATCAGGTCGTCAAAAATCGGCCTCTGGACCGGACGGCATTACGTACAATATCCTAAAGAACCTTGGGCCCACAGGCACTACTATTCTCTTAGATATTTACAATAATCTATGCATGCAAGAAATTCTACCCGAGTCTTGGAAGTCTGCTCGCATCATTCTGATCTTAAAACCGGCTAAGACGCCCTTGAACCTTGAATCCTTCCGTCCAATCAGTCTGACAAGCTGTCTATGTAAGGTAATGGAAAAAATGATTGATGCGTGACTTCAATGGTGGTGCAACAGAACTGGTGTATTCTCCAACTACTTAACAGGTTTTAGGAAACAGAGATGCACAATGGAAGCAATACTGGACTTAGTAACGTATGTGGAGCATGAACGCGCCTGTGGTAGTTTGACTGTCGCAGTGTTCTTGGACATCAAAAGGGCATTTGACACAGTCAGTTACACTCATGTTTTGCTGAGTATGTTGGAACTCGGACTGTCCGGCAGGTGTTTGCGGTGGGTATCGAAATTTTTATCAGGTCGCAAAATATTCATTCTGACGAGCGAACGAAAAACTGCAGAACACGACGTCAGACAGGGAGTGCCACAAAGAAGTGTACTCAGCCCTTTTCTTTTCAACTGTGTTATGGCTGATTCAGCTAAAAGACTGCCTTCCAGGTTGAAATACTCCTTATATTCAGATGATGTGTGCATTTGGGCATCTGGCACGGACATACGGTTAATTCAGATTGCATTGCAAGACGGAATAAATATTATCAACAACTTTTTAAAAGAAAGAGGAATGATTCTATCGCACGCAAAGACAGCTGTATTGCCCTTCACCCGTAAGAAGTTAAAGAACTTCAATCTCATTTTAGAAGGAGAACCACTAATTATTGTAACACAGCATCGGTTTCTCGGAGTAATACTTGATAGGCAGCTATCATGGGCACCTCACATAAAGAAACTCGAAAACGAGGTGAATACGCTAGTGAATATACTCCGCAGAATTGCTGGGATATCATGGGGCGGATCTGTATCATCCATGCTCGCTGTTCACAATGCTTTAATACGACAAAAAGTTGCATATTCTGCAGCAGTCTCACACGACCTTTCCCGCACTTCAGAGGAGTGACTTCAAAGACTATTAGCTAGGGGAGTGCGCGTCTGCATAGGTGTTCCACGAGCGACTTCCAGCAGCCTTGTCATATCAGAGACTCGACAACCACCTTTTCCAGTTATGAGAACAATTGAAACATGCCGCCATTTTTTTCGCTTACAGACGCAACACAAGGACCACCCATTGGCACTGGAGATTTTACTAAGAGATAAAAGCAATGCTCATAACGATGTACAGAGTAATGTACATATATTACCACGAAATCAATTTTGGAGCTCTTAAATGGACTATCCTCCATGGCTGCTTGCAATACCAAGCATTGAATTCTCAGTGGATGGCATTATCAGAAAGAAAGACATGTTCATCCAAGCTGCTCAACAACTAGCGCTTTATCATATACACATGCGGTATCCAGGGTACATACACATTTACACAGATGGCTCAAGTACTACAACGTCTTCAGCATCGGCATTTACCGTACCACAGCTCAATATTCAAGAATCGTTTAAATTATGTCGCATGACATCATCTACTACATCTGAGCTCTTCCCTATTCTGTATACTCTAAAGTTTATAAACTCGGTAGCAGACGCTAGAAAATGGGTACTTTTCAGTGACTCACAGGCCGCATTAAGATTACTCTCCAGTACAAACAGGACAGTAATAAGTGCTAGTATGACATACGAAGCGCTGAAAGAGCTCACCAAAGCAAAGGAGGCGCAACATGAGATCACATTCCAGTGGATACCTGCCCATTGCAACATTTCTGGAAACACAGCTGCCGATGAAGCAGCACGACAAGCATATCGTAATGATGTTACTGTTTCTTTACCAATTTCGAAAAATGAATTGCGTAGTATTATAAAGAATACAACTTTCAGAATGAGCAAAACTGCTTGGTTTGACCAAAGTACAAAGAGCTGCGATTTATACCACATCGATCAATTTATTGATTTCAAAATTACGCTGGCATTAGATAGAAGTATGGAAACTCTAATTCACCGATTGAGGCTAGGCACCGCATACACAAAACATTTTTTGCACAGAATCGGCCGAGCTGAAACTCCCGAATGCGAACGTGGATTTATAGATGAAGACGCATGTCACCTTCTCATAGACTGTCCACATCATGACATGCCGAGACGCCGTCTTAAGTCCGAACTGTTCGCATTGGACCACAGACCATTTAGCACGAAAAAACTTCTGGGGCCGTGGCCAACTGTAGTTTTACAGTCACACGCTTTAAAAGCATTAACACGTTTTTAAAAGACAGCAGGATTGCTGACAAGTATTAAGAAAGAACAAACTTTCATTTGTAACACATGTACTTATTATGTACAGTATCATGTGACACCCATCACGTGTGTGTTGTAAAATGAATGACGTGTTGACTGTTATGTACATACGAGCGAATGCATCTTTATAAGGACCAGACGTGTGCTCTGCTGTTTTGTGCTGGTGGACTGAATATTAACGAGGGACATTTCCAGAGACTTCTTTCATTGACTTTCGAACATTTACTTACCATTATGTTGTGATATATGTGCGTATAAGTGTGTCTTTGCATATCTGTGCCCGAGTTTTCTATTTTCCATGCACTGCTTTGTACGTTTTGCTTCAAGATACGTGTTCAAGTTTCAATCAACGGCTTAGGGGTAGCCGGCGCCATAATGGTGCGCCAACATCTCCTTACACATAATATCAATAAAAAAACCCTGCACAATATCATTGATATAAATCAAAAATAACAAAGGTCCCAAAACAGACCCTTACCGCACCCCTGAAGTAACTGTTATTCCAGTTGAAGTACAGCCAATAATTATGACATGCTGTGTTCTTCCTGAAAGGTAATTTTTAATCCAAACAACTCTTGCCGGATGAATACAGAGAGATGATAATTTATGAGAGAGATGACAACCTAGGTATAGATACGCGCTCCGACCCTAGCACTGCAGTGCGTCGGTCATTCATCTGTAGAATCAAGCATATATTGGTGATTTCCGTTCTAACCATTAGGACTTTTTCGCTAGGAATGTAGAGACTACGCAGATTTTAAATAAAAAATCGGTCGCTCTTTGTTAAAACGTTGCCTGTGGCAGAGAAGTAAACTAGGAACTTCTGATGGAATTTGCCAAGAAGTAATTTTTTTCAACTGCGAACTAGCAAATTCAACACGTGCCTGTATGGGCAAGTAATGCGCATGGAATACGTGAAATCTGCCTGACGATTGTAAATAACAAGTGGCGATTCGGTGAGAGGCTCCTTCCTTAGGTTTGATGCGTCCCATGATAGAATAAACTTTTTCTAAACACAGACATTTATTCGAATTCTGCCTGGGTAGGGTGGTGACCACTGTGGGCAGAGCTTACATTTATTCTTAGGCTGTTAGTGACTACAGTCGACAACTTAAACGTCGGCATGATGCACTCTCTGTTAGAGAGAAGTTTTTCGATAGGCGAACAACAGCCATAATTGTGACGGAATAACAGTAATATAAAAAAATTGCCCGCAGCTTCCCTCGGGAGAACACTGAGGAGGATGCGGAGCATATAATTGGTTAACGGGGTGTTAAAGTGCGACTTACTTGGGTCGATGGCTAAATTGGTTAACGTGGTTGTGAAATGGGGTGTTAAATTGCGACTTACTTGGGTCGATGGCTAAATTGGTTAACGTGGTTGTAGGAGGGGGTGTTAAATGAGTGAACACGTACACACGTATGCGAAAGGGCGGCGCTGGTCGAAGGGACGTCGATCATTGTGTTTGTGGATTCGTTGGAATTCATTTCACCGCGACCTTGGACGTCGACGCGCCGTACAAACCAACCGACGAGCGGCAACTGAGCGAGCGAGCGCCGACTTTGAGTATATATACAGCGCGACGGCGCATGCACTGTCAGCTGTCGAATGTTCGAGAAGGGGGAGAAGCGCAACGGCGCATGCGCGCGCGTCAGCTGCCGATGTTCTCGAAGCGCGACGGCGCATGCGCGCGCGTCAGCTGCCGATGTTCTTGAAGCGTGACGGCGCATGCGCGCTACATTATACAGCTAGCGAATGTTCGTGAAGAGGAGAAGCGCACGCGGTGTGTAGAGGAGGAAGGGTGCACAGATGGTGGAGGAGTGAAGCGCGCGCGGTGTGTAGAGGAGGAAGAGATGCACAGATGGTGGAAGAAGGAGGAGGAAGCTTGCGGACGGCGCCGCACTACAAGCCTCGGGTATTAGATGCTCCGCATCTAAAATAGAAGCACAAACTTTCGCACTAGTCGGTAGCGACCATCAACGTATACACAATATAAACCTAAGCTAGAATCTAGCTTCGCCGATGCGTCATCATTCTCTTCGTGGAGACGTTTGAATCGTTGAACATGTCGCTTACAAGAAGTTTAATTACTTTCTTTCCTTTCTTCTGGCTTTGGCAGCATTGTACATTCATTCACCACCACAAGGAAAGATGTTGTTTTTCGAACGCATTAGCTATTTTTTCTTTACGGTTGCGTATTATAGCGCCACGCTGTGGGATATTTATTTACTATGTAAAGGGCTTTATTGTTAATTTTGTTTTCGGCTTACAATCACATAAAATGAGAATCACAATGTTCAGTTACTTGCGTTTAAATTGTTTTTCAGATTAACAGACATTGAATTTGTAAAAGAAAGTGGTTCTTTTTAGCATTACACATGATATAAGACCTATATTGCTGACCTCATGTGCTAGAAAACTGAAAGAGAACATGATGTACAACCACATGGTCGAATATCTCGAGGACAATGCATATTTCCCAAAAACCATATTCAGCTTGAAAGCTCACATGTACACGCATTACATCCTACTGCACATCAAGAAAAAAGTGATAGACAGACTGGCCACGCACACGCAGAGAGCCATCCTCGCAGTATATGTGAAAAGGGTTTCTGACAACGTGTCACACAAAGCCATACTGCAACACCTTAACATCTACAACTGTAGAGAATGAGTGTATAACTACGTTAGATCTTATAGAAAGGACAGATACAGTGGGAATAGGCGGCTTGTGCTCTGAAAAGTTTGAAATAACATTGAAGGGTACTGCCCTAAAGCTTCCGTTATTTCTCCAACCCTATTTAATCTGGCGATGAGCTCTTTACCAAAGAAAAACTCAAACAAATAGCAGAGATTGACCATGCAGTATATGCTGACTACCTCACCATCTGGACTACGGGGAGATCCACAGGCCTCAGCAAGACGCTCTGCAAAAGCGGTTGACTGAATAAAAAGAAATTTGAGGGTATGTGGACTGACGTGTGCACAAGAAAAATTTGAACTCTAATGCTAAGAAGCGCTCAAGAGGCCGACAACTTCCGCAGACACGGTACCCGGAAGTGACGGCGGGAGGCATCGCTGATTCCTCAGGTTTCAACGCTGCGCATTCTCGGACTGCTTACTTAATAGCATTGGGCCGGGGAAGCAGAGTAAAAAAAAAACTTTAAGAAAACCATGAAACAGGTCAGACACCTGATAAAAAGGGTGACAAGCAAAAGCCACAAGCAGAAAGAAGAAGACTGCCCGTAAATGTTCTAGGCGTTAGTCACGAGCATGTTCACGTACGCGACACCATATGTAGATATGAAGAATAGGCAGAGGATTAAAATTAACACTCTTATAAGAAAAATCCACAAAGTTGTAATTAGTATGTTACCTTCCACGTTCAGGGAAAAGTTGCTCGAAATGGGAGTGCCCAATATGGGAGAAGATCATGGAAGCAGATTATGTCAACCAGCTGGAAACACTGCAGCTGGTGAATACGGATAGAGTCCTACTCTGGGTTACCGCGTTGAAGATGATATGCACGTTCTTCAGCGTATTCCGTGCGAGATCAAAACTAGCTTACTAATAAGCAATATACCAAGGAACACACATCCCGTATACGACAAACGAAGAAGACAAGGCAGGATAAAACTGCTCAAGCAGATACTACAGCGCACCAACAGCAAAGAAGAAGATGTGCGATACACGGATTATGGCACTGCGAAAACTTCCAAGGAATGAGAATAGAGCAATAATAATTACTGATTCGCTCTCGGTAAGCACAGCTCTTACAACTTCTCATATACCTCTCGCGCCATCACGACGTTACGATTTTTAGTTCCGTCTCAGCTGAAATACCTGAAATTAGTATCGGTACCAGGTCACTGCGGGTTAACTATAACTGAAATAACTGACGCCTTAGCCCACTCATCGCTAGATCTCCCAATAATTCAGGTTCTCCCGGTGGTAGAATACTTCACCGCAATCAGGTTTAAAAGATCAGCTATCCCCACAGATAGGATGGAAGGAGTAATGACGTGGACAGATTATAATCGCCTAACATATACATGGAAATTGCACTGGAGCCATTCTCGACAATCAGAAGTGATGATCAACAAATTTCGATGGCGGGCCCCCCAATATACTTTTACTGGTACAGGGCTGGTTTAACGATGTCACCCCTCTTCCGATTCGGCGGAGAGCTGCAAAATATCGCACATTACTTTTTGTCATGTGCAACATATTCTCATATCAGAATTCAATTTCTAATTTCACCTTAAAAAAAAAACAGGCTTGACCTTATTGGAGGAAAGTATTTTAAGCTTCGGTGCCTCAGGTTTGGGATACGGCCACAAGAGTGCCTTGGATGCCATATGTTTTTCATTATAAATACTCAACGAGTGCCATTTTATTCTGGTATTTGAAATTCTTCGTCATTTTGTTAAGTTAAAACTTAAGTTTTTAAAATTATTCCCGTCAGGCCATTACGGCAGTCTGGAATACAAGCCCAAATGCTTATTACTTGTAGTTAAGCAGAATATTTCACGTATAGTTGCCATTTAATTTCTTTACTTTTAGTTTTAAATGTCATAGCTTACCTAAAATAACATTTAACAGTTTCTATGTTGCATTCTTGGCCAATCCCCCAAAGTGGGTACGTGCCATGTATCTAGGATAGCAAAGCTAAACAAAGAGACGCAGTGGCTCACCTTACAAATGTGCTATAGGCGTGGCCAACGAAAACGGCAGAGAATTGACAGCAACATTCATACGAGCCAAGGACGCGAGTACAACGGTAAAGCTGGGCATAGCCCTGCCCATTGCTATAGATGCAAGAAGACGCGGGCTACCTTGATAACAGATTCGCCAGAGGCGAGCAGAAGATATATGACGGGAAAGATCGGAAAGGTGGCACTACATGTCTTGAAAAGCACCAAGATGGACGAAACAACCATTGTTTGTGCACACCAGGTCTCTGGTGAGAAAACAATTGGCGCAAGCCATGGCTCGAGATCATGCACGCCGAGCCATCCTCAACACGTTGAGAACACGTACCGATGGCTGCCACGACGAGCATGAGCGCATACCGAAGACGTACGCAGACATTTTGGCACAGTACAGGAAACACAGGAAGTGGTGCCCGCCGGCACACAAGAGTCTGAATAGAAACAAGCAGTGGCATGGAGGAGACTTAAAGGCGGAACTTACTCGCTCGGAATATTGATGCACGCAATGTATCCAGGGACCTTCGGGCAGGACTGCAAATTTTGCCTTCCGGACACGCGCAACACTCTGCGCCACATGCAGCTGGAGTGTCACAACAATCCGTACTTACCAACATCGTCACTGCCAAGTGCAAACGAAGAGAAAGAAACGAATCCAGATGAAGTATTCTGAAGACCAGTGGGAGGCTTTGCTGGTGACGCAAGACCCTGACAACCAGCTACGATTGGTGAACCAAGCTCGGGTGGCGGCAGCGAGCCATGGCCACCTAGACAGAGGAGGCCACCCACCTTTGGGCTGAAGTACAAAGAGCCTGGTCCAAATAAAGTCATTTCATTTCATGCAATAATACACTTGCTTGAAATACTTCATTTACTAGACGAATATTTGCTCATCTATTATAACGATGATATATTAACGCGACAGCGTCAACGAGTTCGTTTCGCAGAAATTCCGGCATTGGCGTCAATGGTTGTGAGCGAAAAATATTCTTATGCGTGGCCGCAACATCGAGAATGATGCAGGTAAATAAATGAGGAAAAATCTCGGTGCAGAGTGCGGACTGAACCAGGGTTGTTTGGGACCAAGCGGAGATCAAACCAAGGTCGTTTGCGTGGCAAGCGGATGTCCTACTACACGGGCATGCCTCTGCTTGCGAAAACATTGAAAAAGAACTTCATCTGCTTGGAAATGCACTGAAAGTAGCTTTCATGCTTCACAAACACATGCATCCTCTATACATGGTTCCAATACAGCATGAAATATTGCAGTAATAATACGTGGTACAAGCGTCCATTGCAAACGGTTGTCAGAATGTGCGAGTATCATAATGGCTTCGTGGTTAAAAGCTGGTATCCCACTACCAAAAGCACACACGCTACTGCGCCTATTCTCTTACGTACTGGGCGCATTGCAAAATTCGGAATGGTTTCATGCACTAAGGGCTTGAAGTACTCGCTAGGAACGGGATGTTGTTATTGCATCCAACTCCTAAAGGCGTAGTTTTAAGGTCCCCTAAATTTTATAGCCTTTTCTTATTTGGTAGATAATTAGGTTATCAGCAGTCTTTACGGCACCATGCTTCCCATTAAAAAGAACACTGTTTTCAAGCACAGCTTGCACGGACTTATGAATACGGCAAGGGTTGTTACAGCTTTACACACCCCTAAAAAACTTTTCCTGCCAGAGCTGGTTAGCGCCAAGAAATGAATAAATAACACTAAATAAAAACAAATTCATTTCTTTCCCGGAGCTTGCGTTCAAAGTTGGGTCTCACCGGCCTGATTCTGAGCCTTTTGACCACTATGCCAGGAGCACATGCGGGCCCATTGTGAACGGAACTGAATCATAAAACGCGGTGTATCGGTGGTGCAAAGAAAGCATTTTCTGTGGTTTTTCATTGCTATCACACAAAATCTGCGTACGCGGGATTCAACACGAGTGTGTGCTCTGTTATTATATATGCGCTGTGTGTTATGCTATGCCGCACTGTACGCACAGTTGGGCCTATGGTAAATATAATAGTATAAAAATATAAAAACTTCGCTTGGTACTCTAGACATTCTTAGCCTGTCTATCTACGTATATATCTAGCCGCCTAGTCTTGGTGCTCTTGTGATCACCCCATTAACTTGAGTTAAGCCAAAATTACTATGGGGGACAAGACGTTTTGACGAATATGACTTGCTGGTGAATTAATGATAAACAATGTGAAAATCTAGTTGTCAAACCCTTCCAGCCAGATACGTTTGACACACACCCGCAAACCAAGTGCTATCCCACAGGTATGCGAGTACGGGATATACGTGTTTCACAGTTTATATCTATAGCCAGGGACAGCGAGAACAGATTATGGTGATTAAAAAACCCAACATTGGCGGCATTGACACGAGAATGCAAAGAATAAATGTTATGGTCCCAGCAGGAATCGTGGCTAAGCAGCCTGCATGCCCATCAAGTATTCTCCCACAGAGCCACGCCAGGTCTCGGAACTGCTTTAGAAACATACTTTATGCAGGAGTAATACTCCTGAAACGTCAATCGTGGTGGCGTTTTTGACTGTTCAACCTTACACACTTCACATATATACCCGTATGATACCGCCGTCACGTGCGGTTATCGTAAATTTTAGTTGGGTGCCATCCACTGAACCTGATATATGTAGCAGTGTTTAAGCCTACCACACTCGTGAGGTCAAGCGCTACATATCAGCCTATCGCTTCTGCTCTTGCTGATACCTATGTTGCTCTTGGCATCGCGATGCAACAGTTCACTACTCGTTTCATAAAACGTATGCCACTGCTTAATATAAGCTGTGCGTACAACACTTTCACATATCTTTTGCGCCGTTTCATAATGTTTCACTCAATAAAAATTTACAACAGTGTGACATGCTCTCCGCATGCTTCGTATAACATCAATTTCCAAGGTAGGTGTGATCACCGAATTTTCGAACAATCGTTCGACAGAAACTTCAAAAGACATGCCTATTGCAATTTATGTAGAGGATCAGCTAGGCAATGGTATTACCTATGCATACGCGAGCCTTACTGATGTTTTTGTCTCATTGCTGTGGCAATATTAGATAGTGTACACGTCACACCCTATCTTTTCAAGAGTCGGTCTAAACCATATGACAGACCATTTGTTTATGCACAGCCGTTCTCTTATTTCTCAAAGAGTATAACCTTTCCAATGTTTAAAATAAAACCTACTCAAATAATTTCTGTATCCAAGATGCATTCAACAAAAGTGCACAAAAGAAATAAAAGCTTTCATGTTGAAATTTTTATAAGCCCTAAATGGTATGAATGGAAATGGAGAGAAAATAACTCTATTCTATTGATGTCGCGACCATACACAAAAACTCATACATTGAAATCCGGAGGGTAATGTCCGGGCCTCACCTGGTGAACAGTGCTACGCCACGGTCTATTCCTCTTTATCAATAGTTCATGAAATACCCTATTTATGAGCGAAGTATTTCAGTTCTAAATTTTCTTACACAATCATTTGCTTCTCACATTGAAAGCATCACATTCGGACTGCTACAAATATCGTTTTGATAGACACTGATACTTTAAAATGTCGATGTATTTGTACGGTTCCATTTCTGTTATTCATGTCGCTCGGTGCTTCTCATAGTTTTTTTTAAATAGCTTTGCTATCTTAGTATGAGTACACATATAACACCTATAGACGAGTTTAAAGTATTACGTGTGTGGGAGTTCAAGATGATTCGGACATAAATGATATTGTAGAAATATATTGCAAGACACCTATCTTCAGGGCGAAAGATCAGCCGCGGAAATCACCCTATTTTCTAAGTTTGCGTACTGCTCTGTTCGGTATTATGCAAATATAGACTGTCGGCATCCTGTTACTTGTATCGAATAGGGTAGGTATGTTAAAAAACAAAAACCAATTTCGTTTTGCCTTTTTTCCTCTGCTATTCCTTCCGACGCTTAGTTTCTTCACGAATATATTTCATGGGCTATTCTCAGTGAAGCCTGACGGTTCTGAAGACTATCCACGTTTTTTCTTAAGCTTTAGCTAATTGATGCGGGTTGTTTCTACGCTGCTCAATTCTATGTCGTTGCTAGGCGTTACCTCGGTGATGATAAGTAGTTTCTGCATTGATCCTCATTGCAGAGATGCTCGTGTCTAACCACAGGCAGTAATAAACACAACCCTAATGTACACTCTTAAGAGGCCCAAACTCGATCTGAAACCGAACATGAACGTCTCTCATACAGTCACAGACAAGACCCGGACATTCAAACCTCCAAAAAGAAACTCGCCCTGAAATCAAGCCATTGCACCTTTCATAGACGTACACAGGCGGATCATCGAAAGGGTAGGCCTTCCATTTCTTCGGGGTCGTTTTGCAGCCGCCGCGTTGGACGAACTGTTGTCTTGTTTCTTATTAGTGGTTGAGCAATGAGTAGTGATATTTACTCAATTTCGGTAGCACATACACGTTTATGATTATGACACTTTTGTAATTATCCCAGGATTATCGAGATTTCAATCATTTTCCAGTGCTGGGTGAGAGCTACACTGTACTGTACAAAGCTCTGCTTAACTCTCTTGGCTCTCCTTATTGGATGGTGGGTATGCGAGTTCGAATCTCGTCTTGCGAAGAAGCTGCTCCCCTATAATTTCCTCTTTCTGTATCTTTATGTTTTATTTATATCTTTTTCTCGCTGTCTTTCTCTCTCTCTCCCTCTTTACCTCGCCGTTCATAATTACTGCCTTTCTCGCTGGATGAATTGCCCCTTGTCTTTTGCGAGCTCACCAGAAGTAAAAGACGATGACGATGAGGAGGAGGAGGATGAAAATAGCGCGTGCCAATTCATGATGGCGTTTTTCTGGTCAGGACGTACAAACTACGGCGAGCGACCACAACTTGGCTCTTAAAGAAGCATACAAAATAGGAACCTAAGGAGATTGGGGTAATGAAGGGTGAGCGGCAGTGGAGTAAGGAGAAATCTGAATCTGGTGGTTTCAAGAGGACAGCTATGTGCAAAATACACAAATCTCAGATTAAGTCAATACTGAGTGCAAGTTCATGTGCGCAGAAAAAAAGTGGGGCATAGGGTTGTGCGCTGGCGATTCTTCACAGCTGTTGCCTTCTATTAACAATGTTATAAAATGTTTGCCATTGTTGCGCGTAAGGGAAATGACAGCCAACCTAAAGTGGCCTCTACAAACGCACACTCTGCAGCCTTGGCCCATTGTGAGCTTTTTTTACCCGAATTAATGGTAAGAAATTCAAACGACCGAGATCAGTGGAAACCGTCATAAGTCTGGAGTTTCTCACGCGGGGTTTTGCAATACGTATAATATATTTCGAGATCCATTGCCATTTGCGTTTCTGACTTTTCCTATATTTTTATATATATTGGAAAGAATGATGCGACAGTCAGCAGCTGGAATCACATAAACATGCCTGCGTGAGCCCGTGATCAGCACTTATTTTGCAATTGTTTTTTTTTTCAGCGCAGTAAAAACTTTCCGATTATATGGTTTTCGAGAATAACCAACAAAAAAATTGTCAGATGCCACGTACCTGGAAATCGATGTTATGCGAAGCGTGCGGAGAGATGGTAACCAGGTTGCAATATTTTTTATTGAATGACACGTCCCGAAATAACGCTATGTACAAATGTTGCACGCACAGACGTATGTTGAAGAGTTGTAGATGTTTATATAACCAGTTATCTGCACTTGCACACCGATACCAACTAAAACATGCGTATTAGCAACTCAGGAAGCTGATATGAAGCGTTGATGCTCGCGAGGATGCTGGCCCTGGACACTGCTACATAAATCAACTTGAGCGCACGGCAAGTAACCAGAGTTGACGTTTACCCGACGTGACGGCTGTATCAAAGTTGTACATATGTAATGGATTATAAAATTGGGTAGGCAGCACTGCAGCTAGTTACTGTTGACGTTTCACGAAGATTAGTGTCTATTTGAAAAATAGTTCAGGGACTTGGCGTAGCTCCATGGTGAAATTTTTCATTGCCACGCAGAATGTTTTGGTTCGATTCCAGCCGTAACTCTGAAATTATTCTATGCCTTCTTTGGGTCGATGCGACCGATGTCGAGTATTTCTTACCGTTCATGCGTTAAAATTGCGCATGTGTGTTTTCATCGTTCCTGGGTAGCTACTAAGTGTCAATCACTTGTGGCACATACCCGCATACCAGCGGCACATACCTGCTCGTGGGTATGCGCCACTGTCTGGCGGGAAGTGTTTCATGACGTACGTGACGGGATGGTGACAATAATCATGTCTTGACCTGCACGTCACAACCGTCAAGCCATCTTACCCTCCCCTGCTAATTTTGGTTCACGCCAAGTTAAGGGGGTGACCACGAGAGCATCCAAACGTAAGCGGCTAAATACAAAGATACGCTCAATGTCGTCAAAGTTCACTAAGAAATGCGTCGCATTTAAAAATGGGTGCGCCTACTTTTAGCTAGAACTTATATGTTTAGACCTGTACCCTGGCACGCGGATGATTCTAATTAGCAGAAAATGATTTTAGCAACATACAGAATTAATAAGAAGTTATCTTGGAAGAATATCTTGCTATGTTAGCGAGCTCCCGAGACTAAACTTCAAAGAGTGAATTCGCAAAGTTGCATAGATGGTCACTCAAAGCATATGTTTGAGGTTTTGTATCCTGAACTGACTTTGGTATGTGCAGTTGAATAGAAAAACCTCAAAGTTAAACTTTGGCGATGTGCGAAAATGTACTTTGCGTTCATGTTGGTTGTTTATTTTACCAAGTAAATGGAGAGTAGCATGTATTCAAACAGGCCAAACCTGAGAGTTTAATACACCTACAGTTCTACAGGAAGGAAGTATGCCGCACATCGTTCAGTATAGCGTCGGTTGGAGCAGGTAATAAGGTGATTGTAGCAATAATTCAGTATAGTTAGTACAGTTGATAACCTCCAAACAAACTTAAGTTCTCTATTCGTTTTGCTAAGGTCGTTACAAATGTAAACAGAAGATTCTGGCGCTTTTATAAAACAGCAATGAGGCATATTTAGAAGCTGTTAAATGTTCATACAAGAACTGTTATTTATTTTCTCTAACATTCGTAACTATGCAAGGTAACTTTTTATAGGCAAGTAGAATCGTGGAACTACAATGTCGCGAATAGCATTGCGCATCCTTCCACGAAGAAATACGCACCAAGAATTCTCAAAAGCGCCGGTAATTTCAAAGCTAATCCTATACCGCCACTCCGCGGTGCTTCTAATGACTGAAGAACAGAAACAGAGAGGGCGCCACGTTCCCACGGATAGTACTTCTAAGCCTACGCCCACATTTGAAAATTACGTGAGCTGTTTTCTTCGAATATAGGTTGCTACATAACATTACTGACTGAAAGTCATATACCAGTGGCAGAATGTGGCCATTGTTTTAGCAAACTTTTTTTATGTGTTCAATAGCAATCAAGAAACCCGTAGTGTTAGCTTGCGTTGCTGTCTCCGAAAGAAATTTCCGTATTGATACAACGGGGGTTTTCGCGCTTTTACATCTCGTATTTCCAGTGTAGACCGATTTATTTCAGCATAAAAACTGTTACAGGTGCTTCGGATTTCACGGGCTGCGCTAGCAGAGCGTTGTGTAATACGACACCGGTGGCATGCTGGCGCGGCCTGAAGTTTCCTGCGCAGTGGTAGGTTGCCCCGTAGAGCTAGGCTGCACGACACAAGAAAAAGGAACTGTTGAAGACTTCCGAACGGTCAGTACCCTAATTGAACCGTGTACTACTAATCTGAGGCACGGCTGCAGCTTCAGCCTATCGCTTACAGATTAGTACCATGCACTGTGTGAAATAGGGGCACATTAGCGAACAGAAGATGATCAAATATTTCCGGGGCCCTCCGCTACGGCGTCTGCCCTAATAAGATGCTGGTTTTGGGATGTATAACTCCGAATATTATAAATATCAAATTAATCCCGTGATCTGAGAGCGTCCGCTATTTCTAGTGCAGCTATTCGTCACTTGAGTTACGGTGCAATTATGACAATTCTTCGTTTAAAAAGCTTTTCTTCGCTTTCATTAGGTATATATACGTAACTTACGTATGCAATTATATAATGTATTTAGAGTTGATATATAATTTTAGGCAAATAATACAGCTAGAATATAGTTAGCATATAGCTAAAACAAACATATATAGAAAAGCAGGAGAAAGCCTACTTCTGTATAACCACTTTTGTTAGAAGTCACCAAAACTTCATACGGGAAGCCTTTCAAAAACAGTGATCATGTCTGTTTTTTAATTAGTTTTACTGTGAAAGAAGAAGTATTGGACGTGCTGAAGGCAAAGCAAGCGTGCTGAGGTACCTTGCAAAATTTTTGATAACACGAATTTGAACGTTTCTACATGAAGCTAGAGGTAGACTTCTATATATTTGGCAAGAAGAAATCTTAGTATAATAGGAAGCTTCAGGAACGCTTAGGACAAGGAAAGAATTTGTCAGCCCGCGTTATTATAACTCTACAACTATATTTAAATGGAAATTGTCCTAGGGGATCCCTCGAAAGCTCACTTCTGGCTGACCAGCAATGGGCCACCCACCAGACCCACAAAGCGGCTGCCAGGTATTCTCTGTCGGTTCCAGCGTCTAAGACGACTACCCACCGCCCCGCCTGCACCCCTCACCCCCCACCACACACACACACACACACACACACACACGCCACACACGCACACACGCACGCACACACACACACACGTGTGTGTGCGTGTGTGTGTGTGTTTCTCTGAGTGAATAACTCGTTTATGACCTTTACTCCAACTGTAACTCAATGTTGCCACTGCCTTGCATATGTATATGCACTACACTATTTTTAGGAATGCACTTGGGAAGCCTACAAATATTGATATTGGAAACCAGGCTTCTACTTTCTAATGCTTTGGTTTCTATACACATAAACACCATGATGGCATATATCCTACTGTGAAATAGATTATTCAACTAAGATAACCCACGAAAAGGAGAGAAAATTATTTGGTCAAGTTCTTTTAATTCAGTTTGTAGAAGCGGCAATCTGTTAAACTGTATGAATCTGGTTGTCTGTTCTTTTACTCAAGCCTGTCTGTCTGTCTGTCCTCCGTCCATCCGTCTGTCTGTCTGTCCGTCCATCCGTCCTTATGTCTGTCGACTTGACTATTGTGTTTAGAAAAAGTTAATTCTATCATGGGACGCAACAAACCTATGGAACGAGCGTCTGTACAACAAGCACAATAACAAATGACAAAGCACAACATACATTACACATTTAAACAAAAGTGTCCAAGTCCGTGGAGTGTGTTTAGAAAAAAATGTTTAACGATTTCGAGTACTTCGTACTCAACTATGGGAGAGCACTGAGCCGTCCCGCTAAAAGAATACACAGATACTAGTGGACCTGTGATCAAGAGATGGATATCCATTGTGAAACGGAACGACTTGTCTTTTTGCCATTTACGCTTTAACTTTAGTTCCGAAATCCAACCTCATCTACAGCGCCCACCAATGTTGCTCTGGTTCCGTCTCTCTTAATTTTGCGTAGCTTCAATTAAAAAGCAAATGTTGCGCAACTTGAGGCAAAACATCAACAAGTCAATATGCTCTGGCGTGTTTTTTTTATACTATCGAAGTCATAAATAAGTTATTTCTAAGGAAGGTAGCGTTTATTAGGCTAAGCTGACAGTGCAACACCATGCATGAAAAGGCATGTGTTTCCTGCGCTTTGCTAAGACGATACAGTGGTGACACCTACACGCTGCGCGCATCGAGGCACTTAACGCAGCGCCTCCAGAATCCCATTCACTGAATTTCTCGCGCAGAACATCCAATAAATGTCTTATTCACTCTCTCCAGATGGAAGACTATTGACATTCGACGACATTTGCAGTAAACGTGCAGATAGAGGGCGAATTTCGTTTTGCTTTTCCATTCTTCTGTTATTTATGGAAATACGATGTGTGTATATTGTTTGGCGCACGTATAATTTTTAAGTTATAGTTTGCCGTTAACCAAGTGTTCTCAAATAGGTGACCGGCATAATGGGCAATCGCAGGGAACTGTGGGATACGACGGCTTCCGGTTCAACGCATCACGCGGGCTAGCAGCGGCACGCGCGTATTTTTGTACAGCTCCGTCGAATAAAAAAAAAAAACCCTCTTCGTGCAATGTCAGTGCTTTAGAAGTTGGTTTTTGTTTTTGCTGACCATGACTGTGACGATGACAAGCTACGAAAGCCATGAACGGCAAAGAAACTTTTTCATCGCACCAAAATGATCTGCAACGCTTTTATGCTGCGCCAGATTGGCCTAGCAGATCAGTCGATACAGGAAACAGTTCTCATTGTATGATACATTACTGCAGATAAAAAATCACCATTTTAAAGATCTCAGGGGACGGGGATATAGTGTGCTAAAAGTTCATTTCGGGGTCGCTGCTTTGGCTGACATCGTCGGTCTATCTGCATGAAGCGCAGCACTTATTGAGCGAATTGAGATATCTTTTTTTTTCTCGCCTTCTGCGCGCTATGAGATGCATTTCTTAGTCGAATACAAATTCTTATATAAACGCTGATCTTGATTAAGCTGCGCGGCATGGCGACACTTAAACAATACAGTCAGACATAGGCGGCGCTGAATAATCTAAACCCTGCGCTTGCTTAACGCACTTCTTCCTTTGATTGCCGTCCTGGCGCACAGTTTGACCAAGATTAACGCAAATGCACTCGTCCAGCGCTCCGTGTAAACTTACTCTTGAGTGAAGCTCTTGCCTTTTTTGTCATATATACGGGTGGAATGGCTGGTGCCAATCTCGTATGGCAGGTATAGATTTCACCCGCGCTTTCCGATAATATCTTTGCTAGGCGCGCCTGCGCAACAATTTATTTCTCAATATAATATTCACAGCAAATTCATACGTAAGCTTTTTTTAGTGTGGAATACACATGTATATGTTATAAAATTCTTTTCGCACTCTCTGGATTTAACGTTCCGTGTAAACTCAAAAGCTACCTGTCGCCGTGGCTTTCTTCACAGTCACGGCCCACCTCAATATTCTTTCTTCGTTTCGTAGCAATCGATTCATGCATTTGCCTTTCACGCTCGAGTTGGACCAGCCAACGGCTTAACACCGACCATGGTTTATCAGGACGAAGATAAACGGACAACCGCGTGCGCTAATCCCCGATAATCTGAGGCTTGCGGCGAAGCAGTTCACCGTCGTGTACTCTTCTCGAACCGGAAGCCGGTAGCAGACGGTGCATCCCGCAATCCCTCGCTCTGTTACTGGTCACCTATTGTACTGAAGAGTACAGTTCTCTAGGTAATGAAAGTACGTAACCTCTATGTACGCAACCTTGAAAACACAAAAAATCCGGTTTACTTTCGTTCGGGCGCGTAATCAAATAAGTCTACAGCTGA
Source organism: Rhipicephalus microplus (assembly GCF_013339725.1). Lineage (NCBI taxonomy): Eukaryota > Metazoa > Arthropoda > Arachnida > Ixodida > Ixodidae > Rhipicephalus > Rhipicephalus microplus. The sequence continues at coordinate 105,880,952 of NC_051168.1, read as the reverse complement.
ATGTTCAAGAGATTTCATTGAAGTGCCTGTCACAATGAGAAGGCTGAATGAAGGAGGCACCTTAAATATCGATACTAAATCATACCTAAAACACAGTAAATACTACTCACAGAAAACGACATTTCATATTAGCTGTATGACTGAACAGCCTAAGAGCAATGACCAAATGAAAGTAATTTAGTCGAATAAGCACGCAATGAAAGACCCATTTAACGAATATATGCGTTCGATACCCTTTGATTGATTGATATGTGGGGTTTAACGTCCCAAAACCACTATATGATTATGAGAGACGCCGTAGTGGAGGGCTCCGGAAATTTAGACCACCTGGGGTTCTTTAACGTGCACCCAAATCTGTTCGATACCCTTTCACAACTGACTATTCACCGCATAAATTATGCTTGTCTACCACTGATCAAGTGTTTATATTGAAACACAACATTTTAGGCATATATTGTGCCATACTGTGAAACAAGCTGTACTGATTATGACAAGCCTTCAAAAAAGACGTCTGGTATGTGTAATAATAGACTTCATATAAAGCCGAGATCTCATGACAAGCTTCTCAATATACTAACCAGCATTGCACATACTTGCGCAGTGCTGTAGCTATCCGCTTGCGAGGTAGGTATCCGCTTGTTACACTCCTGTTTTTCATATGAAACGTTCTTGCAATGAGACCTGCTGTAGTAGTGTAGCATACGGCCACTTTTTCTAACTATTGTTACTCTGAGAAAGTGAGTTTCTAACTTAAATGCCCTTGAAGACGCATGCTTGCGCATCTAGCAAGTTCATAAAGAAAATTATGCATTTGTGTAAAGAAAATATGCGTTGTACACTTGTTTAGACGCGTAGATTTGATTGTCTTCGCGCTTCTTAAAACCAGCTGGACAGTAGGTAACGTGTCCACTGTGTTTGTTTTGTGGTTTGTAAGATCAGAACGTTTATCCAACACGTTTTTTACATTAGAAAAAAGAAGATTAGCACAACCGATTATATATATATATATATATATATATATATATATATATATATATATATATATATATATATATATATATATATATATTTAAACGTATTTGGCACTGATTCGCTGAGTCATTAGTCATTTTCGCTTACCAAACACCGCGCGTCTGAAGTGCACACTAAACAATTTATTTTTTATCCCCCTCCCCCCCCCCCCCCCCTTGGACATATTTTTGGTCATTCAGACATATTCGGACATATTTTTGGTCATTCGGACATTCGGACATGTTTTCGGTTAAAGTTCTAAGACTAAAGCCACCACACTTCACCATAGCCGTACCATACGTTAGGCTTATACGGCATCATCGCCCGTGTGCGATGGTCGTAGCGAAAAACATGGATATTAATATAAGAAGAATGTCATAGCCGCTCGCGTTGAGTTTCGATCGTGACCGATCGATAGAGATAATATTCGCTTACTTCACTACATAGATCTAAGGCTAACAACGTGGATATTAGAAGTTTCAAGTGCATTCCAGTGCGCTGAAATTGAGTGGTGTGCGCTGGTAACGCTATTCTTTTTTGTTAAGAATATGTAAAATCTAAGAAAACAAATGGAGTACGCTTTACTGCATATATGTGAGGTTATTAGGTAGTGCTAATCCCTGGAGGTGTGCCGGCGTATCTAAAGGTAATCAAGAGCAAGAGTGTAAATGCGTTTTACTCTCTCATTCCCGAGGAGTATATGGGCATTTCACTCTCTCAAAAAGGGGAAGAGTAGAAAACTGTTTCCCTCTTTCGTTTCATACAGAGTGAAAATGAATTACTCTATCTGATGTCTTGGGAGAGTAAAAGAACACTCTGAAGAGTGACTTGGCCTTTTTTACTCCTTCCATATCCTCCGCAGTTTTTAGAATGTGTATATAAAATTCATGAAAACCTATGCGCTTATTACCACTCAAGTATGGTGACTGCGTTTGAAATATCTTTTGTAAAATAAAAAAGAAATAGCAGATAGGTTTGTAACAAGATTTCTCTGTACCGTTCTTCGCCATTTGTGCACAAATAAAGGTTGTATGAAATATCGAGTCACAACGTACCCTGCTGTGTAAAAAAATGGCCCTGTATCTGCATGTTACACTATTCTCAAGAGAGTGAACAAAATGTCTATGTGATGTTCTGCGCAAAAAAGAAATGGTGCATGGCATTCTGGAGGCGCTGCGTTAGGCCGCGTTCACACTGAGCATTCCGGCCGCCGAAAGTGCTCCGAATCCGGTTCGGCGGTGGCGAGATCCGCCGAAAGGGCCCTCTCCGCGCCGATCGCTCTCGGACCGATTTGTGCGGTGTCTGCCGCCGAATCGGTCACCGCGGACCAATAGGAGCGCTAGTCAATTAATTTGAAAAATGGCGGCCAAGCCCTACTCACTTATTATGCTGCAGTGCACGTAACTGAACGTTGAAACCAACGGTAGTTTAACCTACTGTGTGCCTACTTCACCTCCGTATTTCGTAAAAGAGGTGACCGAGCTTGCTGTTGGCGCGACCGAGCTTGTTGCGGTCTTGCAGAGCAAAACAAACCCACCAACGTCGCTGGCGTCGGCGGTTTTTCTGCTCTTCGTGCATTACAAGACAGCCGCTTGCCGGCAAAGTAAGCAGTACTGTCTTTTCTTGCGTACGAGAATCATCGAAATATACACTACCGGATAGCGTAGTGGCGTTTGCGAGCCGCGACAACAACCAGGTGACAGCGCATCCATCCCGCGTTCACCCCGTAGTAGATGGCATATTCGGCGGCGCGGGGCGCGTCCAGTGCGAACGACGCTGTGTTTCGGCGGCAGGGGAATTTCGGTCGCTGTATAAAGCGGATGTTTCAGTGTGAACTAGGCATTAGAGTGCCACGAGCGTGAAGCGGAGGCGAACGAGTGCATCAAGTCGTCACACGTGAGACACGAGCGCTGTCTGGCAGTTATCTTGAAAAACGAAGCGTACGCGCCCTGCGCGCCCGTTTCAGAGGTGATAAGGTGTAGAGCGCAAGGCGAGGGGTAGGTGCCACCGCCGTGTCGTCTTAGCAAAGCGTTGGAAACACTTGCCTTTTCGGGCGAGCGTTGCATGGTCAGCGCAGCGTGATAAACGCTACGGTCCTTAGAATTACTTATGTATGGCTTTTCTAGCAAGAGACACACATACAGAATATTGACGTGTTGTTATGGTGCCTTATATATGCGCAATAATTTCTTTTTCAAGGACAATCGCCGCACAAGTACGAACGCTGAATATTGAGGAATGTTGGTGGGCGCTGCAGATGGGGTCGGCCTTTTGGAGTATCGTTTGGCCACTTTAGTGCCGTTGAGGTTACTGTTAAGGGTGAACAAACAGGCAGGCAGGCAGGCAGGCAGGCAGGCCAAAATTTTTGCGCCGAAGGTCCCCAAGAAAGACTATCGTCTTTAAAGCTTCTGGTAGAATGTTCGCCGGCCTACTCAGTGTGCCTGAGTAGACAGGGGTAATCGGTGCTTTACTCAGAAGATATTGGGTGTGTGGTCTTGAAGTTCATCACCCCAGAAAGTTACATGCTATAAGCTTCTACAACTCATGGGGGCAACATCACTGAGTGACCGCCTGTGAAACCCCCAGCTCTGCGTTCGGTGTTTGTGTGGTGTGCAATGTGAATCTCTTTCTCTCAATTTTTCTCTCTCTTTAATTCCTTATTGCCCTTTTCCTACTAGTATAGTAGTGACTGGGCGTAGTCTAGTTAACTTCGCTAGCTTTTTTTTTACATTAATAAGGATGATAGTCGTTCATGGAATACTTCAACGCTAAATTTTGGTCCGTATGTCTGTGTGTCTGTCGTTTGAATTTTCTGCCTGTCAACGAAAACGATTCAGCTACTAGCCAAAGTTGAACCATTTCCTCAACGCACATCACTCTTGTTCAAGTGTCTGCGTTCATACTTGTGCACATTGTCGAATAAAAAGCCAGTATTACGCATATCTGCATATCAACACATCAATATTTTGCGGTATGTTTTTTATACTATAAAAGGCATAAAAATAGGTAATAAAAGCCCGCAGCGTTAATTGCGCTGCACTGGTAATGTGATGCTATGCACGAAAAGGCGGGTGTTTTCTACGCATTGCTAAGTTCGCACAGTGGCGGCACCTACCCGTCGATTTGCATTCTACAAGTTGTAGCCTTCGAGATAGGGCGCGCTCGCCATCGCGTGCATATCGGAAGCCATGCACAAACAGATCCTTTCATTATCAAAGATTACTGCCAGATGACACTCATAACTCACACAGCGCTTCAAGAATTCATTCACCAAAATTTCTGGTACAGAACATCAAATAACTGCTTTTTTTTATTCACGCTTTGCAGTCGGAAGACGTTTGACGGGATTTGCAGAGAAACACGAAGATCCGAGGCCTAATTTGCCCTTTCTTCGGTGGTTCATTATTCTAAAAAACATATATTCCCTAAACGTGAAATAACCTTATCGTCTTACGCGGTAACGTATATATGGTATCAACTTTTGCATTTAAATTATGCGTTTTCATGCATGTGACACAAATATGAAGCACGCTGTCACCAAGAGCTCCGCATTTTATCCATGAGGGAGTATATTTCTTGTCTTTAAAGCTGCAGCTAATTATGCGTCCCCAAGTGTTGATATATATGCTTGCTGCGAAATTCACCAATCGTAGCAGGTTGGCAGGTAAAGTGAGTTTACCTTTTCGAGTTTAGAAGTTCAAGCTGTTAAAATACCATGACGTGACGCGCCTAGTACCCAGAACATGTTGGATAGGTCAAAAAGTCTACACGACAGTTTTACAGTCTTCCAATGGTCTGCCGATAGGCCAGTAGTTTGCTTCGTGTACAAGTCAGCAAAACAACCCCGTATTTGATCTTAAAATGAGTGTCATTTTTGTTCGAATGGCTTTCCTACATTTATATTTTTTCTGCCGTGTTACCGCTAGTTTTTAATTAAAAAAGAAAGTTTTTTTATTCTATTACCGCTCATTAGATATATGCTTGTCTTGTCAATCGCAACAGTTCATCTTCTTCATTCACAGAAACCAATGAATACAAGGACATTCAAGGTCGTCAGCCTGCTTTGGGCAGCGATGGCCTTGTGTCTGCTTGTTGGTCAGACGGAGGGAATAGTATGTTCACCTGGCGTCTGCGAGCAAGAGACGTGTGAACCCATTGACGAATCTACCTGCGACGGAATTGTGAAACCACGAGCAACTTTCTGCCAGTGTTGTCCGGCTTGCATCAGACTTCTCCGTGAGTGTCTTTGTTTGTTGTTCATCACTGGCTATCCGAGAATAATCTGGATTGTGGTTACAAAGTAAAGCAAGTAAAATTAGATGTCGTACGCTAGATAATAACATCGCCGGTATTTTACGTGGCTACAGAATAATACCATAATGAGACTCGCCATCGTGCAAGGCTTTGTAATATATGCATAACTTGGGATCTTTGATTATGTACCTAAATAGAAAACCACGGGCCTCTGTACTTTGTCGTTCATCGAAATGCGACCACCGTTATCATGATCGTACCCGGAAGAAACGGGTCAGTACAACCGATAACCAAAACTGTGCTGATCGGTCTGCGGGTTAATAAACAAATAACGTGGTGTGATCCCCTTAAAATTTGGCCACATGCTACAATCGCAATCGACGACGCCAAATTGTTAATCTATGCTATAGGCTGCGAAGCAAAGTGTAAGCTTTTGTTAAAAGCGGACATTGCCACTCAGTCATTTTGCAGTTAATCAGGGTAACAGACTTTTTTGATTCACTTACGTCCAGATATGCTTGTATACAAGCACTGGCAGTGCTTCAAAGCAAGAAACATTCTAATTGAGCAGGATCGCAGGTTGACATTATACAATTAGAAGTAGCTCATAATGGATATCTCGTCTAGTAACATAATGTAACAAGGCAGCAGCCGCAGTAGCGTTTTCTTGTAACTGTATGGCCCCAAAGTGAACATGGTAACTACGCATTGGAATATCAGATCGTTATGTTTTATAAATATATTGAGCGTAATAGCTCACACATTCTGCTTGTCTTTTCTTTTCTATTCAGTGATGCTTACAAATGGTTTAAGTATGAATTAATTTAACTGGCGGTATTGTGATGAAGTCTCAAGTCATTTCTGCGCAGTTTGGAAGATGTTTTCATCCAATCGATTCAGAATGTTTCTGTCCTTCTCGAAAAGGATAAAAAACTTGCCTGCAGATTAGCTCGGCTATGCTAGGCTATGCGTTGCGTGAATTACGGTTGGACGGATTGACGTAAGAGGCCTCCTCGGACATGCGCAGTATACCACTCTTGATAAGCCATGCGGAGCTGCTCAATCTCGGCCAGCTTAGCTTACGCTTCGAAATTGTGAAACGCTTGAGCTCTGCCTTTAAGAGCAGGTATTGATAGCGTAAGCCTAGTGCGTATGTCGTGTCTGTTCTGCTGTTTTGGCTATCGGCGCATGCATGAACCATGCCTTAAAGGAACGAATGACTGTGCGCGTATCATCGGCCGTTTCAAAGTACCGCTAAATGCCTACTGCAAGCATGGCTATTTAGTGCCCACTGCGCCACAATTGAACCTACACAGATGTCCACTTTGTTTATGCAAACTACGTCTGAGCGCTCACACCTTTTTACGCTTGGCATGATGCTACCCTTCTGCCACGCGATATATGGTGGACTAAAGAGACTGCTTTCACAACATGACATTCATATAAAGTTTCCTTTCTCAAAGCCGTTTCAACAAATATTCTTGCTCTGTTGTAGAAGACCCGCTCTCCGCGCGAAGGCCTGAGGTCAATCCTCACTCGAACGACGAAATACGTGTTACCTTATTTATTTGCAGCTTTCTCAATTTTTCGGTCACGGGTGAGGCTATGATTCATTGCCTGCAACGAACGACGCCTTCGCCGGCACCGCGATTCCTGCGAAACGAGCTGTTAAATGCTCCCACGTTAGAATGTAATGACGCGATAGAGGACTAATGCACAAATGTTGAGCTCAAAATACGTCCTCTAATACTGTTTGTAAGTTATCTCTATTGCACGGGCAAAGTCCCTTTTTAGCGCATAAAAGTGAGAAAGTTTGTACCCGAGAAACTCCCGTGTCGTGTTCAGAATCTGTGTCAGCATCTTTAGTATTGAAGGAAAGCCGAACGTTGTTCAGGTGTGACAGCTCACGATGGGTGGAAACAACACAAAATACGAGTGGAATCAAAATTCAATCTCCGGTCTTTGACGTTGCGAGTAAGTGTTTCACTACAGAGCCACGAAAGCGCTTGAAATTTCAAAGAAAAACAACAACACAAAAGTACCTATAATGGTGTGATGTATAAGGCAAGGAGTCGAGTTATTACATGTAATACTGCGTGCCAGAAGCGTAAAATAGCACCAGACATCCCGCCAGGTGGACACTGTCACGAACAGTGTGACAGCATTCGCCTCTGCCTAAACAGTGGCTATACATCAAAATTCAGAGACGTAAAGGTTTAAATTATATTAAGACATTCAGGATAGATAAGTTCCTGTTTAAAATGAAACGTGTAAACATGTTTCGGAGTTCCTGCAAAGCAGGTTTACTGTTGAGAGTGAGCATCTTAGCGCAATTAGTACTATCAAGCAGAATTGATCATCCTAATAAAGTTGGCGTTATGTCATGTCTGTTCCAAACATGCCGTCATTCATTTATTCCCAGAACATCAGTTGACTGGAACCACCTTCCCGGATATGTGGCCATCTTGACCAATCACCACTTGTTTCGTTCTGCACCAACTAGCATTGTATAAGCGCCTACAGCTATTTACGTGTTCTCTTTGTACACAATGCTTATATTTTGTTTGTTTTTTATTTTTATTATTAGCTAACATTGTACGAGTAAAAATCGTGTTTCACCCCCCCTCCTTTACATATTGCCACTGACCCGGATGGTATACGAAATAAATAAAAAATAAATAAATAAATGTTTTCCCGCTAACACTTTTTCCTTATTTTTTAAGGGGAAAACGACTCCTGCTTCAGTCTTCTGCTCAGCGGAGGAGGGCCACCAAAGGCAGAATGTGGCAAGGGCCTATACTGTGATCCCAGTACAACAAAGTGTGTTCCTCTGCAAGCAGCGTGATTTCAATACCTTGCAGTTTTGTTAGTGACCAACGCAGTAGCAATATGGCTATCGTTTAGCATCGAATGTTCAACGAAACAAATGATGAAAAACTAATAAAGTTCTTCTGTTCCCTGTGTTTGGGTGTGCATGCCTTCATGATATTCCGACGTGTTCTCAACCCGTGCAGGCTGCATATCCCTTTGCGTATCCCTTCACAATTCACGCTAGCGCTCACAAGAGCTTTTTTCTAGAGAGTGCATAGGGCAGGGATCACTTTCTGATTCAAGACGCGTGCTTCTGTCATTTATTGTAGCACGCATCCATCCAGAGCACTACCGAGCACATAAGCCCGCCTTTCATGCTAAATGCCAAACTATGCATTTCGGGTATCAAGAAATAACCACAGATAAATGGATATAAGATATGCGTCACTTAAACGGACCTAATCTCCTTGTCCATCCTAAATGTATTGGTATGAATGATGTAGGCATTCCCCCGGATTTTAGGTACCAATATTGTTGAGACTGAGAAGATTCTCGCACCCGCGTTGCTCTGGTTGAACACTTGACCCCCTTTTTTTTATTGTGTGCTTACGAGAAGCCCTAGCATTTACCTGCTCCACGCTTCTTGGGCCCAGCATGGCGTTTGCATTCATCGTTTTACCGCAGTAGGTTCAAAAATATTTGCTAAGGCTCCACCAATTCCGAGCTTGTTGTCGAGCTACTTCTTATTGACAATTCAGGTTTCTAACAGTATTTGCCATTGTAGCACGTCAAGCATGCCCATGGCCAGAACAAAGGCCCGCCGCGGCGAGGGGACGCCTTATTCTTGGGACAAGTGGTGCCATCGCCAAAGTAATTACACTTGTGCTCGGTACGGCATCTCCTTTAACCGGCTCCGCCCACTCACCTGCTCCAACGTTTCTTATCCTTGCTCGAATCCCTCCAGTCAACCAGCTGCATTTACCCTCCCCTGTCTTCATCATCCCCTTTTCTATCCTCTCTCTTAACTCGACACCTCTCTGCTCATGTATGTTTCACCCTAGCTTCCTCTACAACATCTCCTCGTTCCCACTCCAGCATCACTTCCCTTGAACTTTTCTTCATTCATTGGGATTCTCTGTCAGTTGGTTTATGCTATTATTTCTGAATGAATGGATCGATGATGAGAGTCCCCTTTACAGGTCTCCCACCAGAATCCCCATGACAAGTCTTAAACCAAAATCAACAAATGAAAAGAAACATTCTTAAGGGGCGAAGCTCTATATAACGACACCAGATCGTTCCTCATAGCCGTTGTAGTATGTAACAAGTATAACATTTTGACCTCCAAGGTGGTGCCGGTGAGAGATTTCTTCTGTGCGTTGTTGAACAATATGAAATAGTGCTCAATGTACATGCCAATGGCTGCTGATGGGGAATGAGAGACGGGAGCATTCGGCTTTTAGTTAACGCGCACGCTGCAATCCCCATTAGCAGTCATTGGCACGTACATTGAGTACTATCTGACAAGAAAGGGTTGTCACGATATACTCGCGGGGTGTAACCTCCTTAGTTTTCGAAAGGTTTAGCGAGCGTTGAGCCGCAGTGCCATGAATGCAATGAACTAGTACATACCATGAATGAACTCGAGGTGGTTAAAGTTGGGAAGTAGACACGAAGCGCAAGCCGTAAGAAAGTGTGCGTGTGTCACCTCTCGTTTAGTCTTTGGAATGTCCGCTGGATGGCGGTGCTTCTATATGGAGAATATATGATGAAAAGATGCGAGATGGTAGTACTTGGAGTGTTGAATAGATGGACGAACGGACGCACAGACAGATGCATGGATGGACGCATGAACAGATGCAGGGACGGACGCACGAACGGGCGGATGGACGGTCACACAGACGGACGCATGGACGGACGGAAGTAAGAACGAATGAACGGAAGAATGCTTCGCCTCACTCTCCATCATTCACTTCGTGGATATGCTGCCAATTTTTTTCTTTCCTTTAATAGTAGGCCTAACACATTAATTAAACAAGAAAAAATGACGCAAGTGAAAAACTCGGTTCAATTGGCAGCCCACTACGGATATCTTGCGCAGTCAGGCAAACACTGCCTCCAGCTTCTATTTCTGTTCTGTACGAAACAGTTCTCCCTATTTTAGCCTGCCGTGTCATTGCATTTCGCTGTGCTATGACGCACCGCTGGGATGCATAGGGACGCGACGTACGTTGCCTGTATAGACAGCTTCGTGTGGGTGTGCAGCGGAATGTATGCACGTAAGCTTACAACCAATGCTGGAGAAAGAGCACGATTTTTATTGTGCGCGGACTGCACCAGGCTAGGTCCGGGCGCTCAAAGCGGCAGTACACTGAACGCATCACTGGGTACTCGTGGCGCTCCAAGCGATAGTGAGGGCGTGTCACTATAGCCTCCATCGTCAACCTATTGAGGTAGCGATGGTATATAGGTTTATTGAGTCATAGATGTAACTGGACATCAGGAACGTGGTATGGAGGCTTTAAATATGGTGAGTGCCTCATTGGCGTGTGTGTTACAGACTCTTGTTTTTTCTATACTGCTCATCAGCTTGGCATAAGATGCGACGAACGCCGAGAGAAACATTCCTGAACCGTTCCGTCAGCTTCTAAGCATTGTTGTGCGGTTCCAATAGACATGGCTAATATTTGTGCGTTATGGCATCGATGCTGGCGCCACCGTAGTTCCTGCATGAGGTCCGAAGTGATAACATTTGTCTGTGCAAAGGTGCGAAAATACCAGGTTAGCGAACGACGATGTCGACATCTTATGTAGCTTCGCGCCACCATATTCACTGTACACGTTTGTTACTGCCTATAGTATATATGAGCGGAAAATATCGAAAAGGCAACTCATTCGTAACCATTCCGCTGCAAGGGACCTACAAAAGAATTGAAATTCACAATGTTTCTGCAATAACTATTTGTGCTTGCTTGCTTCATCCTCACCCCGCTGGATGGCGCCTGTTATGCAGCCAGTCTGGGAATCTAGGCCTTTCACTTCTAAAAACCTGATTTTAGCTCAAACACAAGACACACTCACACACACACACACATACACTATCCCAGGCATCAAAGACGCACAGCGCGTACTTGAGTGGACACTGTGCATTGAGCGCTGTTCTTGTTTGATGCTTGGGTGTGCGGGTGCGTGAGTGGGTCGTTTGTTTGCGCTTAAAATAAGTTTCTAGAAATATGATCTACCAACTGCCCCAACAACACGTTCTGTTACACTAGGCTTTTCGCGTTTACGGCTTCGGTATTCTAGGTTCTTCTAGCTTCGGTAAGCCGGCTGAAACAAGGTGATTGAAAGTCACGCTCGCCGTTCGGCTGCTTTTGACTTGATGGCTGGGGCCCCCGAAAAGCGAATATGGCGTATATATATAGCCATTAACGAAGGTGCCTTTCTAAGGTGTGGACATAAACGTAAAGACTGCCATCCTCCGGGATTCTTTACGGTCTCGTAATATGGTAATGTAAAAAGTATACGTAGAAGCTAAAACCCCATATTATAACACACACGTGAACAATTTTCAGCACAATTTTCTCAAGTGCTTATTAGTAATTTGGGGCTATGCCAAATTGTGAAAACTGGGCAGTCGGATAGACCAATTTCTTCGCTACTGTAATAAAGTCACAGAGTATATTCGTTTTAAACAATATGACTGATTCCTAAATACTCTTGCTTATTCATCAAGAGTGGCGTTTTGGCTGTTTCATATTCCGGATATACCGTGTAGCCAAGCAACAGTTGCCTCTATCAACTATTCAGCTGCACAAAAAAAAGGTGCATTTATGATTCCACTCCGCTACGTTTGCTGATCGGCCTGCAATCACGCACCTGTCGCATCCTGGCCTAGTGTATAGTACCTATGCGTTTTGAGACGTGGTCGCAAAATTACGCCAGACAACTCCAGAGCTCAAAAGTGAACTGGAAGCCCTCCAAGTGGTATGTGCCTCAATTATTTTTGCTTTGGAAAGTTCTTAATACAACAATACACATGTGCCTCATGCGTAAACACTGTTTGACAAGCGAATAAGCAAGCCTGAACCTATGCAGCAATTTTAAGTGATTCTCGCAAAGTGATATCGTTTCTTGACATAAAAGATCGCTCACTACTTTGTTACGATTTGCCTTACCTTCACTACGTGAGAGTACTGTCAGGTCTTCATCTAAGGCCTCCCGTAATCATATGAGATGTGTCGGAAAATAGCGGCTTCTAAACAATGATATCAATTCAATTGTAGCTTCTAATTAAAAAAAATCGTGAAGTATTCGCGGTATAGCGTTATCTATTCTAACGTCCCAGCTGTAACAGCGCAAACAGGTGCTTACGAATTGCTTAATTTCTTGTCAAACTATTTTCTCACTGCGGCGAAATAAAGAATTTGGCTGTTCGTACTATAAAGGTAAAATTAACAGCCAGAACATCCAGTATTGCTGTTTGGTATGTATTTTGGAGAAAGTTAGAAGTGACTGGGCTAAAAAAAGCTTCTCTCATAGCCTAAATTCAGCCTATTGGCGTAAAAAATATTTCTAATGTTGTTTTTATGGTCTGCTTACGAGGAAGTAAGAGAGCAACAGGATTGGCATTTAAGAAATGAAGTTAATGCTATCAGTGCAATAACAGGTCGTATTTATTAAGATAATGTACATTTTCAACTCATTTCTTTGATTTCAGGAAACTAGGGACTCAGCTATTGCAAAAAGTCAAGCAATTTCTATTTCCGTTAATACGCAAATAAGTTTCGCACTTCGTGAAATCACACACACACACACACACACACACACACTCACACACACACACACACACTCACTCACTCACTCACTCACAAGCAAACAAACAAACAAACACACAAGGTGAACTTTGCAGCTGGTTATTTTTGAGTGTTGTCGTTGTGAAACCTAAGGCCAGAGGACAACTTTGTCTTAACATGCTTGAGCATTAGGGTTTGAATCTGGTGGTCCTCTTCTGTTCTTCTTCGCGACCCTTGCTGCCACGCAAAGAGATTGCCGCCTCCTCTTCCTCAATATGTCCTTGTTCTGAGAGGAAAAAGAAAGCTAGCTTACTATAGAAGTGCACAACGCTAAACGACCAAGCTGCTCTTTTTGGCGATTTCTAGAGCACTGCAACCTTAGAACCTTTGCGATAGAGAAGATACCTTCCCAGAAACTCATATCAACAACCTAACAAAAAAGACCGGCAAAAAGTATTTGATTTCAGAAAACATCTTTAAGATGTCATCTGGATGGCGTCTCTCATAATCATATAGTGGTTTTGGGACGTTAAACCCCACATATCTATCTAAGATGTCATCGGGATATCTAAAAGATCCACTGCCCCCATAAAAGTGTTTTACGTCTTCACAATGGTGTTTTCCTAAACTTCGCATCTATTTACTTAGGGCCGTACAGCACCCTATAAGTGTTTGGCACTTCAGAATGTGGTGACTGTATAGTAAATGCAGTTAGTGAATTCGAGAGTCCCTTGCCTGTAGTACCACTTAATTACTCCAACTTCTACCTCCAGAACTGCGGCCTACCTTTGCGCATGGCTTCCTAATCCGTTCTTCTTTTTTTTTTCAATCTGCAAGCAGCCAAACCTTCCATTTGCACGCCCATTTCCTACCGCTAAAATCCTACACTGATGCATGTTCACGGGCTGCTTTTTGTAATTAAATATAATATAAAAAACACAGAGTGGCTGTTACGGGCTGTTATAGAGCGCCAGAACTGAAGCACAAGCTATAGAGCTGGCAACTAGTAGGTAATCTCAAAACAGAGCGGATTAAGCAGTCTGACTAAAGAAGTGAGAAGCAAGTGAATTGCGCCTATACAGATAAGACATGTCTGTGTAAACCGAAACTGAAAGACTCATGCAGCTTGTCGTCCACAATGTATTATAGGAAATTACCTACATGTTACACTACAGACAACGCGATCAAGAAGGCACATCCTCAAATGAATCATTACAAGATTAACATCGATAAGTAACAACCACAAAGAAATCTCAAATGATCTGAAGGACAATATCACAGTTATGCCTGTTGGAAGGATTTTTCACGCCCTTCTTAATGTGAGCAGAAGACAAGCCAGAGTTAAATCCCTGCAAGAAAAAGCTAACAATGAGGCTCGGGAATGCTTGTTTGGTGATGTGGCTCTCAGGTCCAACAAACGAGCCTTCACAACAGTGCTCGCAAATGGGATAGGTGAACTAGTAAACTCTGCTTTCACCTACATCACAGAATTAGAAAATTCTAAGCGAGTAGCCATTGCATCGGCACTTTTAGACCAACATAGATCGAGGATCCACAGCAATAATAGGGGAACCTCCCCAGCATTTGTCAAAAGAGTGATTTACGGAAAGGCTCTGGCAATGCTGAAAGGAAATGTTATGAATCCACGCACAATTATTTGGCTACCTCCTCCCAACGTGGAAATCAACGTACTGTCGCAAACTCCGAAAAATCTGCCTACAGTGCTGCAAGAGGACTTGCCAACAGTCCAGCCACAATGTGAAATGACGAGGTTGGAAAATTCAGGAATCACCTCATATCGTACAACAAGCTAACTAAACACTTCTACCTAGGACGCAGAGACTTGCCCCCTCCACACAGCTAACAGAGATCAGGCCATTACGGTAATACTGTTAAAAATATGAACTCGCTTGAACTCGCGGTTAATTAACTATATTTATCGCGAGTTCTGTATACCTCCACCATGGAATAAATGACATGACATCAGGAATCTCACCCATATGCTCTGGCAACTATTTGTAATATGCAGCGATAAGGAAAACAACTGAACAGCGGTGAGACGCAGCTTGATGCAGTCCTATAGAAGAGGGACAACTATGGGCAGTTCAATGGGCCCGCGAAGTGCCTGAAAGGTTAGGTATTTATTTTTCAACTCGGGAGTCGCCCACTTCTAGTTAAAACGCTGGAGTGACGTAGTTGACTTTAAATAAGTTTCTTTCATACATCTGTCCAAGGCTGACGCCTATGTCATAGAAATTGGTATAACACCAAAGGGAAACGGGCCTTCACGGAATGGGGTCTAACACGAAAGTTCAACGTGCGTTCATAGAAGTAGCTGAGTGTTTAACGTGGGTTGCTTTGCCACAAGCGCGAAGTAATGGATGTTATTGCAACAGATCATAATGCACGCGAAGAACGGCAAGCAGCTAGGAAGGCCTAATGCGCTGCTCAACCACAATACTCTTACTAAAAGAAAATACAGGATGAGTGGGAACGAAGGTTACACATAAAACACACTGGCTGAACACAACGGAGGGCCCACGAAGCCAACGCCCAAGTATACAAAGAACGAGCAAGAATCAGTAACTCTCAGAGATGGAATTCGTTTGTGTGTGAGTGGCACGGTCCTTCCGTGAAAGCGGACGCTACAGTGAGGGAAGTGACCTTCGTGCTCCTCGTTTGAAACGCAAAATTGCGCGAAGAGCACAGGATGCACGAAGCACTTACTTCGCGACATAGCGCGCACATCGCAATGCGATTTTTACAGCGAGCCCTTTGAGCTCATCACCCTTTCTCTTAGCAATATCAAAAATGCGTTGAAGGTATTGACCTGTGAGTACCCCGAACGGTAAATATGTACACTAATACCTCAACGTTAGTGCACTCAACGACATGCTCTTGTAGCCGAGTCATTTCGCGCCGCGACGAAAGCGCGTCATTAGAGCCGTGGTACACCCCAGCATAAAACGCTATCCTGTCTAATTGCGTGCTAACTATATTCCAATGCAAGGCGGCCAGTTTTATTATGTAGCTCACTACGACGAAACAGCTGATGCGCGCATACATTTAAGGTCGAAGCTTCTTAGGGTGTGGGTCGTTCCATCCTCCGTCAACAGCATATAGCCAGCTCTAGTTTAAAAATTACTCACTGGATGACGTTGTGTGTAGAAGTAAAATTGTATTTAGGATCACTAGATGGCTCTAGAGCATTTTGTTTTGTTGGTGATTAAAGTGGGGTGGGACGGACGCATGGACAGACAGACAGACAGACAGACAGACAGACAGACAGACAGACAGACAGACAGACAGACAGACAGACAGACAGACAGACAGACAGACAGACAGACAGGCAGGCAGGCAGGCAGGCAGGCAGGCAGGCAGACAGGCAGGCAGGCAGGCAGGCAGGCAGGCAGGCAGGCACGCAGGCGGACGGAATGAACGCTTCGCCACGCTCATCTTCATTCACTCCGTGGATATGCTGTAATTTTTCGGGATTCTGATAAAAGTAACTGTTTCTTTAGCTCACGTTGAAGCCCGCTACATGAGATAGTTGCCTTCATATACATATCCAACCAAAGCTGCAGTAGTTAGCAGCTCAAAAGGCGTTGGCTTAATGTGCTGTCAATGTTTCATTGCACCCAACAGGAATCATGAAAGCTCCAGCTTGGAAATTCATCGCCCTACTCTCCTCAGCAGCGGTGGTTTCGCTCCTTGTCCAAAAGGTTAAAAGCATCTCCTGCGATGAAGTAGACTCCGCTACGTGCCGTGGGATCGTGGATCCAAACGCCAGCCTGTGCGAGTGTTGCCCGGCCTGCATGAAACTCCGTACGTTTGTAGGAAAGAAGTGTGCACCTAAGGGCTCATTTTCTTGGTTATAGATGTGATATTCATGAGATATAGCTGACAATAATGCCATGAAAAGTATAGGGGTGTTATTAGAAGTTATTGGCGAGTGTTACTTTGCAATTACTTATATTAACATTGCCTATACTTTCAAAGGCACCATTGTCTGTTGGATCGCATCATTATTGTGTCCGTACGTTTATTGCACTTTATAATAAAATAACGTGCACAAATGTTGGTGATTTTATTACTACGTCAGCTACTTTTTGTTTTTATAAAACCCAAATTAAAATATAAAAATGGAGATAATAATGAATGATATGCTGTTTAGGACAACACCGAATCTACACAAATTATAAAACGAAAAAGTGCATGAGAGACAATGATTCGAGTGTGGATTCAGATTTTAATAATATTCTAATCATTCTAAGTACTTACTGCAGAGCAAACACCGGTGAAGCTAAGGAAGCGTTCCAATGGTGTTGCTTGACAGGTGTGTTTGGTTCTGTCCTAGCGCCATCTTCGTCGATGGAATAGCATCGGTGGCGACAAGCGCACTCGCCATTTTTGGCGTACTGTCGTTACTCGTTTAACCGGAACTGCTGCTAAGAAAGAAAGTCATGCGCCCCATGAATGAAGAGACCAAAGTGCACCTGAACAAGTCACTAGTGCGATCTTTTGCGTCTTGTTAGAACGCAAGAAACGTGATTGCATGGTTAAAAAAAACATAATTGAGAAAAAGCGTGATGCATTTATTAAAAACGGCCAAATGAAGCGCGCGTATTAACGCAGACGCGCTCACGTGGCTGCCAATATGAAGCATACCATAAATATGAAGCATACCATTTTTGCAGAAAACATAAGGTCCTGCAAAAAGTGTAGTATAATGCATGCTTTATACCATCACAAGTTTGCAAAACACCGTCGACCCGTCATATTTAGAACTTAGTGCTTGGTTGTTTTGTTGGCCAATTAACTCTAAACTAGTCCAAACTATACTTTGTGAATTTAGTTGCACCTATAGTTTTATGCTGTACAGTGAATAAAAATGTACAAATTGTCTTTTTGAGAGTAAGGAGGAGGAGGAAGAATAAATGAGGAAGTACAGGGAGGTTAGCCAGTTCTCAGACCGGCTGGCTACCCTGTTTTTTTGTTGTTTTTTAAGGTAAAGTGCGAGGAAAAGAAGGCATCCTAGTTACAGAATAAATGTAAACAAGAATTCAATACACGAGAAGAGAGCCCGAAGCCCTTGACGGATGAAGTACCCGTAGATGTGGTCTGCAAAGAACCATTAGGCCAATTATTAAAAGATGATGACAGGTGTACAAGATATCCGCAACTCAAAAGTGACGATAGTTATAGCACGAAAACAAAACGACAACACAGAGACAAGAACGACACGAAGGACGCGAGCGCTAAGCTCTTGTCCTTTGTGTCGTGTCCTATAACTATCGTCATGCCATACCAACTAGCCCAATCTGCCACACTTCAAAAGTGAATCTCCAAATGCAAAAGTCTCGCTGTTAGCAACTACTGGCTCAAGGAAACTTGAGCATTTCTAATGTCACAATAAAACAAAGTCGAGCTAACCTATATTCTCCGACATAAGCCGTATAGAAAATAATGATGAAAGAAAGAAATAGCAATAATAATATTAGGATTATTATTACTATAGTAAACAATTCATATATTTAGTAGGCTTTATTGGGAAGCTAAAAATAATTTAGTGGTCAGAACGCCAATTTGGTGTAGGTATTGATGGCAACCATAAAAAAGTACAAATGGGTGCATTAACAAAGAAAGCTATGAAGTAGGATAATTACACGATCGTTTTCAATCTCCTGAAATGTCCTGAATGCCACTGCGTATGCGCAGCTAAATATTCGTCGGCAAGGAACCATGCGATAACCAACAGCCATGTATTTCCAAGTTTTCGCTTTTGACTTGATTTCAAGGTGCAGTTTTCAATGTAATTCGCGCTCATGAAACTGCAGGAACACTTTCCTTTTCTTTGTTTGTTTTTCAGGTGAGGACGAGTCTTCCCAGTATCTTCCATCGGGGGGACGAAGAAATCCGAGAGCCTAACGTTTGATCAGATTGCACTGCGATGACGAAAAAAAAAGCAAGGTCGTTTTGATATTACCAACGAATGTTTATACCGTATCACCTGTTGCCCTAAAGAACAAAAGGGGAATATTATTATCACGTGTGTAAACTGACTTTTCATAACAGTGTCCTTTAGAACGAAATAAAAAGAGCCTGTGTTTTTTATGCGTATATCTACATGCGTTTCTTTGCCTTATCCTTGGCAAACATTCAGTTATACGTAGTTACTTAGATTAGATCAATTTATTTTCCTGTTCTGCATAAAAACATTGTCTTAGTGTAACGGCACGTCTCCTATGAGCTTGAGAGTGGCGCTTTACTGACATTAATATTCTTTAATATTTTCAACAAAATGCGTGTAAATATACAAGGAACACTTCCAATCACGAGGAAACTGAATAATAATGCAGTAATGACGATAGACTGGATAGTTGGATTTCCTCCATACTAATATTTTAGCGCGAGCTCACGATGACACAGAAAAAAGAATCACAAAGACCAGCGCCGGCTGTAAAGTCGTTTCAAAGTTATGTTTGCGTAGAGCCGCGAGTTGCTATTTAGATTATCTGGTGCAGTGCAATAAATCTAAACTTTTTGCTGCTAGTACGTTACAGGTATATAGAGCTAGAGCAACAGACAACAAAGATAGTACTGTCAGTAAGATGACACTTGGCAAAGTTTAAACACTGATAGGCTCGAAAAAATTAGTGAGCATTTTTTATGTTTGTAAGTAGAATTACTAAAAACTCTAGAGCGACCTGACTATACTACGTTACAGAACAGAATGACATAGTGAAAATGGCCACTCGCAGCAACTTGCACGAAAAACTTTGCAATATATGGGTGTCGTAAGAATTGAACTGAAATTTTCATTTCTAAATTGCGAGCCCGGATCATTTACTGAAATTCTCAAGTATACAATTCTATGCACTATAGAAACGTGTCCACGCTTCTTCAAAACAACTGCTTATTTTTCTGGACAGACGTCTGCAAAGTCGTTGAAAGTCACTTCATATGTTCGATATGGTTCATCAAAAGTTCTAATTTTAAGAGGGCTCTTTCGTAGGACAATGTTGACTTAATATAACTGACAAGCACTAAAATTGTGCCTATAGAGACACCTTGATTTCGTTGAAGCGAAACATGACAGTTTGGCAAGCTATATCAGCAAACCTTCTTGAGAACGAGTCGTAATAAAAGCAATTCCATTCAATAAATAGATCATCACCATCGTCATCGGTCAGCCTACGCCTACTGCAGAGAACTGGCCTCTCCGGGGCGGCACCAATCAAACCCATCACGTGCTTTCTGCTGCCCCGTTATACCTGCAAACTTATTAAACTCATCTGCTCACCTAACCTTCTGTTTTTTCTCATGCGTTTGCTTTCTCTGAGAAACCAATCAGTTAACCATAATGACCGACGGTTATCCTGCCTACGTACTACGTGGCCGGCCCATGTCCATTTCTTCTTCTGATTTCAACTGTGATATATACTTAACTCCGGTTTGTTTTCTTACTCACTCGGCTCTTTTCGTGTCTCTTAAGGTTACTCCTATCAGTTTATTTTCCATGGCTCACTGCGTCTTCCTCAAGATTCAGGGGTGAAGCTCCTTAAGGCGTGGGTCTGTACATCTTCCGATGTATGTACTTGTAGTAAGTAGCCACTGGTTGCACATGCCCGCTCTTGAGCAGGTATATGTCACAGGGGATGCGAGACGGGAGGTGGCGGTGCTTGGAGTGTGCACTAAATGGACGCACGGACGGACGCATGGACAGACAGACAGACAGACAGACTCGCAGAAGGACAGACAGACAGACAGACAGACAGACAGACAGACAGACAGGCAGACTCGCAGATGGGCGGATGGATGGATGGACGCGCGGACGTACGGATCGATGGACGCACGAACAAACGTACAGACGGATGGACGGACTCACGGACGGACGCATGGACAGATGGATGGATGCGTGGATGAACGCATGGATGGTTGCGCGGATGGACGGAAGCAAGAACGAACGGATGGATGGAAGCACGCACGGGCGGACGAACGCTTCGCCCCTCTCATCACCATTCACTCGGTGAATATGCTGTGATTTTTGGTTGAACCTTTTACGTAAGCCTCCAGGATTTTTTCTCCATAGGTTTGTACCAGTAAGATTCAGGTGTTACCCGTACATCACTGCCTCTTAAAAGTCACTCGCTTATTCATAAAAAGCAACGTCCTTGCGATTTGACGTACCGGATATCTCATACAGTCAGACAGCAGTTGTTTCTGACGTTTGCTTTTATACAGTAACGCGACACGTACTCCGCATTCTATCCAGCTGCGTTTGCAGGTCAGCGTACAATGAAACACACCTTTTCTGGCCTAGCCTGCATTTTTCTTCTTCTGATACACCAATTGTCTCGATGCTTAGATAAAGCACTTCATAACTGGAAACAACATTCAAGCCTTCGCGTGGCACGTGCCACAACAGAGCCTTATCATAAAGAGCTTTTATTATTACAGCCTATCGCTTGCGCAAGAGGTTCCTCGCACCTGCACGTCTGCGTCACTTCTCATGCATTTTTCCCGCAAGAAAATATCACGCCTATGTCTCACGCCTATGTCTATAATTATTCGAGCATATTTGCGTCTCTCTTCAGATACCATTCTGCATGGGGTCAGTTTTCAAATTTATTTTTTTATCATTTTCATATCATACATGATACGGCGTAAGGCAGATTAACTTAGTGGCAATGGCCTTACAACTCAAGCACTTCTTAACTGTTCAACTGCGCACTGTGCAACTAGTGTTGGGCCGCAACCGCTAAAAATGTTTCGTAGTCATTTGCGAGATGAAGAAAAGGCCCCGGTTCTAAACAACCAATAAGTTTATTTTTTTACCTTTCTAGAGAGAGAGAGAGAGAGATAAAGTTACAAGGAAAAGGCAGGGAGGTTAACCAGACGCACATCCGGTTTGCTACCCTGCACTGGGGAAGGGATAAAGGGGAGAAAAGAGGTTGCACAAAGATGAGAAGGTACACACAATCACGAGCACACTCGGGGAGCACACACCGTTCACAGGCGGTCGCTCAGGTTTGTTGACTTAAGGTAAAGAAGCAGTGCTTTAGTTGCTTTCTGTGCAACTGAGGCAGATGCCCAAGGTCCTAGTATCTTCTGCACACAAAATGGTCCGGGGTCAAGTCGATTCAAAACCATCCGTAGCTGGCATCGCTGTGTGTCGTAGCAAGCGCAGCTGCAGAGGACGTGTTCGATGGTTTCTTCATCTCCGCAGTAGTCGCATGTAGGAGTGTCTGCCATACCAATGCGAAAGGAGTACACCTTTGTGAATGCAACACCCAACCAAAGGTGGCATAACAGTGTCGCATCGGAGCGGGAAAGTTGTGATGGTAGCTGTAGCTTGAGCGAAGGATCCAGTTCATAAAATTGACACCTTTGGAAGCTGGTAGACGACCAGAACGTGCGTGTGAGATCTCGAGCCAGCAGGTAAAGTTGTCTTGCTGCATCATTCTTTGATAGAGGAATCGGGACTACACGGATTTCTTCATGGGCTGAGCGGGCTGCATCATCGGCTAGTTCATTTCCGGTAATACCGATATGTCCAGGCAGCCATCGATATATAATATCATGCCCTCGTGTTAGAGCTTCATGATGGCAATGTCTTATTTCTTGTACAAGTTGGTCATGGCTCCTCCTACGCATGGCAGACTGAAAACTCTGAAGCGCTGCCTTCGAATCACAGAATATGACCCATTTTCCTGGACGTTCTTGAACGAGATATTGTAAAGCAGCCCTTATAGCAGCAAGCTCTGATGCCGTAGATGTAGTCATATGCGACAACTTAAACTTGATTGTCATTTCTGCAGCCGGAATTACAGCGGCACCTGATGAGCTGCTGGATGAGACGGACCCATCAGTGTATATCTGCGTTCGGTCTAAGTACAACTCATGTAATAATAGCAGTGTTGCTTGCTTCAATGCTACTCTGGAGTGACTGCTTTTCTTTTTGATTCCCGGAATTTCTAGACATACTTGCGGCTGGTCGAGGCACCACAAAGGGCATGCTGTTCTCGCAGCTGGCGTATATCCTGATGGAATGCTGTTTAGGTGCTTGGCTATGACGTCTGAAAACGTAGCACGTGGTCTTCCGGAAGGTAGAAGGGCCAAGTGGTGGTCGGGGACACGGCTAGCATGTCGAATGTGCGCTCTGAGGCAATCCACAGCTATATATGTCCTGACCAGATGGTCTTTGGCAAGCATGATTGTGGCATAAGTAGAAGCGCATCGGGGCAGTCCTAGGCAGATACGCAGTGCCTGACCCTGCAAACTCTCCAATGAATGAGTATTCGATTTGCAAGTGTTAGTCAGTACCGGCAAGCTGTAGAGCAATAGACCCAGAAATAGGGTCCTGTACAGCTGTAGCATGGAGGCCACAGAAGTTCCCCATGCTTTACCGCACAAGAATTTCATGATATGCACAATAGATAGCAGTCTCTTCTTCAAGTATGCACAATGTGGGCTCCATGAAAGGCTTTTGTCGATTATTATGCCCAAGAAACGATGCGTCCGTGCATATTTGACACTCTGCCCATTGATGTAAACAGGGTATGGCGTCATTGGTTTGCGTGTAAACGCCATCAACGCGCACTTCACAGTTTATATATTTAGGCCTTGTTTCTGAAGGTAGGCTGTTGTGAGGGTTGCTGCCCGCTGTATTCGTGCACGCACCTGAGGGCGAGTAACTGCAGCACTCCAGAGGCAAATATCATCGGCGTATATGGATAGGCACACCGACTTTGGCAGAACCTTCACCAGACCAATGAGGGCTACATTGAACAATGTGGGGCTTAAAACACCTCCCTGAGGTACTCCGCACTAGGTGTAATGTTGGGCAGTTGTACCCTCATATGTTTGTACAAAGAAACCTCTGCCAGTTATATAATCTTTTAATTATTGAAACATTCGTCCACCAATGCCCATTGCTGCGAGAGAAGTTAGGATGGCATCGTGAGCTACATTATCATATGCACCCTTCACGTCAAGAAAGAGTGCCACTGATATGCGCTTGCGACTTTTTTCTTGTTGAACAAATGTCGATAAATCAAGGACACAGTCAATGGAGGAGCGGCCCCGACGAAAGCCTGCCATGCAAGAAGGGTATTTGGTGTATCGTTCCAAGTACCACTCGAGACGAAATAGAACCATTCTTTCCATCACTTTTCCGAGGCAGCTTGCGAGGGCAATAGGGCGATACGCTGTCAGGTCCAATGGTGATTTTCCCGATTTCAAAAGTGGTATTAATCGACTCATTTTCCATTCTCGGGGAACACTGCCGCTGAGCCAGGAGTTGTTGAAGCATGTTAAAAGTTCTTTTCTAGCTTTTTGTCCAAGGTGTCGCAACGCACTATAAGTAATACCATCAGGACCTGGCGATGACATGCGCTTAGAAGCGACTAACGCACCTTCACGTTCTTCCATGGTGAACGGAATGTCCATTTCCGGTAATCGTGTCTCAGAAACGATCACGGCGTCGATGCTCTGGTTCACAATATTCCCGGCAACTCTCGTGCAAAATTCTTCAGCCACCTCGAGTTCTGTTTTTCCCTGATAAAGTGCCAAAGCTTTAAAAGGGTGCCGTTGTTGTGGAGAGGAGCGAAGACCACGAACTGTTCTCCAGATATATGACAGCAGTTTATGAGGGTCTAGAGATTCGCAGAATGCTTTCCAGCGTTCGCTCTCCAGTTTGTGAATGCGTCGTTGAATCTTTTTCTGGAGCCGCCTTGCTTCCCTCAGATCGTAAATTGATCTTGTGCGTCTGTATCATCGTTCTGCACGCCTTCGTATAGCTCGTAATTTTTCCAGTTCGATGTCAAACTGTGTTACTTTAGACAAAAATGGTAATGTACATTTGGACGCTTGCATAGCTTCCACTATGGTATTTTCCAGGCTGCAGGCGAGGCCTTCTTGGCAAGCGTTCTCAACACGCGATGCAAACATCGACCAGTCAGTGCCAATTGCAACACCGTAAGAGAAATTTTTGATGATACCATCGATCGTCACGTAGGTGGGTATGTGATCACTCCCATGAGTCTCAATATCGCAAAACCACTTAACTTTGTGAGAGAAGCACCGTGACACCAATGTCAGGTCAAGGCAACTGCCATACGTGAGACCCCGCAGATATGTGGGGGTACCATCGTTCATGATGGAAAGGTCGTAATCGGAAGCGAATGTAACAATGTTCCGGCCCCTGGCATTCATCCTAGTGCTCTCCCAAAGCATGTGATGGGCGTTGAAGTCACCGTTGATGATCCAAGGCCCATCGGTTCTCATTAGGATGTCTTTTAATCTGTCGCAGTCAAATCGCGATGACGGAGATATATATCCACCAATAAGCGTGAACGAAACTGCATTCTTCTTCACACGAAGACACACGTACTGATTGTCGTCATTTGAACTTATTGGGTGCGAAAGATAAGTCAAGTCTGTGCGAATGTAAACAATTACTTTTCTTCGTTCTTCGCAAGCGGCTGAACAAAAAGCTTCATAACCGGACAATCTATATGGCGTTGACACGTTTGGTTCACATATGACAATTATAGGGAATTGATTGGCCCGAACAAATTGGCGCAAGTCCGAGATACGGGACTTCATGCCTCTGGCATTCCACTGAAAAATCGGCGCACTTTTAACTTCAGTGCGGAAGTGATGATTTTATTGAGCCATTGTGCTTATACGAAGTTAGCAAGAACTGGATTCAGTGCATCCAGTATTTGCAGTGCACTCTTAGCAGACGGAGATTGTATGCTGTTCAGTAGTGTGCGAATCGTGGCAATTAATGATTGCACGATTGCAGCCACTTGCCTGTCTTGGTTGGAAAGATCTCGAACCGGGACGATTGCAGTCACTTGCCTGTCTTGGTTGAAAAGATTTCGAACCGGGAGCGCGGACTGGCCGTCATGAAGCTCCTTCGGTTCGCTTGATGCTGCTTCCCTTTGAAGTGCAGGCCACTTTGTCGCAGTTAGGGTATGCTCACTGGCTTTGTCCTTTACAGCCTTTCCCGCGGTGTGTGGTCTGGGAGGCAAAGGAGGTGGTACTGATGAGGGATCACGCAAATGTGTCGAGGAGGTAGCGGGCGTCCTCGAAGACCAACGTCGACGTGAACGACGCCTTCTGACTTTAGCTGCGGCTTCTCGATGATATGAGTGATCGCGCAACCACTCTCCTTCAAGATGGCAATTCCTTCTGAATCCGCGGGCAGTCATTCGATGTGGCTTCATGGGATCCATTGCAATTACAGGGCATTTCTTGACAGTTGCGACGCACTTATCCGCTTCATGGTGCTCGGTGGCGCGTGGCATACCACCTAATTCTCGCAGACCGCTGATCACATGTCAGACGTTTATCATGTCCAGATTGATAGACGGACTCACGGACGGACGCATAGACAGACGGACGGATGCATGGATGGATGCACGGATCGTCACATAGACGGACGGAAGCAAGAACGAATGGACAGATGGAGGCATGGATGGGTTGAAGGACGCTTCGCATCTCTCATCTTCATTCACTCTGTGAATACGCTGTGATTTTTGGTGGAACCCTTTACGTAAGCCTCCAGGAGTTTTCTCCATAGTTAAGTACCGGTAAGATTCAGCTGTTACCCGTACATCACTGCCTCTTAAAAGTCGCTCGCTTATTTATACAAAGCAACGTCCTTGCGATTTTACGTACCGGATATACCATACAGTCAGGCAGCAGTTGTTTCTGGCGTTTGTTTTTATGCAGTAACGCGACACATGCTCCACATTCTATCCAGGTATACGTTTTCAGGTCAGCGTACAATGAAACACCCCTTTTCTGGCCTAGCCAGCAATTTTCTTCTCCTGATAGACCGATTGTCACGCTACTAGATAAAGCACTTCACATTTGAAAACAGAATTTGACCCCCTCACATGGCACGCGCCACAACAGAGCCTTATCATAGAGAGCTTTTATTATTACAGCCTATCGCTTGCGCACGAGGTATCACAGGCCTGCACGTCTGCGTTAATTCTCATGCATTTTGCCCGCAAGAAAATATTGCACCTATGTCTCACGTGCTCATAATTAATCCAGCCTATTTGCGTCTCTCTTCAGACACAACTATGCACGGGGTCAGTTTTTAATTTTTTTTATTATTTTCCATATCATACATGCCACGGCGTAAGGCAGATTAACGTAGTGACAATAGCCTTACTACTCAAGCACTCCTTAACTGTTCAATGATGCACTTTTAAACTAGTGTTGGGCCGCACCCCCTGAAAAGGTTTCGTAGTCATTTGCGAGATGAAGAAAAGGCCCCGGTTCTAAATAACCACTAAGTTTCTTTTTTACCTTTCTAATTTGAAAGAACGTTTATGGCATGTTTCGCGGTCATTTCATATACTGTTAAGCCACAGTAGTGGCGTAAAAGTCGTGAAATGTATGTAACAATATTTTGTGAACTTATGGGTATCTCGTGCAATGAACAGAAAAAGCCTATTAGTACCCGCTCCCAGTAAAAAGATATTTTGCCAAAGTTTAAACACGAACAAACTGTATGTAAAAATCATGGCCTGTCATTTGGAACTTCGTAGGCAAGACGGTTCGGAGAACTTGGAGCTAGATGAGACGTACGTAACAGCACATGATTATATGGTTAAGTTTACCCGAACAACAACCTGCTAAAATATTCACATCGTGTGGGTGGTGTTACTACAACATTGAATTTGTCAACTATAGTTCGCACGCCAGAATGATTTTGATGATGTACTCCAGCAGTGTAGCATACATTGTGCTTTGAAAACTAGTCAATAATTTACAGAAAGCTAGGTTAATTGTCTAGGCAGCCCTCTATATGTACTTATGAAGTATGATATCAAATCTGATTCACAAGTACGTATAAACGTAACAATTACGCTAAAATTGACATGAAATGAGCATATAGATAACGTTTGCACGAAATACTATCAAAAGTTATATTTATTGAGGAAGTAGCTGCAGAATGCATCGCGCAACGTAAAACATATTGCATACACCATCTTCATTAGGACACTACTAGAATATTCATCCGTTGTTTGGAGTCTTCATTCAGTTACTCTTAAGAAGAAGCTAGAAAAAACACAGAGACTAGTGGCGCGCTTTATTTGTTCAACGTACTGAAGGAAGGAATCAGTAACACTGATGTTACTGAGATGCAGCCTAGATCCTTTTGAACCACGTGGAAATAAATATAGGCTAAAAGTATTGTTCCAAATAATGCATGATCAACTGAAAATAGATAAGCTCTGATATTTTCATTCCCCAGACAAAAGAAATCCCCGAACTAACCACGATTGCGTCATAAAAACAGACCGTACAAATACTGACACATTTCGATATTCTTTTTTCCAGATGTCATTGTAAATGTGGAACACATTGCCGAACGAAATGGTTGTTCTAAAGGATGTCATTGACTTTGAAAATGCCGTAGAAGCGCATTTACGTGATTGCTGAATTATTTTTTTTCAGTGCTAAATAATGTAACGGCTTCTGCTATAATGTTCATAGCAAATATTCTGAAAAATGACTGCGAATTTAGAATTGTTCTTGAATCGTTATTTGAATGTTGAGTTGTTAATTAAGAAAATACCAGTTTAATTGTGAGTTGTCAAGGTATTAAGAAACTTTATGAGCATTCTACATTCTTCATGTATGTCCTTTCTGTTATGACCCTCTATGAAAGTTGGCAGTATGAATAAATTAACAAATAAATAAATGAATGAATACGGGACGAATTGTAATACGGGATGTAGGTAAATAAGTAGGCAGCTTCACGATGATATTGCAGCTACTTCTCGCTCTTATGCAAACAAAACATGGAATATAAAAAAAAACATTGATGATTCCTCCGTTATAGGAATCGGTATAACACGCAATTTAAATGCCTCCTACCAAATGCAGTTTAATATATGCGGTGTAATGATATAAGCCTGAACAATATCGTTTGGTGTTTTTCAGCTAAAACACCGTTTAACGTAAATTCATCCACGTAGAGGATTAGTGATACATCTCCATCCCGACTACTTACGTCTATGAATACTGATTAAGCAAGTAATTCAAGTCATGGATGCCTTTGGTAGGTGTATTAGTCAAACGGTGTGTTCGAACGCTTACTACTAATTTTAAAATGTTAACAACCTATAAAGACTATTCCAAATTCTACTACAAACGTGTAGTGAAAAATAAAACAACATCTGATTACTACACCACCGCGTTCTAATGTTGATTATTTGTTAGTCCGAAGCGACGTCCGTGCTCTTTTATATTGCGGATATCCTGCCCGCAGTTGCCTCGACCGTCTGCTGAACTGCACGTGTTGACGATTTCACACGGCTGCATTTGCGGTTTATCGTGCAATCTCACACGCTTCTCTTCCTGGCGTACGCGGTGTATTGCAGTTGCTCTGTCGCACGCGCAGACATTTTAGGCCGAGTCATTTGTAGTTGAAAAGTCAACCAGAGGTTCTTCACAAGGTACGTATCTAAATGTAACCTTATTCTAGGAAGATTGTGTTAAAACTGTAGCGTCTAACTCGCACGCAAATGGCATATGTCACGAAATTAAGCAATACTCAATCTCTTCTTCAGTGCAGAAGCACACATCTAAAACAGTGATCTCGTACCCTGTTCACGGAAAATCGCCCCCTGCTTTATACAGATCTAAGCTCTTTTCAAGACGTGACAATAGGCACGGGATCATCATCCAAAAAGCTTGCGTAATCATGCCAAACGTGATGCCTAACGACAGCTTTGAAGTAATTCTATTTAGTTTAGGGGTCACGTTCACCTTAAAATTCTTGGCGCTCCATTCTTCCTTAACGCCACAGTTTATTTGCAAATATTTGTAGCCACGATTTTATGACTTGCTTTTCTAATTATCTGGCATACTTCAATAACTAGAAATATTTTTGGCTTTGGCTGACCTTTATGGCTATTCAGTGAGATTTACAACAAAATCGTTAGTGTCGGTAGAAATATATCTTCATATACATTGAGCGGGATTGGCTTCAGCAAAAAAAAAAAGCTATAGCGTCTTTTCTTTACTTCCTATAGATAATTAGGAACTCCCATCATCCCTGGTTATCATGTTAGAGGCGTGTTTCGGCACGTCATGGTGTGATGAAGAGATTCAGAGCAACTTGACTAAGAAGTTGGTCGTGCATGGGCGCTGTTAATGTTAGTAGTAATAAAATAGATTTCCTAGTTAGGACTTAAACACCAGAATGGTGGTGATGATAAGCTCAGGTAGTAAATAACATTCAACCCACTATCCAAACTTAAACACCAGAATGGTGGTGATGATAAGCTCAGGTAGTAAATAACATTCAACCCACTATCCAAACATTCTAATATTTTTATCGGAACAATAGCTTTTTTAATAATGTCTTCAACGGAATCGCAGATGAACGTACTCTCTTAAGCCAAATACAATCTGGTAGGACCAATAATTCTGGCGGTGCACTGATTTTCAAAAATACTTTATCTAAATACAGCTAACAAGTACGAGAATTTCGTCTATGATGGGCATCTGCTGGATTCATTCTGTTTAGTGTGTGACCTTTGAGCCTATCTGGTTCTTAAGGCAGATGGGTACTCCGATCTTGCGTATATTTATTAATGCAATGGCGTACCTCAACCTAACACAGCCTGGGTGAAACGGCTGGGCGACCAGCGCTGCTGTCGCAGGAAGAGCTGCGGCCGGATACATAGCGGCAAAGCAGACGCAACGACACTTCGGGCCATGTGCTTGGCAGGAATATTTTTCTGGTCACTCGTGAGGTCATGAGCCCGTTTGGATAACATTGATTTCTCGAGTTTAGCCAGCTGAATCAAAGAATCACACAAGAAAGCAGCTGTATGTACGGCGCATGAAAGGTGGCATAAAGGTGGAGGGCGAGACCCCAGCCGGTTTACATTAGAATATATATATATATATATATATATATATATATATATATATATATATATATATATATATATATATATATATATATATATATATATATATATATATATATATATATATATATATATATATATATATATATGTGTGTGTGTGTGTGTGTGTGTGTGTGTGTGTGTGTGTGTGTGTGTGTGTCCATCATACTATTTGTATCTATGCTTTCAAGTCACCTTGCCCTACCATATTCTGTATAGCGCGCTGCTGCTCCGCTATCAACAAAATGCTGCGCATGTCTGAATATCTTTTTGTTAACATGTATGTCAATATTGCTAAGAGT
Organism: Rhipicephalus microplus; assembly: GCF_013339725.1. Classification (NCBI taxonomy): domain Eukaryota; kingdom Metazoa; phylum Arthropoda; class Arachnida; order Ixodida; family Ixodidae; genus Rhipicephalus; species Rhipicephalus microplus. The sequence continues at coordinate 105,849,824 of NC_051168.1, read as the reverse complement.
GATGATTCACAATTGGGGGCCCCCATGCTATGTCTTTAAGAAGTGCGTGTTAGTGTAATATGCACGTATGCCCTGACGAAGGCCGGTCCCCGGCCGTAACGTTGGCAATAAAGCATCGTTTTTCGTTTGCTCGTTCGCTTCTTCTGGTGATTTATGTATATATATATATATATATATATATATATATATATATATATATATATATATATATATATATATATATATATATATATATATATATATATATATATATATATATATATATATATATTGTTGCGGTTTTTTTGTTGAAATGAGGTAAAGGAGGAAGAAGTGAAGGTGTTCTGTGCCAGGCGTGACGGCTGCAACCTTCTATCATCCCGCCTGTACAATAAACATCTCTGACCCGTAACATAATTGGTGAAGGTGCTGGGTATCGATCCCAGGACCTTTCAATGGGTAACGCCTTGGGGCACCGGACAAGTATGGCGGAAGACACACCCCTGGAGCTTTACTGGAGCCGCAGACTCGCAGGACTTCCGCCGCTACCAGTCATCATGAACCCTGACGGCGAAATCCAACCAGCTGCGTTTAACACCTATGGACACCATTACAGGGAACCGCGCCCGTTCTCTGGGAAACCTGGAGAGGACGTCGATGAATGGCTCAAGCACTATCGGCAGGTGAGCGTGTATAACCACTGGGACACCACCGGCCAGCGCAACTACGTACCACTTTTTCTTGAGGAAACCGCGTTGATGTGGTACGAGAATCATGAAGAGAATTTGACTACGTGGGCAAATTTTGTGGACGAAATCAAGAAGTGTTTTGGAGATCCGACCACGATGAAGAAGCGTGCTGAGTAGACCCTGAACCAACGTGCTCAAGTCCCTAGGGAGACATGTACGATGTATATTGAAGAAGTTCTCAAGCTTTGCAAGAATGTGGACCCACTAATAACTGATGAGGATAAGGTCGGGTATCTCCTTAAGGGCATTGCGGGGGATATCTATCACTACCTTATAGGAAAGGATGACTTGCAGTCGGCCAATCACATCAACCGACATTGCCGAACATTTATTTGAGGCCCTTAAAGCTCGGCGCGTTTAAGCAAAGTTTGGTAGACTCCCCAACGTCACAACGGTGGCAAGCGTCGACGTAGTCCCTCCACCCAGCGATGTGGCGTCAACAATACGAGAGATAGTGCGCGAAGAACTTAATCGGCGGGACGCTGCTGTGCCGTCGATAGCACATGGCCACGGTTGTTCTACGCGATGCAGGCCCCCGCCTGCATCCATCAACGCTGTGGGCTTCGTCGACTCAAGGACGCTGGTACAGTTGCGTCGTAATGCCTATATGTCTGATCCACGAAATGACTCCGTGCGAAGGTCACCCCCCGATAGGGCAGCGTGGCAAGATTATCCCGCTGACCATCTTCAGCAGCGAGTAGGGCGTGAAGCACCTGTGTGCTTTTACTGCGGCGTTCGTGGACATACAGCCCGTTTCTGCTCAGAGCAGCGTCGGTCACCTCGGCGGCAGTATCAACGACCCCCGGCATCCTCACGGCGCGCAAGTACTCGGAGAAACTATCGCTGGCCACCCAACGGATACTACCAAACAGACTTCCAACAGAGCTTCCGCAGCGATTCGCCGGCCTCTGTGCTAACCAGCCTCCAGCCACCAGCCTCCTCCCGCCAGCATCGGTCACCATCACCAGGTCGTCGACGTCTCACTTCTCCTCCGCCGGGAAACTAGACGCCGCGGCCGATGGAGGTGAGGTCACCGGACATTTTTCACTGCGTACAGATATGCCTCCGCCACTTTCCATGCTGCAAAAATAGGGTCAGTGTTCTTATAGATGGTGTCCCCACGTCCGCGTTAGTCGACACAGGAGCAACTGTTTCCGTCATGAGCAGAAATTTTAAGGCTCGTCTTGGTGAGAAAGTCATGTTTTCTTGGGGAAGCCAGACAACGTTTCGTGCAGTGAGTGGAGAACCTTTGCGCCCACTGAGAGTTTGTACTGCAACTGTTGGTGTCGGCGCTAAATTGTTTAAATCAGATTTTTCAGTTCTTCTTAATTCTACTCATGACGTTATCCTGGGGATAGACTTTTTGAAAGAATGTGGAGCCACTGTGGATTGCGCAGCTGGCGAAGTTTACTGTCTGGTTTTTGTGAAGAGCCCACGCGATGCCAACAGACTATCACAGTCGTTGATGACATAGTTTTACCGGCCCAGTCGATAGTTCAAGTGCCTGTGGATGTTTGTGGTATCACAGCAGATAACGTTGACGTTATAGTTCACCCAATCCAGCTGAACTGTGCGAAGAAGGATGTGGTTGTGCCGCAATGCGTGATTTCTGCAAGTAGTGGCAAAGCCTTGGTATGGGTGGTCAACTGCTCTTTCGAGCCGATTGTACTGCCTGGTGGAATGAGGCTGGCTGAGTTTGAGTTCGACGTCAGGAGCAACGTTAACATTGCAGTCATTAGCGACGACAGGAAAAAAGAAAATGCGTCTGATGTGGCTTGTCCTAGTCATGACATACTAATGGATACGGTGAATAGGTCGCTATCGCCAGAGAAGAGACAAGCGTTAGTTCGAATCCTCTCCAACCATGCATCCGTTTTTGATTTCACACTCAATGGCCGTAGATTTTCTGCACCACCTTAACGCAATCGTCATGCAATTCATACTGCTTCCGCTCATCCCATTCGTCAGAGACCATACAGAGTACCTCCATCAGAGCGTAAACTTATTGCTGAGCAGGTGGAAAAAATGCTGTCCAAGAAAGTTATACAGGAGTCGTCTAGCCCCTGGGCAGCACCAGTTATACTTGTAAAAAAAATTGCCCGCAGCTTCCCTCGGGGGAACACTGAGGAGGATGCGGAGCATATAATTGGTTAACGGGGTGTTAAAGTGCGACTTACTTGGGTCGATGGCTAAATTGGTTAACGTGGTTGTGAAATGGGGTGTTAAATTGCGACTTACTTGGGTCAATGGCTAAATTGGTTAACGTGGTTGTAGGAGGGGGTGTTAAATGAGTGAACACGTACACACGTATGCGAAAGGGCGGCGCTGGTCGAAGGGACGTCGATCATTGTGTTTGTGGATTCGTTGGAATTCATTTCACCGCGACCTTGGACGTCGACGAACCGTACAAACCAACCGACGAGCGGCAACTGAGCGAGCGAGCGCCGACCTTGAGTATATATATATACAATGCGACGGCGCATGCACTGTCAGCTGTTGAATGTTCTCGAAGCGCGACGGTGCATGCGCGTCCACTGGAGAATCAGGAGAATTGTAGATGTCGAACGCGGTGTGTAGAGGAGGGAGGGTGCACAGATGGTGGAGGAGTGAAGCGCGCGCGGTGTGTAGAGGAGGAAGGGATGCACAGATGGTGGAAGAAGGAGGAGACGGTGCGGCGGCGCATGCGCGCGCGTCAGCTGTCGAATGTTCGAGAAGCGGTGCGGACGGCGCGGACGGCGCGGACGGCGCACTACAAGGCGCGAGTATAAGATGCTTCCGCATCTAAAAGAAAGTAGGGTCTTGAAGATTCTGTGTAGATTACCGGCGGCCCAACTAAGTTACAAAAAAAAGACGTATATCCGCTGCCCCGCATCGGCGACGTTATCGATTGTTTACACTCTGCTTCATACGTTTCTTCCGTAGACTTAAGATAAGGATATTGCCAAATCCCTATGCACTCTGCCAGTAAAGAAAAAAAACAGCTTTTATAACTCCGGATGGTTTATTTGAATTTAACGTCATGCCATTTGGTCTATGTAACGCTCCAGCCACGTTTGAGTGCTTTATGGACACAGTTCTGCGTGCATTAAAATGGGAAGTATGTCTTTGCTATCTTGATGACGTTGTAATCTTTGGCCGCACGTTTGAAGAACACAATTGTCGACTTGATGTCGTTTTCACATGCCTTTAGAAAGCAGCTCTTACCTTAAATTTCAAAAAAGCGCCATTTTGGTGATTGTGAAACTCTAGTTCTTGGCCATCTCGTAGACAAACACGGCGGTCGGCATGATCCTCACAAAATCACTGCGGTCAGCACTTTCCCTGAACCACGCTCACTACGAGAACTCAGAAGCTTCCTGGGCTTGTGTTCGTATTTCCGGCGCTTTGTTCCTAGCTTCGCCGATGTTGCTGAGCCTCTTACTCATCTGCCCAACAAAGACGTACCCTTCAAGTGGACGAAAGATTGCGAGTCATCGTTTTCGCAGCTGAAGCTTCTATTCACTTCTGGGCCTATTATTCGTCATTTCGACGCATCAGCCCCAACTGAGGTTCACAGTGACGCAAGTGGAATCGGTATCGGCGCAGTATTAGTTCAGCGTCATGGCACCGCTGAACATGTCATTGCCTACGCGAGCCGTTCTTTGAGTAAAGCTGAGCGCAATTACACTGTTACAGAGCAAGAATGTCTGGCAGCTGTCTTTGGCGTGCACAGGTTTCGCCCGTACATCTATGGCCGCCGATTCTCCATCGTCACAGACCAAGACTAACTTTGTTGGCCCACTGGTCTACGAGATCCAACCGGTCGTCTTCCGCGATGGGCGCTTCGTTTGCAAGAATATGACTTTGATGTTTGCTTCAAGAGTGGCCGTCGTCACGCGGACGCTGAGTGCCTATCGCGATTCCCCCTTCCCACGACTGAATGCGACAGTGACAATTTAGACGACTGTCTGGCCGCTATTGACTCACGTTTTCCAGATTTGAAAGGGTTCCGTACAGAACAACGTCAAGACCGTAGTCTGGCTCCTTTTTTCTCATCTACCATCTATAAGCCGCATCAGAGCCCATTCATCATGCAGGATGGCATTTTTTACAAGCGAAATTTCGCTGCAAAGCCACCCCTCCCCCCCACTACTTTTGGTTGTCACCAAATCATTGCGACCCAACGTGCTGCAAGCTATGCACGATGATCCAACATCTGGGGATATGGGGTTCACCAAGACCTATCACCGCACCCTGAAACGTTTCTACTGGCTCGGCATGCGTCAGGCTACAGCTAAATACGTGACCAGCTGTGAGCATTGCCAACGGTACAAGAGTCCAACAAGTGCGCCGCCAGGATTTCTCCATCCCATACCGCCTCCATGTTTTCCCTTTGAGGTCATCGGTATTGACTTGATGAGCCTTTTTCCACGATCTATCACTGTAAACCGCTGGATTATAGTCTGTGTAAACCACCTCAATCAGTATGCTGAAACCGCAGCGATCTCAGTCGCAACAGCCGATCACGTTTGTGACTTCCCGCTACGCTACATCATCCTCTGGCAAGGGTCCCCTCGTGCCATCATCAGCGACCGTGGCCAGCAGTTTGTAGCCGACATCGTGGAAGAGTTGATTCGCCGGTCTGCTTCCCAGTTTTCTGACACCACTTCACACCATCCACAGACCAACAGTTCGACTGAGCGTGTCAACAGGACGCTCATGAACATGCTCGCTATGTACTTTGATTCGAAGCATAAAAACTGGGACGAAGCTTTACCGTTTATGACCTACGCCTACAACACTGCGCTACAACAAACCAC